>JAODKE010000037.1:25834098-25856235 GCA_026779605.1 Mormyrus hasselquistii | reverse complement strand
TTCCTTTTAGCTCGTCTAATATTTTTTAACTCAGCCTGTAGACTTAGATATTCTTGCTTTATTCTATCATCATCAGTCAATTTACATTTCTGGAACAAAGCCCTTTTCCTCCTTACTTTATTACTTTACTCAGTCACCTCAGGTGATGCCGCCTCTGTAATGCAGGAGACTAATGCACAGTACTAAACTCTACATCAACAATGGCCGACAAGGATCATGGGAAGGGCAGGCACATGTTCTAGGATAACAAGGACTAAGACAAGCGACAGGCATGAATCATTGGTAACAAGCCAAACATTAGGGATTCACATATAATAAGCCATCAATGGAAAACAGGTGTGGGAGATCAAAACAATAGGCTAGGGAACATTTGGAACAGGCGGAATGGCCAGTGGCATCTGCTGGCCAAATAGTAACATGACTGGACTGGTAGAGACAGATATACAGAGGAACTAGGAAGTTTTTGTTAGCGGGTATGGCTTAAAAATACATATGGATGCTTTTTAAGGGTGGAAGAATGAATATGCTTCCATGCATTAATTATTTAAGTGAACCCTTTACCTACATTAACCTCCAGTGATCAGGAAAAGGTGCCAGTCAAATCAGCTCTACTCCACCAGCACAGTTTAGGTCCTGACACAGTTAAAAATAACATACAGAATCTAATGCAAAGTTAAATCAAGACATGATCCAAATTAACACTGGTGTACATTATACAGGCATCACATTGATAACAAAGGCAAAGAATATATAAAAATAGATCTCACTTTACTTGAGAGGGCATGAATGATGTAGTAGTCCATACTTACTTAATTTAATGCCTAATTAATTAACCAGTAACTTAGTATTAGTCATGTACTGATTCCATGCTTATTAATCAGTCATGAGACCGTTTGGGTGCACACCTGCCATCAATTAAAGTGACCCTGATTAACCCTAAATAAAGTTCAGCTGTGCTAGTAGGATTTTCATGACATTTACTTAGTTATATTCTACAACAAAAACCATGGTTTGCAGTGAGCGTCAAAAGCATCAAAAGGATCTTGTTGAAGAAAGGTTTCAGTCAGGAAAAGGCTCCACAAAAATATCATGGCATTAGATATACAGTACCATGGAACACAAAGACAGTCATCAAGAAGGGAGAAACTGGACGTCTCTCTAAAATTGATGAAAAGGGGATGGAGCCTGGTTAGGGATGCTACCAAGAGGCCTACATCAAAACTGAAAGAGCTGCAGGCATTTCTGGCAAGTACCGGTTATGTACTTCATGAGACAAAAATCTCCTGTATTCTCCATATGTTTGGACTGTGGGGTAGGCTAACAAGACTGAAGCCTTTTCTTACAAGGAAAAACATCCAGTCCCAGCGAAATTAACATAAAATTAACATCAATATGTAACTAAGACTTGTAGTTAACAAGTAATAATTTAATACTTTATTTGTGCCCTGTTAAGTGTTACTAATCAATTATGATGTTAAGAAAAATGTCAATCTGTCAGCTTTATTTATTATCCTTTATTGTACTCATGAACAATATCACACGTTGACACGTCAGGTAGCTGTAACATGTTGATGGTGATATTAAATGGAGTGGATTCCTGAAGTATGTGTTGTTGAACACTGTAGATATCAACGCATCTGACACCAACTGACCACTTCTGTTTTTTTTTTTTTTTTTTTTTTACTGCATCCTAGTAAAAACGGTGACAGATCAACATTCTCTGTTGCAAATAAACAATTGTTTGTTTATATAACATATGTAAATTGCACCTCCTGTTTAGCTATATCCTTCAGAATGCGAGCCTTGCCTTTTTTTTTTTTTTTTTTGCCGACTTTAGTTTGCTTTCCCATGTTTGTGGCATGCTCAGCTCCGTGTTTCTTTGCTGCCTATGTTTTGTTGGGGCCCAGCTCTCCACACCTGTAGCTGTAGCCTTTGAGGATCCCAGCTGCATCAGAAGCTGCCCTTGTGTCTGGAACATGATCAAGAAGCCATTCCCAGAACAAGTCTGATTTATGTCAGATTAATAGCAGTCAGCCATAGATAAATCACGTACAATGACGGGCATTGTTTTTATGTTTTACCCCTTATGCTGTTGTTTTTCTAGCCATGCCCTGGAATGGATAACTAAAGCAGAACTCACCCTGATCATACATATGGAGCCCACAGGTCCAGCCATATGGGACATATGGAATATTAGTTCAGAGTGGTTGTCTGGAAATTCACAGTATTGCATCTGTGTATTCTTTATTGGTGTTTTATTGCGTGCAATAAATGGCATTATCTGGCCTAAGGAACTATTTGATTGTCTTCCTGTCATTCAAATGTGCCGGGGGGGAACAACAAAAAGTTTAACTTGGAACTGCTTGTAAATACAAGCAATACATGACACAATTTCTTTGTGGGTGTTCAGCTGAATCTTTTATTTTTTTTTTTTTTCCCCTGTACATTTCAGTGTTTTCAACATGTTAAGCAACTTGTGGTCTGCCACATTTTCTCACAAACTTTCCCCTTGCAAGCAAATTACATCTTGTGATATCTTAACTTAACTGCCCCCTAACTAAGTTTTAAACTGCCAATTAATGTATGTACATCAAAAGTCAGAAGACATTGAGATACTGGGGTGCATTTCTCAAAACCTTAAAGCTATGCTGTTCGTAAGTTTTACCTTAAGTTGTCTCTTAATGCTCCAATGTGTTTCTTGAAACATACTTAGCTAAGTATATCTTCCATAAGTTTGTAAGCTTGATCTAAACTGCTCTTGGTGGTCATACTGCTTTGGCTCATACTGCTCATTTAAAATAAGACTAACATAGTTAAGTGATGTTTGGTTATGAAACTACCCTTAACTGAAAAATAACTGACCCATTTGATAAAATGATTTTGTCTGATACATGACTACAGTCTTTTTGTTAGATCCTTTCCTTGTGCTCTGAACAGCAAATTGGCCCCAGTAATGTGCGGATTCATAATGAAAGATAACACTGTGTTGATTATGTATTTATTTATTAATTGGGAAGGAAGGGGAGGGTTCTGTCAATATTGGGGTGGATGCTTTCCCCCAATTTCCAAAGCTCCTGGAAAGCACAGACCCTTCAAAGTCACAGTATATCAAAACTTTGTTTCGTGAGGTTGATGAGAGTCGACACTACAGGTTCTTTTATATGTAAGTGTAATGTATTCTCCCGAAACAAACACACTGGGATAGTCCTTAGTAGTCAATTCTGAAGCACATAGGACATTCATTCTCCACAGTACACAGTAATGTACCTTTTCTTTTGGCTATTGTGCAATTGCTCATCCAAATATCAATGAGATGGACACATATTGGTCAACCATTTAGGTGTTCCAGTGCCTATTCGCACTTAAGAGATTGATTTTAAGGGAGAGCTTCTTAAGTGATTGTTCGGGAAACAGACATGGCATATATTTTCAGAGTCTTCGTAAGACACAAAGAGTCATATTTATCGGGAAACACACTCCAGGTCCTTCAGTTATTTTCAGTCATTTATAAACAAATGATTTGAACATTCTGTGTTGTTTAACTTGAAAATGATCCCAATAGCTCAGAGGTTCAAGTTATGTTGCCTTGACACTGTCAGTTAGGTCCTGAGAGGAGAACAGCAGCTCTGTGATTTGAGTATGACCCCTGACTACATCCTGGTATTGCACCAAGCTTCCTGGCCTCTCTGCCACCTTATCCTGTCTCTTCGGGTTGCCAACCTTATGACCCCGCCTCAGAGGTTGGCTGCCCTCCAGCCTTGTTGATCCCTGAAAAGCAACTTCAGAGAGGTGGGGAAATACGACACCCAGATGTATCACCCTGCTGCCTTAAATTTGGGACTTAATGTTAAAATGATTAGCACACTACCATCCCGATGGAATGCGATGCGGTGAAAGATAATGAATATCAAGAACATACAAAACTATAGATATGTAGATATTGCAAAACTGGACTGCTGCCTATTTCAGCTCTTTTTTTATTGCACTGTGTACTGTGACTGTGAACGTGCACATCTTATGTTGGAATTGTATAAAGCAATTGACTCATACAACAAGTTATTAGAATGTGTAAATGTGTTACAAGTATTGCATTTCATATTTAAAGAAATCGGTACTCGCATAAATGTTCTATTTGGCTAAATATTGTATTGCTTCTGTAAAGAATAGGTCTATGGGATTTGTAAAAGATGCTTCCTTCTTACAAACAGATCACGTCAATACTTCACTTATCTATTTTAAGTATTCTGGATTTTCAAAAGCTGGTCCAGACATGACCTTTCTTAATCTCATGCGTGAAGTCAATATATATGAAAATGCCGAATCTCTTCAGAATTTAGCATTTCTTTAAGTCTAAAAGAAGCGACTAAATGACATTTGAATTGTGGAAAATGACAGTGGAAAGTGTTGAGAAGGTGATGCAGCCAAGAAATTGCTTCTTTGTTTGAATTTGTGGGATTATATGTGGAGAAGTGTCATTATTTCCCTAGAACTTGAATATCGAGCATATGACAAACAATCCTTGGAGAAAACAAGACATTTGCACGCACTTAAAATATGTTTCTCCAAAATGAAAAAAAAATCATCTTTCCAAGAGTTGTGTTAATTTCTGTTCAAAGTTTTTAAATATGATTTTTAAAAAAAATAAAATCTGTCTTTAAATAAAATCTATTACAGGGCCATGATATAAACTTGAAAGGCATTTCATAAGTACTAGGAATAAATACCATTCATGACCTCAACACAAGATTTACCCCTGTTAAGCTTGGTGAAATAGTGTGGGACAACCTGAAGTTAAGGAATCTGTCTTTGGCTTCTACAAAAGATTTGGCCACTTTGGAAAATAACTGTGAGACAGAATGGCATCTCCACAGAGCAGGGGCGCCGCTAGCAATTTTGGGCCCTATGACAAAATATGAGGTTGGGCCCCCCTACCAGTGTTATCATTAATAAAGCAGATCTCTGGGGGCCCCTAAAGGGTGTGGGCCCTTAGAATTGTCCCAACTTTCCCCCCCTTAGCGGCGCCCCTGCCACAGAGACCAGTGTCTTATGTCAGTCCACGGCAGTCAACTACAAAGAAAACAGTGTGCTGTGTTCTAATGATCTGATAAGCGACTAAAATAAATGAGAACATCTGATTAGGATGAACTGATACAGCAAGAGATCGGGAATGATAAGGGATGCATTCCGTACACTGTAACATTCAGTTTCCTGTTGGCTGTGTAGATATGTGCAATGTAACCTATTAATTTCTTGACCTGAAGGAGCAAAGTTACTCTTCATTACTTGGGACTTGGAGTGCTGTTGTCTGGAGGGTTTTGTCCATGTACATAAGCTGATTTAGGGAGGTCCTCAGTAACCCCTTGATTGCACGGTGCTCTTGTTTGTGTGTGGGTCATACACATATGTGTACTCTGTTATTCATTAAACTAAGCTGAACATCCTCCTGGCCTGACTGAAAGGTTTGCATTGGCGCCTGGTCTTGTTCTGTTGCCTAGATTTTAACCAGAAACACCCCAGCCCCCTGGGCAAGGTCAGAGATTTCTACATCCTCTCATCACACCGAAAAAGAAAAAATCTACCATTCACCTCCAATTTCATATAGTGAATTTATATTTGTTGTTCAGCTCTGCAGATCCACAGGAATGAAATGCCCTCCTACCAGTGGTGATTTTAAAAGCTTGCTCCCAGGGAGAGTCAGTCTGTCTGTCTGAATGAGAAGGAGCCCTGATTATTAGATTAGATATTAGATTATATTAGATTATTAATGGCACACACTATGGAGGGGCTCATATGCAGTATGATATTACAACTGAAGCTGAGAGGCCTGATGGTTTGCAGGGCGTAGCTCATTGTTGAGCTCATGGACACTGAGGGTCAAAGGAAGTATACAGAAGACAGCAACAGTGTTTCTTGATGTTTGCGATGAATGGGTTTGGTGTTTTTTACAGAGGTGAACCTCAGCTAGCTCAACTGTAAAAATATAGCAGATCCAGTGCACTACTATCAGCTGGTGGAGGAATGACTGTTTTAATGACAAACATCACCCACAATTAGAATGGACTGTGAAACACCTGGAATGCAACATACACATTTTTATAATATTTCACTGGTAATCTGTTTGCTTTTACTCTTTATGTTTCTGTTTTCTTCCTTATTACATTTGTTAGCTGTTATTTCAGCCTTTGGGGATTAAGGGCTACTTCACAAGACGTGTGTCTGTGGAGTAGTGGAAAGCCTTCTGTTGTGGAGCAAAAAAGGAGAAAAAGGAAGCTTAGCTGGGCCAAGGCCAGCAAGCCAACACAGGAGAACCATGCTAGTGTGAGCCGAGGTGGGGAAACATGGGCAAGGTGTGAATGTACATTTCTAGAACACTTGCACACTGGCCTTGACAAGTGCGGCTTTTTAATATAGAAACTATACTCAGTGCTTCTAACCATTGGCTATTTATAAACACGCATATTAGCTTATATATTACATTCTGTATGAAAATTAATAACGTTTGCACATACTTCAGTTTTTTAGAAAGAAGAAAAAATAAAAAGTAATTACACATCAGAAGGGAAATTAAATGCCTTGTAATGTTTGTAGTAAAAAGCAGAGTCTTTGATCTGTTTGATTTAATAAAACAATTATGATGATTTATAAAATAAGAAATTATTACAGCACAGTTTCCGGCAGTCTCTAGAACTCAGTGACTCTGTGATTCTTTCATTTCAGCAAAGATGTCATCATGGTTATATGGTTTGGCTGACAGTGGAAGTTACTCGCTTGTCAGATATGCCTGAGTAGAACAAAGCAACATTGTAAACATGGGAAACAGGACAGATATGATAACCACCATGATGGAAATACTCTGGCTGGCCCAAATAAAAATCAAAATGCAAAGAAAGCCAGTACTTGGCAGGAGGCCAGATATACATTATTATCTATATGGTTTCAATTCTACTTAGAGTCAGAAGCAATTTTAGACTGTGACAGAAACCTCATGATGTGGGCCGTGTAAATGTGAGGTTAGTCATTATAGAGTCTGTAAAGAGACTGTGTCTTGTATGTTACTTCATTATATTCTGGTGGGAAAAAAACACCCAGAGACTGGATGACAAGCTATGGACCACATACTGTACCTTTATGAAACTTTATTTATCAGTACGGGTAATTTCAGACTTGAAAAAATAACATGGAACAAAACAGCATGTATTTACAACTCTATTTTTACAAAATGTCTTTACATAAAATTTTGTCAGTTTAGAAAATAGCTAGGCTAGAACAAACATGCTCACACACACATGATAGATACATATGCACAAATACAAATTAAATTTTGTAATATACAAATAAATATAGACAATTACTGACTGTACCACATAGAATATTCTACAGCCAATTACATATGTATGAATAAATTTCAACACAAATTTAACATGTTAATAGGACATTAATTTCTCAAAAGAATAATCTGTTAGTCTGTTAAGTTGCTAACATATTCAACAAAAGTAACAGGAATGTAGCTCATGCCTAGTAAGGGAAGTTTTGTCATGCAAAACTCTGGGAAAAAAAAAACATTCAGTTGAAGCTAGTAGATACAATATAAATAAAAAGACATGCAGGGTCACCCTAGAATCTGTCCTCTGATAAACTATATTTGTCTCCCTCATTCCATCGTGCTGCAAACTTACATGCTGCATGTCTAATTGGTGCAATACATTTGGTACTATAAGGAAGTTATCTACCAATTTCTGTAGCATTTAATGGATTTGCAGTAAAATTTGATCCTTCTTGAAAAAGAGAAACCATTTCTATTTTTTTTTTTTACAAAATGCAGTCCAATACTTTAATACTAGAACAATAGTGCAACTCTTCCTGGATCATTTAAGGAAATTGTCCTATCGTCACAGTGAAGACTTGAACCCTACACTAGATGTGTATTGTTACCTGTGTGGCCGCACAGGGCCAGCTTGGGCCTCAGAGCGTAGAGGCTCAGACACAGCTGAGTGCGATGAAAGGCGCCACCGTGCCTGACCTTGACTTCTGTTCTTCTATGTTCCACCATGCTGCCCTGAGTACTTCATGCTACTCCAAAGAAGGATTTGGGTGATGCTGGTGATGCTCTTTATGTCTGGGTCCTAAATACCACACAAATATGCGGTCAGTCTTGTGGCCCAACACAATGAGGGCATACTGTATAATTACAGGTCACCTGACATCACGTATGGCAAAGTCGCACCATCAAAGCGAGCCTGTAAGTCACTCTTTTTACGTTGTTGATGGACAGGTGGAAGTGTGGGCGTCTGGAAGCTCTTCACGGTAGCGGGGCCCTCCCTTCCCGTCGTTAGCACTTGCACCTCCAGCCTGTAGTACGTTGCTGGTCGAAGGTTGGAAACTACCAATAAATTATGGTCCTTAGATAGACATACAAAAGGAAAACAAAGAAGATCTTTTAAACTTTTTTAATAACTGTTGAATGTACCTAAAATTTACTTTATCTCAGTTATACCTGTGCAATGTACTGTATTGGCATTACAAGGAAGCAAACAAAAATTAGGATTAATATAAACTCAAGTAATTTCATTTTTAAATCCATCCATCCATCCATCCAATTTTCTGTAATCACTTGTCCTATTCAAGATCTCAGTGGGTCCAGAGCCTATCCCAGAGGCCATGGGCACATGGTAAGGAACAACCCAGGATGGGCTTCCAACCCATCGTAGTTCAGTTTTAAATCAATATATGGAATAAGAATGGAGTTTATAAGCATCCTAAGTAAATCCTGAGAGTGGTGTAACGCAAACAATTTGTAATCAGACACAAAGTAATCTAAGAAATACACCAAATAGGCAATACGTAAAGTCCTTTTCAGTCTTTACAATCCCGCAGAAGAGAGTAAATTATCTGGTATATAGCTTAACCACTATCCATGCATAAGAAATGCTTTATCCAAAGCCTCGCAAAGCACCCCTCACACAGGCAAGCTTATATTATCACCTGAAAGCACAAACTGCCCACAGGTATTTCACAGTGGTAAATAAAGAGCGCTTAATCAAACATTCCTCTGATTTGACATGACAATCTGTACTTATGGGACAATTTATTTTTAGATCAAAAACAGCCTCACTGGGTGGTGTGGAACAAGATCTGGATGCTGATGATAGCAAAGATTATGTAAATCTGCAGGTTTCTACATGCAGGGAGTGGGAGAAACTGCTGTGGAGGTAGATGAAACACAGTAGGTGGGGTTTTTAGTGAAATATCTGAGTTCTCACATCTAAATCATTCTCTTTTGGGCACAATGTTCTTGGAATGAAGATCAGTCTTTTTTTTGATGATGTCAGCCTCAGTGAAACCATGAAAAAGAACATCCAACTTCATTCTTACACCAGAGGCACACTGTTTTCACATGGATATTTGTGCTACAAATATGCAGCATGAGAACAAGCAGCAACATGAATTTGTGAGCTGTGTGATGTCAGAAGAGAGTAAGCATGGGGTGCCAGAAGTGCAGTCTAAAGTGACCTACCGGTGGCAAGATCTGGGACTGGGAGATGAGGCTATTAGGCAGGCTATTCTGCCTGCTGTGTGTGGTCATCTCTGCCCATGTGACTTGGAAGCCTGTGACTCGCAGGTCTGGGTGGATCCTTAAGACCTTCCAGAAGAATCTCCCTGTGATGTTTCCCTCATGAACAGAAAAGACTGCTGTCAGGTTCTCCGGCTTGGCTGACACCTTTGTGGGTCCTCTAGCTGACAAAACAGAAAGAGAGAAGCCTTGGTGGCCTTGCTCATCTGACAGCTTTTTATTCATAAGACTAGCAAAATGTAGATAAACCCACCGTCCCAGGAGCACTGGATGGGTTTGTGACTCCTGCTGCTGAGTGAGGAGCAGGACGGTGTGAGGAAGGTTATGCTCTCTGCTTTGGATCGGCCCTTCAACCTCATTGTGCGCACGGTGACTTTGTACATGCAGGAAAACAGCAGGCTAGGGAGGTTGACGTAGTTCTCCTGAACCGAGAAATGGATTACTCAGCTCTGAGTTTGACTTTACTCGCAGTTCAGATCCCTGCGACCTCAGGAGATAAGGAACATCAAGCCTAAAAAGGTCACATTTCCCCCAGTTCTTAAGACTTTATCACCAAGATATGAGTAACCAATTCTGTATGAAGTTGTGCTACATAGGCCACATAAGACAACTAATTTAAATTAAAAGCCGCAGGTGAAAGTGTACATATTTAACTTTATGTGTGATTATAGAAGTGACTACAGACACATGGCTTTATGTAATACAGATTCTCACAAGTGATTGGTTCTATACTGTAAAATTTATGAAAAAGCCCAAGTATACCAAATATTATTTGCCAAATTAATATTGACAATATCTCCTCAGTCCTTTATTTGTTCTGTTCTAGGTTGAAGAATAGAACCCAACTGCTAATGATTACTTGCAATTTAAGCGGACTTTATTAAAACCAAATGAGGCACCACATTCACAAAGGGGAAGGGGCATAACAATTGCTTCAGAATGTTCCACTGCATTCTACAGAAAAGGGATGTGTATTTCCTAGCAACCAGTAACAGAGCACCTATAGAATGTGCTGAACCTTAACCAATGGTGTTGTCCATCAGGCTAAGACCTAACAAAATCCTCTTCCCAAAACCTGCTGGAGCAGCACGGTTTAGCAGAAACACTGTTGCAGTTAACAGGTTTTACTGGATATCACACCACATGTTAAACCAAATAAACTGAGTCATAATGTAAAACAGCCACAATCACTCACTGTAGAGAAAGCTGTTTATTGTTCCAATTTCTGAATTCTGATTTCTTTTTGAGCTAATAACACTAATAAGGCTGGTGAAAATGCTTGGTATTTGATAGTTGTCTTTTTTGTAGATGTTTACATGCTAAATCTTCAAAGGTACTGTAGCTGCACAAGCTGCATGCCATACCTGTGTGACGGTTTTCTCAAGAGCCCTCGTTTCATTGTGGCTGCAGAACTCAGGCATCCACTGAACATGGTAGCGGCTCCCAAGTCCATCTGGTTCTGCAAGAAAAACCAGAGAATGTGTTAGCCGACACGGTTCAGCAGGGCCGTGTAGCCAAAACAGACTTGCAAAATGTTTGTGAATCTGTTTATCACCAAAATTAACACTAAAACTAACAAAACTGACAAAATATATTGAATAATTAAAAAAAAAAAACTTTATCAAAAACTTCAAAGCATTAACTTATCCGTGAAAAACTCATGTTTTGCTTTAGAACTTCACATTTTAGTTTTTAAAAACATTTCAAATACAATAGCTTTGTGCGTGACTGAAATGGGGTGAAAGAATATCGGCAATGAAACTGAAAGAGAAGCATCACACATCTTGAAAGGACCCCTTTTGCCGTGAAAGGAATATCACTCCTTCATGGTACATGCATGACCACAACCACATGTAGTGCTAAAGAGAACCACAAAACTAATTTGACAACTAAATGTAACTCGAAAACACTACAACTATAATAACAACAGTAAATAAATTAAACAATATGAATAACTGCATTTTGTTACCACATAGGTAAGCAAAACACATTTACTTTTCAAAGACATGTGAATTACTAAATAAATGACTTTTAATGTACATCAGCCTTCAAAATCAAAATTTGTCCAATAATAGGCCATTCAGGGGTGTCACTCACTGCCACAGGATTAAAAAAACTCACTGAGCCAATACACAAAATGGCATTCTGTCTTGAATTATGGGAAATATTTCATATTCAAGGCCATTAAAGGATGGAATATTACAGTGCAATGCATGATCTGTTTGCCTGCCACCAAGCTGATATCAGTAGTGGTAGATTCAACATCAAACCTCAAGAACATCTCGAAGCAAATGATCTTTTTCGTTAATTCCCCTAACATTTGGAAGGATGTTTATTGTAAATGCATCATTGTTTTAGTTAAATTGATAAATGCAGAAACAACGCATGGTATGTTGATATTTGAGGACAATAGCTAAAATATTAATATCAGAGATCTGTAGCAAGATGTATTTTTCCCAAACATTCAGATGCATGGCAACTGATGTAATAATATCCCATGCACTGCTGGCGCTGTTCAGCCCAATGATTTGCGCCTATGGAAAAACACCGTGGCTGTAAAATTAAGGAGCCAATGACAGAAGTGTGTTTCATTTTTGGCTTTTGAACAAAAACCATGTATCTTCAAATTTTATGTGAATATACTGAACACTCTGTTTTCACATATTCACACTGCAAGTTTCCCAAAGTCTTGTCAAAAGTCTTTGTGTAGTGTGGAAGGCAAAAACTGAGACAAAAGACTGTGTTCGTAAATGAAAATGCAGCAGTGTGGACATAGGCTAAAAGCTGGATTAAAAGATGGACATCTGGGTTGAATTGATGCCGTATGTTTGGCGTAGCTGTGAACCCTATGCAGAAATTTATGCCGTAGCTGGACATGCACCTCCAGAGAAATGCAGCTATATGTTGCAGCAACGCAGACCTCAAGAACTGTGATTGGTCTCCTTGGCAGCATTCATGTTTTTATGAGAGCAAAGGCAGCGGACATCCCAGGTGTACTTTTCTGCTGATTGAAATGGAAGCACCATTTAAGCCTAGCATTAAATAATCCTCCCCAGGCAATGCAGCAACAGGTCTACAGTTCTACAAAACACTCATTCACTTGCCTCCATTAAGTTTATTTGTACTTTACAAGACTTAAAAAAGTACAAAGTTGTATGCTAGCTTTAGAAGACTTTGGAGCAGCTCAACACTTTTCTAGATTTGTCTAAGAAAAGTTTAGAGCAGCACAAATGTAACCTGGATTCAATAAATGCATACTTTGTTAAATGTTTGTTTTTTTCTGTTTCAGTTCAATCATCAATTGAATATGTGACAGGGTGGGAAGATGCTAAATGCAACATCAAAACACAGACATTAAAATCAGACAGGAAATGAAAATGCTTAATGTGGCTGTAGAGTAAACAATTAATCTAACAACATGCTGTTCATGTTTTTGGTTGTGTTATTTTACGTAAAGTTGAATGAAAATTATTGACAATTGTCTGGTTTAATGTTAATTGTTAATGTATTAAATGCCATTGAATGTAAAAAAAATAAAATGAATATGATTCATTTGCTTCTTTTTTAAATACGTTATGTTTGAGTTTGTAAAGCAATCAAAAGTATTTAGATTACATTACTAACTTTGGGTAAAGTAACTGAATACGTTACAAATTACGTTTTAGAGCATGCTGTATTCAGTAATTTGTAAAGGAATATATTGCAAAATTTTCCTACCTACCCAACACTGTCTTGTATACTAAAACTCAATCTATACAAAATACAGTGATTAAAAATTTTGAGCACATCGTCATATATCATTGATTTCTAACAACAAAACTTTAAATAAATTGGAGGAGACCCTGACCAGAAGCCCTGTCTAACATAAGAACCAGATATTAATTCTGAAAGGGGCAAGTGGGTATTTGTACTGTAATACAATATGCAAATTAATTTGTTAGCATGAGGTGGTTTTCATTTCATAGTGATACATTTTAAAAATTACTCCAATTACACAGACACTCCGCAGCAGGCAATCATGCCCTCCTACACCAACTTTTGCTATACCTATTGTTCAAAAAGCTGCAGAATATAAATCTGTTATTAATCTTTCCCATATTAAAAACTGAGTTATACTGGCCCTCGGCATGGACCATGTTTTTGGTTAAGAGATGAAAGGAGTCCCTTGAAGGCATGTGCACGAAGCTTCTGCACATGGAGGCTTCCAGCAGCTGGGAAGGAAAAAACTAAAATTACAGACCAGGGAGAAGGAAATAAATAAGTAAACAAGATGTAATGAGGTGAGCTGAAAGAGCAGAGAAGGAGCAGAGCAATCAGCCTGAAAACAAGTCTCACGTGAAAAGTAACCATGGACTGTTACAGCATGTAGGGCCTCCCACAAAAAAAAAAACTGAGAAGATATATTTGCTGTTGTCCTTTGCTCTTCCAGCTGGTGAGCTTTATTGTCAATATGCCTAATTATCTGCTGCCAGACTGCGCAGACTGAAGAAATGTTTTAGTGAAATGTTCCTAGTGGCCCATAATCTGTTAGGACAGCATATGTTAGCAAAGCACTTAACATCAGCTGTTCACTAACTGTAAAATGCGGCCTCTAATTCTTTGCCTCTAAATGGAGACAGTGACCAAACAATGCCACAAATCAGTTTGCTGCAAGCCAACAAATCAACTGGAGGTAAAGCATTTTGTAAAACCCAAGTCTGAGAAGCCTGGGCCACCAACTTATGTTCATTCAGCCACAGGAGATAACTGTAGTTTACTTAAAGACATCATATGGGAAAAATTGGCCTTTCCATTGCTCAGCAAAATGATTTTTAATCAACACTGTGAGGTTTCTTGTATTGGGGCCATTCTTGAATCGATTATATGGAGTTTGGCTTGGGTGGTGACATATATTAGCAAAACAAGTGAAACCACTGAATTGGTCTTGACATGCAAACCTTGGAGCATGCATTTGAAGGCCTGAGGATTTCCACTCTGGCATTAATTGAAAAGCAAGGCATCAACACCACTGCTTTTGGAATTCTATGATCTTTTACCCTTGTGCTTCCTTTGTGATGCTTCTGAGAAATAATGTCAAGTCTTGTAAAACAAAACTGACAATATATTGAGCTGCTTTCTTTGTAGGGCCATCTATTGAACACAGCTGCCATTAAACTTTGTCATATGGAGGTTTGCAAGATATATTTAGCATCCTTTTGCACACTTTAATAAATTTTAAGGTACCATAGAAGTCAATATTTTAGTGTTTTAGATTGTTCTCTGTAGAAGATATGTGAACTTGGATTGGTCGATAAATGCCCAGAAGTGCTTTTACAGGGCCATTTACACCCTATTTTTTTGAGAATGAAACAGGCCAATTTCCCTTTTGGGGGGCTCATTAATATGTTGAGGAGCTCTGCTCTGATTGATGGGTTTACAGTGAGGCACTGTGATGGCTCACACAGAACTAACATCTTTACAGTCATGCAGCAGATAACTTTTCGGTCAGTGACGAACCACATTTATGAGAGTCGTCCCATAAGATTATAATAGAGCTGAAAAATTCCTATTGCCTAGTGACGTGATAGAACGACGCATTACTCATGTGTTTGTCGCGATGGTGGAGTAAACAGACCTACTGCTTTGTCAGTTGTGTAAAAGTATAGCACATTTTGTACAGTATTATGTACATACTTGATACTTTGTTACTGGTTTATGTATTTACTACACTGCAATTTTTACCATTACTTTCAATCTATTTTCTTAAATTTAATGAATTGATTTCATTGTTCATTTTTAAATCTTTAGGAAACTCTGTTTCACAGTTAGGGTGTTTCTGAAACTGATTATAAGCACACAAATTCCTTGAACTACTAGAATTATTTCACTGATTTTATTTCCACAGCTAATAACAGCGTGAATTTATATCCTGGTGAGAGAATTGCCATTCTAAAAAAAATTACCTGGGTGTATAAATATTTAGAAATGTAGTATTGTATGATCCTGAAAAAAGCCAATTATATGAATACTAATGCAGCACGCATACCTCCTCTTTTCTTCCAGTAGACTTTGACTTGAAGCTGGCCATCCTGGTAGTATGGGCTTCCCACCTCCAATGGGCCCGCAGCCCGTTTTGCAGACAATGAGCTCATTACTTGATCCTCATCATTGTTGTATTTAATTGATGCCTCTTCTAATGTGAGAACACAAACATTTTATTTTAAAATCTTCATAATATAAATAAAGATAAAGATAACCCAAATCCAAGTTCAAATACATCTTGTCTTTAATGACATGCCTCAGTCTATGTGCAGTAGTGTAGATAACAGAAAATTATAGTTTATTTCATTTGAGATATACAGACTTTGTTCTGGGTCAAAAGTATTGCTTTACGCGCAAAGATAAATAACTTGAAAATAATTTGACAATAAGCAAAATGTGCTTTGAAGGAGAATACATCTAAGATTCAAGAATTCAGAACACCCTGTTCCTTGGAGGAAGCAACTTGTTACACCTGTGCAAGGAGCACCGTCTAAGCAGCTGTGGCGAGGTTTGCTACATGTAAATTTCAGGGGGACCTACTTGTGCTGTTCAGTCCAGTCGTGTTGAACTGCAGCAATGCCTTGGAGCTCCTTAGGCGCACCTGACCCCAGTATGTCACAGCCTGAAGCTCCACAATGTAGCTGCTGTCCTCCTGGAGACCCTCCAGATCTACATAGTTCTGAGCCTGCAAATGTCAATGATATTCCCCAGTTTGGTTAGCACTAGAGTGCACAGCCGGGAGGATATGGCTGTCCAGGGCAGCCTGGCCATACCCAGCTCTCAAAGCAAACTCGAGCACATGCAGTCAAGTTTCTTCATAAGAGCCAAAGATTTGGCAATTGAAAGCATGTGTAGGCCAGGTAGCCCGTACCACCATCGCAGACACCACAGGGGAGAGCCCCATTACGGACCCAAAATTGAGCTTTGTTAATGTGTGTTTAAGTTTCGACATTCCTCCATCAGTGGACCTCTGGCTGACTGCAATTATCAACTGTCGTGTTTTGACATTCCAACATCAGCAGGCAGTCGAGGTGCAAAGCTGGAAACAAGCAGCACACGTGTCAGAAGGTATCTTGTATCTCTAGCCATTGAGGCTGCTTTGCCACATCTGCAACTGGTTACCAAAGCAACCTTGAGCTGAGACTCTACAATGAAAGGCTGAAAAGTCTTGGCTGTTGGTTGTTGCAGTTGTTCTCCTAATCCACGGTGGGAACAGAACTGACTAAGGCTTAAAGATATTATACAGCTAAATTAAGAAATGAAACCTCTGGATCTTAGCTGCTTCAAATGATCTAATACACAGTTGAAATTTAATCTTTTTGCATAGCAAATAAATGCTGGGCAGCATCACTTTTAATACTGTTTTGGAATTTTAAGGCTGGTTCTCCATTGGATCTGAAGTCAACACTCCAAATGTACCGTCTCCATTTTATCCAAAGAATACTCCAAGGAATTGCCTCATTTTCATTTATTAATACAATGCAGGGTATATATTATGTTGTTTCATAAAAAGAAAAACTTTTCATTCTAAATGGATTAATTTGTCAAAGCCAATAAAATAAGCATGTGAAGCTGGACTGTTTTCCAAGAAATGGGCAGATGATGAGTTTTTGCCACAAAAGAAATGAGATACATTGATTGTTTATTTTGGCTCTGAGATGCTGTGATACTTATTCATGACTGTGGTTACAGACCAGCTCACATGCAGATGTTAATTCCCAGTGGTCCTACTCTTGCCATGGGCCTTAACGGTAATGAAGGATAATACCAAATCCCCCTACCCCATTAAGAGTCCTCCTCTTCTTAGTTAACATCACGGACATCCCAGTGTCACTGCAGCTCCAGAAGAGCTTATAGTGGTGGATGGGTATGTCAGGGTCCTCTGGCAGGGTCCAGTGAAGACGGGCAGAGACACCTCCCTCCACGCTGACTGTCATGCTGCTTATCCTCAGCCTAGATGGAGTCGGTGGTGCAGATGGGTCTGTGGAGGGAAAATTTAGATTAGAAAATGCTTTACAGCTTTTTTTAAACTCTCCACCTGCACAGATAAAAGACGCAACTGTGAAGAAACAAAAAAATCAGTACCTACTATCCTCAAAGCTTTCTCTAGTGACATAGAGAAGTCATAATGCATTATTTCTTTGATGTTAAAGCATGCCATGTTTACAGTAGAACCATATTTTAGCAGCGAAGGAGAGCCTTAATGTAAAGTCGTACCTGAATTTTACCAAAGACTAATAATATTCTATTACTATATACTGTATAACTATTCAGTATAGACTTTTTCCATGACTTTAAGCAGAAGTCTCAAAAATAAATTATGCCAGAGTCTACATCTGTATTAAATGAGTCCAATCATCCACTATGTGTACTAAAAAAAAATTTAAGTTTATGACATGGCTCTTAAAACAGAAGGTAAATATTTATGAACGAAAAAATTAAATCTAACTCTGAAACCTATTTGACAAATGGCTCTAAAAACAGAAGCCTGACAACCATTTAAATTGCATTTAATAGCAGGATAGACCCTCATTTTAAGTTATTACTGTTTAACGAAAAACAAATATTAAATATTAAAAATGACAATATGTTTAATCTGTGAACTGTTTGCCAGTGTTTTAAAATGACATAACTCAAATAATGATGATTCTTTTGCCTTGCACTTCAGTTTCCCAGTGATACGCTACCTGAATTGGTTCGGTTGGATTTTAGTTGTGGATTCTGGGAGTCTGTGCAATGATATGACCAAAGCTCTCAAGTTGCTTCCATCCAGAATGGAATACTATTGATCTCTATTAAAGACCTTTAAAAGCCCTAATTTTAATGCACAAGAAAGGTATATCGATATAAATGGTGTTGCATTATCCTATACAACATTTTAAAAATATAGTCAAATACTGTAAAAATTCCATATACTGCCCAGCCCTAGGTGAAGGTTGTTGATGGGAGGTTGGTGAAGCGTTGGATAAGCATAAAGATCTGCAACCACATGCAGATGGTGTCCCTAGTGGCTGATCCTGGAGTTGCAAAATGGCTCATTTGGGAATCATGGCCCACCATTGTGCACCCAACCCTGCATCATAACTCATTATAATTTATCTCCATGTTTTAATGCACAATTTTAAGAGTAACTGAATATTTCCTCTGTCATGTATGTAGTAGGAAACCCATCTGAGAGAATTTGTTCCCATTTGCTATGAGTAGCATGATGAGATGGTGATTTCCAATGATAAGACCATATACGATATATATCCTCCTCCCTTCTGAACCAGGACCTGAGTTGCTTACCTTTTTGCTTTGAGCTGCTATCCATCCCCCAAACAAATTGTTACCACTTCAATACTCCCTTGAAGACGGCCCATCTTCATAACATGACTCCTAGAAGGGAGCCGACCTAGAAATAACTGCTGGCAGCCGCACAGTCTAACTATCGATGCTCCCCCGGGTCTGTAGAAGTGTACCAGATGTGAACTGGGAGGCGGGGAGCTGGATCTTATTAAGAAAAAGATCACTATGTGAGTGTCTGTTCCCAAACACTGGTTTTTCTCTAACACAAAATGTAAGTGTTTTACATCTCAGCTGGCCCCATCTATTGAGAGGGTAAGTAGTGCTATTGCCCCGGGATCAATATCGGTCCACTGTCCCAAATGACCACCTCCTGAAAATAAGGACATAAAACACTGATATTTGATTATTTAAAACTGCTTCCTGATGGCTGGCTTCATAGTCCATCCATTGCTACACCTCTGCTGCTAATCAGTGGATGTGAGTGTGAGTTTCAGCTACCGACATTACTACATTTTGGTGATGTTTTTGCAGTGTTCACACAGTTCCAGAGCAATGTGGATGCACCATGCATATTCTCTAAGCTTTATACCAAACAAGTGTGACTTCAAGCCTCACAAGGCTGGTCTTTTGGGAAGGCCTAACCAGTACACTCAAGCCTGCATGCATAAGCTGAATGGAACGGTTGCAATTTCCATGTGGTCATTCTATACACATACATAAACTGCAACGACATACCATGATGAGGACCACATGGTTAAAAATAAAAAAATAAGATCTAAACCTAGTTAGAAAGTAACAAGCGATGATTATGTGTACAACAATGATCAGACCACTACATTCCAAGTTCAGCTGAAGCATATTCAGTGAGTTGAACAGTTTTCAGTAAAGCATTTACATTGCGAAGATTATATTTGACTTCAGCGTCAGTGGTGGATTAATGTGTTCTGGGTCCCTAGGCTACATCCGTAGGCCCCTCTTCACCCCTCACTCCCTAAAATAATACAATTAACTGTACAACTTTTAAATATTCGTAACTATGGAATAATGTTTACAAGTCAAATTGAATGTGATGCTGTACCAAAGGATGCATCAGAAGAACAAGAAACATGCTTACACTTTCACATCAGTCATTTGCAGCAACCTGACACAGCACAACAGAGATCTAATGCAATAAACTTATCAGTAGCTGTAACCTTAAAACATTAAACTAGAGGGCTGCATGGGAATGGGGAAAGCAGTAATACTGCAGATATCTGCATCTTAACGGTATTCCACGTAAAGATAATGCAATCTCTCCTATAAACATATTCTTCTATCTGTTATATTAAAGCTACAGTATGCAATTTTGGAGAAACCAGCAGATTTTGACAAAATCCAACCAAAAATCCCACTCCCTCGTTTCAGGCACCCCTCCAAAGCCACTCCTAAACACATGAAGGCATGTTGCCTGATCACTGCTGCAGGGGTTTGATGGGGGAAGAGAGAACTTTACAAAGAGAAGCAAATTCCAAAATAATATAAAACCATTTCTTACCATTAGAATGTTTTTGATAAAGACAGACTATATGTAAGAGAAAAAGACGACACATACGCATACCACAAAATGGTATAAAAAGAGATATGAAAAGAGTGCCGAAAAAGATATATGTAGAGCTGGTCTTAACCAATCACCAACTCGCATACAAATAAATGACCAATAAAGAATCACTTGTAAAAAGTAACAATGAAAAAACTACACTGCCAATAGTGCCCCCGGATCAATCTGGGGCCATTGGCTACAGACTAGGCAAGCCTGTTCATTAATCAGCCCTGTTCACCATTTTCTAAAATGATCTGTACCACACACAGTCCTCAGCTGCCTCTGTGAGCAGCAGGTCAACTGGGTAAACCTCAATGGCATCACAGCGGATTAAATCAAGAAATGATATGACATTTAAGACCACCTAATCCCTGGGAATTCCACAGAGATTATCCCAGCTTTTAACAGACACCTTCTCTAACTCCAATGAAGCCTAATTTAGTGTAACTCAAGAGTCTGCACACCAAAATATCTCCCCCATCAGAGATCTGAGAAGGTCTGAGGCAAGCTACTTCAGTTATTT
Source organism: Mormyrus hasselquistii (assembly GCA_026779605.1). Classification (NCBI taxonomy): domain Eukaryota; kingdom Metazoa; phylum Chordata; class Actinopteri; order Osteoglossiformes; family Mormyridae; genus Mormyrus; species Mormyrus hasselquistii. The sequence goes on along the minus strand of JAODKE010000037.1, from coordinate 25,835,253 downwards.
CTGCAAGAACTGCTGAATCCATGTTATATCTGAAATATATTCACTACTTTTAACATATTTCGTTGTATATGGGCATAAAGAGAGAAACCCCCTCTATGTGAACTCAGGAAGCCATGCAAACACACATTAGCGACCGACGTTACTTTGAAGTGCAGCTTTTATGTAAACCATCATAAAGAGGAGGATTGAGGGGGACTGTGTACATAAAGCTAAGTAACTTTGCTAAGTGTTAAACAGCTTTATGAGCTGTTACCAGAGGAGGGCCTAAGGCTGGCAAAGAACACTTTACTTACAGTTGTATGCAAAAGTTTGGGCACTAGGCTTGGGCGGTAATACGGTAATATGGTACACCGCGGGATCTAAAAATAGCAACGGTATCAGTTTCAATACTGTTATACCGTCATAAAAACAATGCACTTATATAGGAGACAAGGATTAAATATTAAATACAATTTATTTAATGTCTAAAAATGCATATGCATGTTTGTCATCACGTGACGGTGTGGAGGAGAAATAGAGAGGTGGGGAAAGATGGCGAGTCGCGCACCAAGTGACCTGGTCTCGAAAAAAAAAACACAACTTCTGCAGTTTGGCAGTATTTCGAGTTTCGACCGAACAAAAAGGGAGAGGCGGTAAATACGGATGAGGCAATTTGTAAAAAGATGACTCTGGGAAGTATACTGCAAAAGAAATCTGATGCAATGGCAGGTCCCGTTGGCATCGGCACCGTAGAATGAAATAACAGCCTACTGTTTGGAGCCAGTTACTCAAGGAGACGAGGACCCACTTCCCTGGTGGAAAAATGCTGCCGGGCATTTTCCCCAGATGTCATGAGTGGCACGAAAGTACCTGTGCGTCTGTGCCACAAGCACACCATCGGAGCGGGTTTTCAGCACCACAGGTAAAGTTGTCGGTCCACAACGTGCCTTGTTAAAGCCGGACAAAGTACACATGCTGGCTTTTCTTGCGAAAAATCTTGACTAGATTGATGCCACTTGCCATTCGTTCTTATTCGCACTGTGTTTATTTTTATTTATTTAATTGATTCAGGTATTTTTATTTGGTTTACGTTAAAAATAATATTGGAAATAAGACTGGAAAGAAGTTTTTGTTTAGGACTATTGCTTTGCAATACTTTTTATAATATGGATGATG
>JAODKE010000037.1:25808849-25833998 GCA_026779605.1 Mormyrus hasselquistii | reverse complement strand
TCCAAACATGCCTTTGCTGATTGTGGCCAAATAGTCCTATTTTAACTTCATCAGTCCACAGCACTTGTTTCCAAAACGCATCAAGCTTCTGTGGATGTTCTGTTACATACTTCTGACGTTGGATTTTATGATGGGGATGCAGGTAAGGTTTTCTTCTGCTGACTCTTCCATGAAGGTTTTGTGGAACGGTGCACCAGTCTGCTAAATGTTCCTGCAGGTTTTTTTGCAGTCATTAGGAGTTTTGACTTGTCTTTCTGACCAGCATACGAGCAGTTCTCTTCAAAATTGGCTTGGTCTTCCAGATTTCATCTTGACCTCCACAGGTCCCCTGAACTGCCATCTCTTAATTACATTTCTCACTGTTTAAACTGCAAGATGACAACGCTTTGCTATCTTCTTATAGCCGCCTCCAATAACTTTCATTTACAGATTTTTACACGGCTGCTTAGAGGAACCCATGATTTTTGAATGTCCACAAGTGTGTGCACAAGGTTTGAAGTCATACGAGTCAGAGTATTTGTAAAGCTTTGAAATTGGCACCAGCAAACATTTACTAATAACAGCTGTTGCCATGCATCAGATCTAATGAGCTGATTAAGGTCTGAAACCTTGCAAAAAGAATCTGAGACTTTGGAACTCTTAGGGTGCCCAAACTTTTGCAAAGTGCCACAATAATGTTTTTATTTTTTATCTTTGTTCAATTTATGACATAAAAAGTAACTATGCATCAATGTTTGGTGAAAATATTGTGCATTTTTTCCAATTCCTACAAAGATTGTGTTTACATCTTTTCAATTAAAAAATGACCAAAATATGTTATTTATCGATGAGTGCCCAAACTTTTGCATATCACTGAACTTAGCCAGTTTTAAAGGTTTTGTCTTCTTCTAAAAAACACTGAACAGCTAGAACCATAGACATTAACAATACTCAATTATTTATGGATTGTATTAAGCAACAAAGAATTTTTCATCACCTCCAATTCCCAAAGATATGCTGAACCATTGAGCACCCACAAGATACTAGTGGAGATCTTGTAGAGCTTTACCACAATAAACAGGGACAGCACTGAGGTGGATGAGGACACACAAGACATCTTGCAAGGTTCAAAGGAAGGCCACCCAAGGAGACTGACCTCTGGAGGAGCAGAAGTGCTTGCTGGGGGCGCTGAAGCCCCGGGTCCCATGGACGTTGACCGCTGCCACTCGGAACTGGTACCACCTGCTGGCTCTGATGTCCATCAGTTTTACTCTCTCATCTGTAGTCTAGGAGGGAAACAGGGGGGATGGGGATCAGTCCTAAGGACTCAGGGATCATGCATGAGGTTGTGGCTGATGTTCTCCTGCCTCCATATCCATCAGCCCTTGTTTAGTAGAATAATGCATTATCATTACCCCACCCCCACAGATGACATGTAGCTAGTCACTGGCTGGGGGGGGACCCGGAGGCGATCGCCGACCCCAAGCCGCAGGAACCGCAGGCCCCAGCTAAGGCGTGCGAGGGCGAACCAGGGGGCAGGGCGGGAGGGACTCGGGCCCGATGCCTATGTCCCCTCCCTTTGTGGGTCACTGACAGACAGAGTCCCACTGGGCGTTCGTCCCGGAAGGGCCTGGGAGCGGAAGTCCAGAGGGGTCCCACTCGAGCTCCTCCTCCTCACCAGAGGGAGGAGCTAGGCGTTCATCGTCCGAGACCTCCTCGGGGGCTGGAGTACGAGTTTCCGGCGCTGCAGCAGCAGGCGGCAGCACAGGCTGGTCAGGCGGCGCGGGCAGGACAAACGAGCAGGGCTGGACGGGCTGGTCAGGTGAGCAGGGCGAGGTGGGCTGGATCGTTGAGCAGGGCAGGATGGGCTAGACCGGCGAGCAGGGCAGGACAGACGAGCCAGTCTCGGGTGAGCGGCCAGCAGGGGACGCTTCGGAGAGCGTGGCATTGCCCATGGGCAAGCGGCCAGCAGGGAGCGCCTCGGAGAGCGCCTGGGGTTCGCGGCCAGCAGGGGGCGCCTCGGCGGCCACCAGGGGTTCACGGCCAGAAGGGGGTGCCTCGGAGGGTGCGGCAGCGTCCGCGGGCGAGCCGGCCAGCAGGGGGCACCTCGGAGGGTGCGGCGGCGTCCGCAGGCGAGTGGCTGAGCAGAGCCGCGGGCGTAGTGGTGATATCGGCGGCTGGCAGGACAGCCGTGGGCAGAGCCGGGAGCTCGGGCATGTCCATAATCCCGGGTAGGATCGCCCGAGTACGTGTCCTTAAGGGCTCTGCCCCTTTAAGACCCCGGGGAACATGGGGAATGGCGTCCCTTACCGTGCGTATCCCTCCTTGGCCCAGGCGCACATGCTGATAAGGATATGCCTCCATAGGAGGCAGCAGTTCATCGGCGGGGCTGACTGGGTAGGCGGCATCGGGGTTCTCCCAGGCAGGGAGCAGGGAGCAGGCTCCCAGGAAGAGTCGGGGCATCTTCCTGCTTCCCTTCTCGATCGCTTGCGGTGGAATGTGGAGCTGTCCCCGATGCCTCGTTCATGCTCCATGCGATGTGCTCCCCCCATCGCTCAGTGAGCTGGCGGAGCAGGCAACGGAGGCATTTCCAGGCTTTTGTTAGCGGGTGTTCCTGCCCGGTTGGGCGCTCCACTGACAGGAGGTCCGCGCCCCGATTGGCCAGCTCCAGGGCTGTGGGGTCCTCCTGGACCTCGGGCTGGGATCGCCGGTTGTGATCGGACTGCTGCTTTGTGCTTTGTCGGAGACTTGTCATTCTGTCACATTCAAGACAGGGTCGAGACGGCGAGCGGGTGAAGCGGGCGGGCAGCAGCCCAAAAAGCAGGTAGGCAGCGCAGCAGGACGGGGAAACAAGGGTCTTTAATGCAGACGGGACAAGCACACGAGACATTCAATGACAAGTCTGGATAATACCAAATGAGACACGGACTAAATACACATGAAAAGCTGAACTCAACGAGCAACAGGTGGAAACAATCAGGCATAAACACGGGGTAACGAGTTGGGCGTGGCACACAGGAGGATCGGACGGAGCTGGGCGTGACACTCAACAGCAAACTTCTATTTGATTCACCAAATTTCATAACTAATACTTTAATAACAAATACAGTTTCCTTTTCAGACCTTAGTATATTGACGCTATTGAGTGCAGATGTATAAAGCGGATTCTTGGATTGCATTACATGTTGCTAATGATGCTCAACATGGCTGCTGTACAGAGGACTACTATACCTGTGCCACAGTCTCCCATTCAGTGGCGTCATCCTCACTGGGGTGTATGCCATAGTTCCACCTCCTCTGGACCACGTACAGGACAGGCTCCACTGAGATATTGAATTTTGAAGACCATCGTATCTCCAGGTGTCCCGAAGGGTGCTCAACAAAGTTAAGCTCCTTCCTGGGCTTCAGCGGTGCTCCTGATGACAAAGCCAAGAATTCTGGTCACCCACCTCTGCCAAATACATATAAACCATACTACCAATACTGCCACACTTAATAGGCAGGACTACTCTTCTTAAGAGACTGAACACATCATATTGAGACTATTTTCTTCCATGCACCCACAAGGATCCAGTCATTACGTTTTATAAAGCCAAAGTTGATATTTGTTTCATCTGGTGCAAATTAAGACTTCTGGCTCTGGAACAGTTGGTCGGACAACAGCCATTCTATGATATAGATTATATGCAGATGGATAAGTGAGGTAGGTAGAGAAGGAGACGTGGTCCCAAACACAAATACACACACATATTGAGGCACAGGAACACTACAGTTTTTTTATCAACTCCTACCATGACCCAGGAGCTAACACATTCCACATGTAACTCAACATTATATGATAATATTGGGGAGTATGGGTTCAGAGTATAGGTTTATGGTGTCATTAAAACAGAAACTGAGTAAGAGGCCTTGTTAACTCAGAGCAGCAGCACACACCCACTTGAAAAATCACCGTTGGCTGCATGCAATAATTGAGTAAGTTTCCCCAAGTGATGGTAAAGAACCACTGTTCACTTAACCTGCACATCCCTAGTGATTGGTCTCCTCTGAGCAAGTTACAGTGGAAGACAGTATAGCTGCAAAGACATTGATTACCCATAACTAGAGAGGAGGAAATGTCAGGAAATACAGCTCTGGAAAAAATTAAGAGTCCACAGCAAAATTTTCAGCTTCGCTCAATTTTCAATTTATGCATCATGTATAAAATATACATGATTTTTTTTGCAAATTCCAGCCTTTCTCTTCTCTTCTTTTCATGGATGAAGGGCTCCTTCCTAGCTTTATAGGACTTCAATCCTGCTTCTAGGAGCTTGCTACAAATTGTCCTAGCAGTGCACTTCACACCACTAAATGTTTCCTATACTTTTTGAAAATGATTTGATGTCATCCTCCAATTCACAAGGGACTGTTAATGGTTATCTCTGCCATCTCTGCTTCTGCCCTATGCCTGGCTGGTTTTTGGTGATCCCCAGTCTCATCCGCTTCATCTTGTTTTTGTGTACTAATGTCTTAGAAATTCTGGGCCTGGAAGCAGCCTGTCGCTCAGTGTAGCCTTCTGCCAGCAGAACCAGGATTAAACCAAGATTTAAAAATGCAATTTTTTAAAATAAGGTGTGGTCTTTTATTTTTTTCTAGAGCTGGATCCCTGTGTTACACGAGCTGGTGTGGCAGTGAGTGGATGAAGTGCCACAGACCTCGTTTACACTTACAGGTACATGTGAGCCTGTGGAGCTTTAATAGCCAAAAACATCCATCAGGAACCAGCTACGTATGAGTAAAGGTTAGACTGCCAGACGGGGCAGGTGACACAGTCCCACCATGACAGCAGCCGCTGACCAGTCACACTCCAAAACGTCATGAACACAGTGTCTTTGTCTCTACCTCCCAATTACGGCAGCTTTCACCTTCCACCTGCTGTGCCGGCCTCTCAGAAACCCCCCTCATGGCTCTTATGGAACCTTCTTAACCCAATAATACTACTAAAGTAAAACAGAGTCTGCCACCCTCAGAAATGGTATGGTGAAAGTCAATTAGTGCTTCTTTCCTGAGAGTTATAAAGTTTCTGTTTATAGCCATGAACTATTTTGAGTAATATTTTTGATGGCTTAGCTGATGATGTCCCCGTGAGCACAGTCTGTGAACAGAAATCATCTTGCGCTGTCTTGAAATATCTTCCATGATCTGTGCCAATATTTTATTAGAAATGAAGCTTAAAAGGATCATAAAAATGGCCGGAATCTCACAACCCATAGAAGCTAGCTAGAAATGTTTATATAATTTGGGGCAAAAATCAATAAACTATACATGCATAAAAAGGCTAAAGCTACCGCCATCCTATCTAATGTGCCCCCTGCCTTGTATCTTGTCACAAAAATCCTGTTTTGAAAATAGAAAATGGATGGATGGATGGATGGATATTTCTTGCCAGGATCACTCATAGGTTCACCAGCTAGGATCACAAATAATTTTAAGACAGAAAAGGACACTTTTGAAAATGGTGCAAGTGCTCATATAAAGCATCATGTAATGTCTGATATCCTGTCACAGTCGGTGGACTGTCGCAGTCTGATTCAGCATAACCGAAAATGACTTAAATCACGCCAGCATATGTGAAATATGAGCACATGCAAACTTATCAAGTTTTCTCACTTTTTCAAAGGCTTTCAAAAAGCTAAAAGCTTTAAACTTTATCTGATTCTTTTTTCACTCCATATACCTCCACCTCTAAAGCACATCTGAGAGTAATCTCTGGAAATGCAATTCCCCAATTCACTCCAGTCACTTTGGTTAGTCATTTTAAGCATAATTTACAAGAGATCATCCCACAACAGCAGAATATTCTGGACACACAGGAACAATTGCCTGTGTAAACTGAGTATATAAATTGCCCCTTTCACACTGGTTAGCAAGGCTGTAAATCTTTAAATTTCCAATTTCAGAATCCACAGGGACACATTAATTCACAGCTTTTAGTATAGTTTGGCTTGTAACAGCCACTATATAGGATGCATTTTCTTTTAATAACTGGGTGGGTTACACCATCGTAATCTAGTTATAAAATTGACAACCTAGCATGACTTCTCAATTTCACCTTTTTATGGCCTCTAGTACAATTCAGTATCCGGAGTATAAACTCTTGGCCATTAAAGTCTAATTTATAAGGTAAACATAACTTCAGATCTCAGATTCAGAGAAAGTACCGAGTCATATAATGCTGTAGGTAACACAAAATTTCAAAATTTCTAGCTGCATGAACTTTCAGTTCTCATAAAGTTTTGGTCATTATATTAGGATAAAAGTTTAACCCTTTACCTCTAATGTCACCAAAGTATCTCACTGAAAAAAACTGCTAATTAGGACAGAAGTGAATTTCAGCCTTTTCGCACAAGTACATGCTAGGATGTTGCCCCACCTTTGTAGAGATTCTTGGGCAGCTGGCATGTGTGTCCACAGCCATTGGAGCAGCACCTCTTCACTGTGGAGCACTCAGCATCCTCCTCACAACTCTCCACACAGGCAGCCGCGAAGCCGCTGGCCTTTTCCGGAGAAGGACAGTCCCCCTGTTTCACTGTCTCCACCGATTTCAGGAATTCACAGCTTGTCAGACACTCATAATGCTTTTTGGGAAACAGCGGCTGAAGGCAAAGGTCACAGAGAAAGGAGGGAACACAGAAATGCAGTTTCACGTATGCAGCTTACATTTACAGGCAGCCTAAGATGGTAGCAGTGTGAGTTTGGAATGATAAGAATGACTAAATGGATTTGAATGTTGATGAAGTGACCAGTCTGAACACCCCTAGAAACTGAGGGCAGTATTTCTGATTGCCTGCATTGCACTGTCACAGTCAGAAATACTTGGTAATACTGATGCTGTACCTCACACAAATCTTGGCACTGATTCTCCTTCAGGTCCCATGAATCCTTGCAAGGCTCCAGGCACTGGAGAAGAAGACAGAGCCGTTAGCTATTCCGATCCACAACAAAGGCTGATGGCGCCGTGAGCAAACACTCCCTGCCAATTGCCTGTCTCGCCAAACCTGCCCACCTTGCACATGCTCCGACACACAGGAGTGCTTCTTGATACATGGGCCATGTACAGGAACATCAAAAGATCTACAACACTTATGTAGTAAAGAGCATAGAGTTTGGACAGTCTTGCAGAAACGCAGAGTGCACTGCAGACTTGCATGGTAACTATTGTGTCACCGTTTGAGATTTCAATGTGGGAATTGTATGGCAGCACTCTTTCAAATTCGACTTTTGTTTGCAGTCTGACTCTCCCTCTGCTACTAATGGCACATCCACATTGCATCTGGATGAATATCATTTTTGTAACCATCTTTTTGCTTTAATTTGTAGCTGCACAGCGTAAGTTGTATTCGGGTAATGATACCTTGTAAATCCTTCTTGTGGTTATTTATTGAATATAAAACAGCTACCACATACATTTAATTAGTCACAAATTCAATATTTTCAATATTTAGTTACAGTAATGAAAAAGAAATGACTATGAATGTAGCGCTCTCCAAATGTTGTGGAGATCAGTACCTCCCAGAGTGAAGCCTACGTAACCTTCGCTTAGGGCTTTGTCAGCCACAAAACCACACTTATGTAAGCGCTGAGTTTCTAACCTGGCTGATCTCAAAACCACTCATTCTAGACAAACGGAAACAGAACTCCATATTTAAAGTGTACCTGACTCAAACCACCAAAACATTTTTCCTTTGTAACCAATTTGTCTGCCAAAACCACAAGTCCAGCAACTTGCCAGCAGTACATCACTAACTGCTGTTTCGATATTCCACATGTGTAAAAATAATGAGCACTGACTTTTAATATATATGTGCGCCTTGATTTCGTACAAGTGAGGAGAAAAGAGACAGAGAATCAGGTGGCTCACCTCTGGCTGTAGAATGAGTATAAAAATGGTGAATAACAGACGTGATGCAACTCAAAAGCAATGAGTGAAACCTTTCCTTAAAATAAATACTGTTGGACACAGGGTCTTAAACCAATATTCTGTCTAAACCTTCCACATTAATTACATAAGTCTTGATAATATAAGTTCAGGAAATTAAATTCTGACCCCTTTTAAGAGAAATTCTGCATATCAATGTTTCAGACTCTGAGGCAGTGTAATGTATATTCTTATTGATATTAGGCTGTGAGTTTCTCATATGGAAACAGTTCAACACCAGACAGGGTTGGTGTTTCAAAGTGCCTTAAATCAAGCTCACTTGTCCCATTCAGAGGCGGAAGTTAATAACACCTCATTCTGGCACTTGACACCCAATCTTCCATAATAACCAAAACCTCTTGACATCTGCTGTAGAAGCTTGTCATAAGTACATTACCAGGCTTTGCTCTTAGCAGTAATGGCATATTTCAAGTTGCTACATCTGCTATAAACAATCCACACGTTGGTGCTATCAGAGGTAACAGATACAAGGCATTGCTCTAAAATTGATAGAACAGCTGAAACAGCACAGTGCTCTCGAGGGCTTTTAAAATTCGGCCAGGATTTCAAGTTTCATAGCTAGCCAGCTGACAGAGTTTTCCTTGTTAAGGTGTCTCATAGGTATTACACATTACTGTATGCCTAAGGGATTAGTAATCCCTTTCTTTTTTAAACTGATGTACTAACCCCGTAGGCAATGATGGGCATGATGCAGTTACAACGTGAATGCCACCAATCAGTCCAAGGAACAGAATCCACACACTAATATTAGAGGATGAAAATCTGAGGTTTACTTGCTATGTAAAGTGTCATGTATAATTATAGGTACTAAACAGGGTTTTGGAGCAAAAATTTTTTTTTTGAGGAAAACAAAATAAAATAATCAGACTCATTATGGAATCCCGATTTAAGGGATCATCTAACAAAGGCTCAGTATCATAATGAGCATGTAGTCTCACTGTCCACTATTCTGGGGCAATGTGATGGACTGTAACATCACATCTTGGAGTTTGTGAGGTCTGATCCTACTATAAGACAGTCACTGAGCCTAATGGAACACATTGAGTAGACCAAACTCTTGCGTTAAGCCTCAGTGTCCATCTCCTGTTGGCCAGGCTTCAAGGACACCCTGCTTTGACAACGAGCAGGGAAACAAGTTCTGCTAGAATATCACTATAGAAACCACATGTCAGCACAGTAAAAAGGAAATCTCTGATACACACACACACGCATACACGTACACACACATATACACACATTGTATCAAGCGTAGTGAAGGAATATGTTTTCCGAATGAAGGAGATCACATTGTGTATGAATGTGCCGTGGATATGAACTTATGGCATAAACAGCAGCAGCTAACGTACTTTACCACAGTATTTTCATTACTGCTGTCAAATATCTTGTTGCAATGGCTTTTGTGTATAAAGCCAGTCTGAGATCCCATACAATAATGAAGACAAGTGCAAACAGAAACTAATAAAAAAAAAAGTTAAACCCAATTAAAAAAAAGATAATTATTCTGAAAAATATCTCCCTTTTCGGTTTACATACATGGATCTTTTCAAGTGGACCTGTCGTAAGAAATTCCAAGACAGGCTAACCATCTGAAAGCTGTCCCTGAAGCCAATCACAGGTGTGCTGATAAAAGACTGTTTGTCATTATTGTTGAAGAGCCACATCCATGAGTTGACATTTCAGTGGGGGAGAGAAAGCAATGATGACAGACGTCATGCTAAATCCAGCTCGAAAGCTGCATATAATTATAAGGCCACAGTAATCAATCAAACTGTCAAACAACTCACATATGTCAGAGTGACGCCAGCACATCTCCTAAGTAAAGTGAGCAGCGTCAATTTATCTTAATCCAAAGCATTATAAGATTATTATTGAAGAAATCTGCACATTGCTTCACAGTATAGCATTATAATATCGAAGAAGGAAACGGCACTCACATTAAACTTGTTATAGATGAGCAATGCCTACTAAAGCATGTAAATTAAAAAATGAAGCACGTTAGTGAGTTTGTACATAAATATTGATGAGACGAGCATGATGGACAGAGAAGCCCCTAGCTGCGCGCCAGGCCTCCCACAATAGTGTTTTTATGTTTCACTCATGCAGCGTCGTCACCATCGCCTGAGAAAAGTGACACATCCTGCATTTTTAAGTGGGGGCTTCTTCCCTTCACATTTCATACTATAATAATGCACCAGTGGCTGTCGTGCTGGAATAACCTTGAAAGGCTTTTATCGGGGCCCAGTGTGAAAGTCAGGTTAAGTGACTATCTTCACAGGGAATAAATCAGTGGGGGGCAGATGGGGTGCACTGTAGCAAGCTTCTCAAGAGGAGTATAATTTTATACGGGCATCTTAAAAGCTCAGACATCCAAGAGGAGTTTGCTTGAACAACAAAAGAATATGTATGAATGTTGTTACTGAGACTGTATGAATAAATTTTTGTCTGTGGAAGATAGAGTGCTTCGACACACTACTGGTGTAGGTGACATGGGATGTTACAGTACCAGCTATATGAAATGACACAGAACACTCTAGCCAAAGTACCAGTGATAAGTATTAGTATGGGACAAACACGGCAGTGCTGCAGTATAACTACAGCAGTTACCATGAATTTTGCTTACCTCGTGTGGCAAAAACTTATTGTTGTGTTACCTAAAGCCACTGTTTCAATTCACAGTCAAACAGCTAAAATGTGTGCCTGAAACTGGCTCTCGCAGTTAAATGTATTTAAGGCTCATAGCTTGAGACAACAAGGAGAAAAATTTGGAGGCAGCAAGGGCATTAAACTTAAAATGCAAAGTTATTCATGTCTGCCTTCCTGCCTACAAGCAGAGTAAAACATTTAGCCATATATACATATTATTCATATATAGCTTTAGATTACAAATGTAATCAAAACTAAATAAAAAAGAGGTGTTTGATAATTTCATGCAAAAATGGGTAACCCTTTACTTGAGGGGATATAAATGATGTAGTATTATTCTATTACTTATGTAATACTTCACCACAAACTAAGTGCTAGTTACAGTCACATTTGTTCATCATTAATGAATCATAACATCTTTTATATTAAGTATAAAAGTGTTCATGATTTGTTTATGATTTGTATTTCAGTAATAACTGAGTTACTAAGTATTTGTGTCCTGTCAAGTAAAGTATTACCAAAAATGTTTTAGTATAACTCATGCATGATCTGACCGGCCAGTTAAATTTGACATGTGCATATAGCAGCTTTCCCCAGAAACACACACACACACACACACACGCGCACACACACACACACACACACACATACACCACGGCCCACTCGCTGTCATTACAGCAATGCACCCAGGTACATGCCTGCTAGAGGCATGCACTGCCCCCGCAGGCGCACAGCTACTCAGCAGCATCTGAAAGGCAGTGCTGGTGAGGCCCACAGTCAAGCCACCCATAGTTGATAATCTTCAGGAGTTCTCCTGCACTGTGTTCCTGCAGCCTGGCTTCATGCCCCCCCCCCCCCCCCCCATCTAGTCATATTTCACCATCGCCACATTTCTTCTCATTCATCAGCTGGCTACTCAAAGCTCCCTTGCCTCCTCTGCTTTAGGTGCAATTGCCCACATAAAAATTTCCCTTGTCGGCACTGTGCTACTCGCATACCGTACAGCTTATTCTTGGTTGTAGCGACAGCTCTGTCTTCCATGTCTTCGTTATGATTCAAAGTCATTTCATTTCAGGCCAGATTGGCAATAAAGCGGGAAGAGAGACAGCACAGAGGATAAACAGCTCCAGATTCCAGAAACAAAGTTAAAACTTCAAGGCAGCAGAGGCGTAGGACGTCAGGCAGACATACAGATCTCTGATGTCCTTACTTCCTTTTGCCAGCTCAATTTAAAGGAATATTTTAATAACGAATGAGATGGAGGCCGTATTAGGAAGCATGATATCTGTGGTCCTAGATCTCAGTCACGGCACAGCTAGCATGGGGAATGTCACTGCTGGCCTTCATGGTGTTTATGCTGAGGTTAATGTGAGGCAGCCATCCTCACCTTCAGCCACCGTAGGCAGACTTTTCCAAGGTCAGACTTTTGAAGGAAGCCTTCTTGTATGAAAGAAAACACTAAAAAGAATTGGTATATATTGACAGAATCTCATTCGAGATTCTCACTTGGTGCTTATACAGTAAGATGAGATACTTACATGGGTGTAGCAATATTTAAACATTTTTTCAAGAAGGGTGAATGAATTCTTACTATTTTCATGCTCAGGATAGTCATGCGCCGAAAACCTCTCCTTTCCAGCTTTCCTCTGCGAGGTGTGTGTCTCAAAACATGCCCCAGACGCTCAGGAGTGTCTGAACACCAGGACAGAGGAGGGAGTTAACAGGATGCCTTTCATGACTCTAATCTCCCAGTTCTTTGAATACGTCCCAGTCTGACAAAACCTGTCTGTAGCTTCAAAAATACCTTGAAGTCCATAGTATCTGCAGTGTTAACCAGGGATTACAGACAGCCATGGACCTTGTTTGGAGTCCGGCACACAGTCAGAAGACATCATTCAAAAAGTCTCCATGTTCAGCACAAGCTAAGCTTTCAGGCTAATGACACTGCCTGGTCCTCAGCTGTCACTTTTTACAGAGCCTTTTTACAGAGCAGAGCCTCCACAAAGCACCTCCCAAGCTGCCACTGTGTCTCCTTGCTCAGTCTACCCCAGATAAGACATAAACCCAAACTATATCCAAAGTAATCCATAACATTAAAGTGCCTGATGTATTGCTCTTACATTTCTCACACTGTCGCTATGCCAGGCAGTAATAAGGTAATAAGACAGCTGTAATCTCAGAAACGTTAGTTATGACATCTATGCCCCTGTGACATTGAAAAAGCAGATTATAGGAGTATGTCTGTGAGTTTTGATTTACTGTATTTCAGAAATCCCTTGCTCTGTGGTTCCTTTTCAATGCTGTGTATGTAAATGTAGCAGTTTAATGCTGGTCAGTGAACAGTAATAATAGTGGCAGGCAGTATCACACTGACAGAGTGCTGGTTTAATTATTGATTTCAAATGCAGATAGAGGGGCAGGCGACAAAGGCTCCCTGAGGAGGGCCTTTGGCAGGGAGGTGCGGGGTGGGGGTCTCAGCCTGTTAATTATACATCCAGCACACACAGCTCGCCTTATTTATAAGCCCGGGTGCTGCATTCGTCTGCCGCTGAATGAAATGGTCACTGGCTCATCAAACACTGCCGACACTGTGATTCTATCCCATGAGACATGGCACATCAACAACATACCAGTGTTCTCAGATTCAAATGAGCACAGTCTTCAGTGCGTAAGCTCCAAGGTCTGTTCTAAACGCAAATGTGACACAAGCCCAATCTGCCGGAGGTCCGCAGAGCCTCCTGAAGCATCTAGCTATCATGAGCAGTGAAGCGGCTGGCTGAAGCGCTGCCTGATTCTGGAGAAAGTATCAACTGCTCTAGGTTCAAACTGAAAAATACACAACATTCAACATACGTGAGGCCTTCAGGAAAGTGGAAATAAATTTGGTAGTTTTAACAGTGAGACATAAAGGAGGTTACAAGGCATAGAATAAATGCCTGAATATAATAAATGGTCTGGTAAGTACTTATGCTTGAAGGTGCCACCTGTTGTTCACTGTAAGTGTGTGTGCAGACATATTTTATTCTGTATATGGATATGTGCATATTTAGCAAAAGATACTATGCAAAGATTCTATGCTAGTTGCTTGTCATGACTGAGCCTTTTTGCAGGGAGGAGTACACAGACAACATAAGTCTCCTGGTAAAAGGCACGCTACAGACAAACAGATTCATATCTGCACTTTGTTCTGAGAAGACATGGGAGAGACTTGCTGCTCAGCAGCAGTCCCTCCCGAAGCAACACTTCATGCAAAAAACTGCTATAGTTAAATATCATTTCAAATAATAACAACATCAATAATTATTGTTTTGTTGCCGTTATTGCCAGCTTAAAACTTACCTTTCTTCTCAGGCTTTTGAAAAAATGTGACTCTGTAAAATCGTGTTTTGCTGTGTATTATTGTCTTTTTTACCCAGACATTACATCATTGTACAGCATTTTAGATCGGTATGGCGCTTTGTGACTGTTGTCTGTGAAAGGCACTTAAGAAATAAATTTTAGTTGTTTACGTACCAAAAATAGATATCAGAGTTGAATAGCAAATTCAAATTTTTTAATGAGGATCTTTGAGATTATACTGCCGGTGTCCTCATATGCTACAGTACTGGGACCAAAACCCCACTTATTTCTTATCTAAACCAATGAAGAACTTTTGTTAAATTTCTAAATAAATTTAATTCTGCACTAAGTTCACAGAAATGGGACATACTTACAGACTTAATCCATTCACATATCCAGTGGAGTAATTTTGAAAATTTGCTCCTTGACTATGGAAACTCAGCTTGTCCTTGTTGGGGAGTTTTGGGACAGTTACTATTTACTCATCTACTAATCAGAAGTGTATTGGGTTTCTGTATTGCAGCCTAAGCTGTGATTATAGCTAAGATCCCTGAAATGCCACAAGAGACCCGCAGGTTCCTCCCCAGCGTGCACTCCCTGAGAAGCTTTTAGGTATCGGCCAGCTGTCCTGTCTGTCCTGAACCCCCCAACCCCCAACAGTAACTGTTATGCTGGTCCCCGCCACCCACTACGTGAGTAATGAGCCCTAAAGGCAGTGGGGGCCATGCTGCAGACCCCACACACCAAAGGGAAATTAACAGCCATGACCAGATCAGGCCCTTCCTGCTGCGTGCTGACTGCTCCCACCCCCCCCACCCCCCCATGCAGACTCACCACCCACATGCCGGGCCAGCCACCCTCAACGGGCCCAGAACTGTGCAGCCAACAAGAGAGGCTGCAGAACAGCTCAGTGATAAAACACTGAGTGAGAGTCAGAACACAGGAGTACTCGGTAGGAATTGGGCAACAAGAGGTAGGCCTTAAGTCAGTTAAAGGGAGTGTCATATCCTGTCTGACTAGAAGTTGCTTTAAAGACAAACTTTCAAGACCATAAAAAACAATAGACATAAACCCGCACGGATCTCCTATTGCATCTTCTTCACAGAGCAGTGGAAAACAACAAGCAATTGGTAGTAAATCATCAATAATCTCATGGAATGGATACGACAATCATTTGAATTTCCAGTTTGAGCTCCTGAAATTGGAACCAAATATAAGAAAATGCCATTAAAGGAAACACACTTTTGCTATACATGTTTTTGCATCGTTAGGAATTTTAAATTACAAATTTACTATTATTTCCCATCATCTGAACTGATATTTTTTTGCAAGAACTGACGATCTATAACACACAGTTTTTTTTTAACATAAATTAAGCATATATGTAATAAAAACAGCACTTTTAGCAGAAATACATGGTTGTATCAATCAAAGAAAAGTGCATTATTTGTTATTCAATACAGCAAAGCTATTCCTGTAAAGTTCCACAATAAGCACCCTACAAAATAATTTTAAGACAGCCATTATATCACTGAACAGGGTAACTACAAAATAGATTATTTTATTTAAAAAAAATACTGCAGAAAAACCCAAACATTCTTATTATTCTGCCATGTTTATTAGTCATATTTTATTACAAATGAGGATTACATTCCATATATTAAAGGAAATTATCCACTTTTGGTCATTGTTTTTCTTAAAAATGAAATGCTGGCCATGGAGCAAAAATAAGGAAACGGGACACAAACTGACTTTTTTTATTTTCTGGCTGCACAGGGGATTTTGGGTGTTTGATGCCAGAATTTCTGTGCCAGGCCCATTGTGCTTAGGATTTGCCCTGTCCCTGCCTTCCGACTTCACAAATCTGCCCAATCTGTCATCTTTCCAGATCCACTTCAGCTTTACACAAAGGACAGTCCTTGCAGTTAGCCCAACATTTTGGCAAAGTTCGGGCAAATTTTTATTCAAGTGGTTGCATTCTAAGTGGTAAAACAAGAAAGAAGAGCTGACGGAAAGACTTGTGCTGTCGGTCATAAGCTGAGAGGGGGCAGCCTGTTTTGTGACATGCTAATGACTCCGCAGTGATCTTAAATGCCCCATCTATCGGCAATAGCTAGAGATCATTGGGGTTAACTACCACGTCAATACCAGGGGGGGCTTCATTCTCATTTCTGAGACCAGAAAGACTGCAGTGCCATCAGAAGTCAAAGCTGGAAGCTTTGATTTCCTGTAGGACTGACATAAGGAGAGTGTTCAAATAATCTTCGTTGAAATCATTTACTAATCCTTCCTTAAGCTTGCTTTTACTCAGACTCCTCAAAGAAGCCCTTTGCTGCGCAATCTGTAACTCACACAAGCTTCTACTTCAGCTTTTAAGGTAGCAATATCCTGTCCATCAAATGAAGTACTTCATAAAGGATTTCCACGCTATAGTACTGTAAAGCTCCTATGTGCAAAAGCTAATGTATTTAGGGTAACATACTTATATTAATTTAAATTAATTGAATCCCATGTCATAAGTAAAAATGTTCTGAACTTTTATGTTTGGAAAAGCTATAATTCACAGGTGCATAAAATATATATCTAAAAATATACATTTTTAAAATAACACCAGGAGCATAACACATAAGTGCACAATTAATAAATGCTGTCAATACTTCACAAATCTCATGAAACCATGTTTGTAGGGACTGGCAATCTGTTGTAAAGGACATGGATGTGTTTGAAGGCTTTTTAACAGACATTTGAGGCACAGAGTCATCAAAGGGGAAGCATGGAATCCATAAAATTCCACCAGCAATTCTTTGCAACCATTTTGGCCTTGTGAACAGGTGACAACATCAGTGATGATTCTAGACCATTTCAACTAGGAGGGACAGACTGGGGCCAGATGTTCTGTTAGGGGACCAGATGCATTTGACCTTAATGTCCTCTTCAGTCACATTTCACAGCTTTTACAAATACATTGAGACTCTTGTTGGCTTATTTTTTCTGCCGTTAACTTCCCGTTTCATCAACTGAAGAGACTCCACTGCCCAGTGCACTCATGTTAAGAGTTCCTCAAAAAAATAATGATATATGTTTTGCCTGTTCCCAGTGCACAAAGTGTTAGTGCACATATGTTAATTATATAATAATAATAATAATAATACACTTATTTCAAACCCAAGTACCATGTATCTAGGGGGAGCACGCATGCATGTTGTCACAGTCATGCACACAATCATAATTTTCCTCATTTGCTCATTCCCTTATTTATCAGGAAAATATTTTAGTATCCAACCTACAAAGCTTTCAGGGAAATGCATTTTAATCACTAAAGGATTTACCTAAAACATTATCACCAGAAAAAAAACAAACTGGCCTTTTAATCTCAAACAGGGCAAGGGGCAAAAAAGCCTCCTGGGATATATCAAATGGGGTGTCCATAAATAGCACAATGGTGCAATATTGGTTTGGTGGGAGGGGTGGAGCATAATGATATATTATAATATAATGAATATTGTCTGTCTTGTCCGCCAAAAGTCTTTCAATGTGTGGTGTTACGATCGATCGGCGACCGATCTTTATCGCCGATTTCCGTGAAAAAGTATGTAGACTCTCTTGGTGTATTCCGATCAATGCCTTTCAATATTGATCACAAAACCAATCACCTGTAGCTTATATTGCGCAGGCGCGTGGCGGCAAATCGTCAACAAACATGTCTGCCGTGTGAAACTTTGACACCGTCTGTAAGAGTGATGTAAAGTTTGCATCCTGCGATACATGTAACGACAAAATACCTCGCGGGGAAAGCTTGATAAAAAGCTTCAACACAACGAAGGTAATACGACATTTAAAGAACAAACACTTTGCGGAGTATGGTGAGTTTTCAAGGCTTATTGCAGAGAATGAAAAGATCACACCCGGAGCAGCAACAGTCAGACTGCAGTTAACAAAGCCTACACTTGCGAACACTCGTCCGTATGAGTTTGGCAGTCAGAAGACTAAGCAAATTACCCGAAAAATAATTGAATACATTGGGATAGATGAACAGCCTTTGTCAGTGGTGGAAGACACCGGGTTCCGCCGACTGCTGTCTCACTTGGAGCCCCTCTACGTTTTACCGGGACGTAAATATTTGTGGAGAGTGAGCGCATATTCAGCGCTGCATCCAACATTGTGAACGAACACAGGAATAGACTCATAACTGAAAAAGCTGAGATGCTCCTCTTTATTAAAAAGATTCCTCCCACAGTGCTCATCAACAAGTCATAGGCATTTAGCATGTGTAAATGCTGTTCAACATTTTTTTCCTGTTCAAATTTAATTAATTTCACTTTTTCACTTTAATTTCTCTGTTTTTCTGTTTCGAGGTCTTTAAGACCATATTAATGTTGTTATTTAAGTAGTAAACAATTTTTTTCTCTTTGACAATGCATAACTGTAAGTCATGCTCTCAGCTATTTTGATTCAGTAACTTATAGTTTATTTGAATGCAACTTCATTTGACTTTTTACTTAAGATTATTTGATTTAGGCAATGTTGTGAGATTTATTTGACTTTCTGCACTATAGCCTGTTGAGAGCCTTAATGTTTTCAATCTGTTAAAGATTGTGTTATTGATAGCATGTAAATTTATGAGTTTTTCAGTTGTCCTTTTGACTGAATAGTTATTGTATTGTGCCTGCAAGTTTTTTTTGTATTTTTTTTCTTTTGAAAAAGTAAGTAAAAACATGTTTTTGTCAATTAAGGTGATTTTATGGTTCCTTTTTTCCAGACCACGTAGCCAGTAGCACTCATCATAACTAAATTGAAAAATTTACAGTCAATCAATGTGATCGGTATCAGTGATCGGCATTCATTGGTGATCGGTATTGTAATCGGCAGCAAAAAACCTGATCGGAGCATCCCTACTTTCAATTATAATGAAAACCTTAGTAACTTCAATCAAGGTGACAGCATTTGAGACACATGAAAACAGTGAATAAATAATAAAGCAAAATCCAATGAAAAGGAAAGACATCTGGTTGCAACCTAAAGCATGCATTGTTACAAGTATGAATTTTCAAAAGATAAAATTCTGTATCCAACCATTGGTAACTATTCATTTTATTTAAAGCTTTTGTTATTTCCAGTGAAGGGCATTTACCAATTCACCTTAATCCCAAGGCTGTGTTAAGATTGTGTGACGGGCCCTTGGAGTAAAGCCCAATAGAACATGGTAAGGACATGGTGAGAATATGCAGAGAATATGCAGATACCAGATTATCACCAGTGCTGGAACTATCATAGGCAGCATGTGGATACCCTTAACATTCTCCTATACTGTGTCATTGTCATTCAGGCAAATATTCCAACTACCTGGGGTAATAAACTGGCAGACTCTGGATTGAAACACGATTTAATCTAAAGTGCGTGATCAAGGCCCCCCCCCTCCCCAGCAAATTTTATTTGTGGGGACCCACCTCACTCTCAACCATTCCTCTTGGAATATTTATACAAAGAAGTTTACCCTGATTTCCAAATTTTACTGTCATCCTTGACCTTACCTCATGCTTGGATCTTACAACACAACTAACAACACTAAAGCAGATTGTTGAGTCCACAATACTGATGCCAGGTAAACCATAAAAACATTTATTAAAAAGAAACAAAAGAGATAGCAAAATGAAATTCAGTTTGATATGTCAGTCTCTGTTACCCCTATATAAAATAAGATCACATTACTAAAAGAATATAAAATGCATTTTTTGTGTCTTCACTGTAACTAAAATGTATTTACACCCTATTTTATTTTTATATATAGACTAGAGCAATCTAGGGCCATCATTAAATTGGTGTTTGAAGGCAAAATATGGAAGGATGTGTTCTACCATCAAATTCTATCATTTACAATATGATTCATTTCTGTCACGATGTATAGGGCATTCTCTGGTATGATAGCTGACAAGATTAGTATCCAAGCATCCCAGACATCATGCTGGGAGGAATATTTCAATAAGCTGATCAAAAACAGGTACAGTGCAGACTGCTGCCATGTTACCTTGGAGCACTGCTTATGGTGGTGACACCACTCCAAGGATCCATTATTCTGCAAAAGAAAAAATAAAGAACAAGTAAGCATCTGCATGTCAATTAGATAAAAATGTTTTTGATAAACTTGTAGCCCTGTGTGCTAAAAGTAACATTACATCCATACATAGGTACTTGACATCTACTTTCACCAACTCAGGTCATTAGTGAGTACTCGGCAACCCAGAATTCATTACCTAATACTGATTACCCCATACTCGTTACCACATAAGTTGGCTATGCATACAATAACGAATGGTGCTACCTACTATACCGTAGCCCAAAGTGGGTAATGTGGGTAATTTGACTCATGCTGCTATTGCTGGTTGTATGAACTGCAATCACGATTGCTTTCTCAAAATTGAGTGTCAATATGCACGGCGCACAGTGCGCAAACAAAGGAGAGTGAGATGCCAGAAAAAGAAATGGGGTTTTAATAAAAAAAAGGCAGGACAAAGGCAGACTAAGAATACAATGACCAAACTGGGGAAAAAAACTGAAACACGGACTAATGGTGCGTTCGATTATTTCTTTCCAACTAGGATTTCGGATGAAAACGTCACGAAAAATGTCACTTCCCGTCGGAAACACACCTCTTTTGTGACGTTGATGTCGGACAAGATTTTGTTGTCTGAGTTGCCCCTGTGACATAATTTCAACCTGGCGGCTTGTAGTTTGTTTGCCTCTCAAAAAAAGAATATCGCTATGAATGTGCTAAAATATTTTATAAAGCCTTTAATGTGGTTTGACTAGTTCGTGTTTCTCGTTTGTCTGTCTCTCGGAAAAAATAATCTCCAAATTATTCAATTATAATTCTCCAAATCTGCTAATATATAAACCAACAACACATAGCAGCGTGTTCATGGAGGCCATGTTTGTTCTGAGATGTGGTAGCTCGAACGGGAGATTGTTGGACGTGATGTCACTGAACTCGGAATTTCCAAGTTCCGAGAGAAAAACGAACGCACCATAAATACACTGAACTAATGACAGCAACAGGAAACAGCTGATGCACACGGTGAATCCACATGAGGTTAACAAGCGGTCGTGGCACACGAGATCGGATGAGCGGGTTGTGACATTGACAGCCTATATAAAAATATGGCCAACTGAATAAAGATAAAAAAGAAAAATCTATATATAGACTTATCATGCAGTCAGTTAACTCAAATGTGCTATTTATCATTTTAGACAAAGATTGTGGTTGTTAAGGAACATGATCATTTGCAAATGAAAAGGATATCAGTACCGCAGTCGGTAGTCATTCAATTGATGACCGTATCGTTACTCAGTACTTTCAGTTGGATAGTGGAAACAGGTTTATCGACTGCTTACTCAAGATGGCAGGAGCCTGGAGGAACTCTCAGGCTAGACCAGGGGTGCCCAACATGTCGTTTGCAAAGGTAATCTGGGTAGATTGTATGACATAAAAAAATAGAGGATGGATGACGAGCTCAGCCGCTCTAGTTGCTGCAAAACTCTAGAAAGTGACCGAGTCGCCTACTTAGCCTCCAATTTATTTCTACTAAACTTTAAAAAAGGCATAAAAATGAATGGGGGAGTGGGACCAAGTAAGAAGCCAAAAACCTACCACTTCCATAAGGAATTGGAAGAGGACTTTTTCCACCATGTCATATTCGAAGTGCGTTTGCCTCATCTGTCAGTCTACCATCGCTATTCTGAAGAAGGGAAATGTGAA
This sequence comes from Mormyrus hasselquistii, assembly GCA_026779605.1. Lineage (NCBI taxonomy): Eukaryota > Metazoa > Chordata > Actinopteri > Osteoglossiformes > Mormyridae > Mormyrus > Mormyrus hasselquistii. The sequence goes on along the minus strand of JAODKE010000037.1, from coordinate 25,812,306 downwards.
GCGGCATTTTCGGACTGTTCATAAAAACTATGACATTAACTTCCCTCCGAAAAGCGAGCTGATAAAGAGAAGGGTGAAGTAAAATCCCAGTTCAATTCAAAAATACTTTCTTAAAATTATTATTATTAATAATAATATTCAATTGATATACCTAAATATATAGTAGGTAGATCATTTTGACTTGTTAATGTATAAGTAGCTCTCAAACTGAAAAAGTGTGGGCACCCCTGGGCTAGACGGAACCCGCTTGCTAACTCTAGCACCCCCCATCCCCCATCAGACTCGTACAGTACGTGGGCCATACAACATGCAGTCAATGAGCACAGGCTTCAGATAATGGAAACCAGCTACAATTGCATGTCAGCCAGAACTGCCGCAAACAGTCTGCAAGGTGAGTGCCGATTGGGCGGTTTGATCAGTCATTTCGTTACTGTCAGTAACGAATCTTTGAAGAGTTGAATACTCGTAACAATTCGTTACAGCCTGGTATTCGTTACTTACGTACTCTTTACTACTCAAATCTACACTATATGTCATGCGCATCAACTTCACAAGAACTTCATAAAGGACTCCTAAATTGCCTTAAATGTAATTTCAGTCCAAACTGCCAAATTCTAGCTTTGTAAACTCAAGGCACTTGCCTTTTCAGTTTAGAAAAGCTCATCAATTTTAAAAAGTCAAATTGGAAAAAAACACTAGGGATCTGCGAAAGTCTGCCAGAATTTTTGGTTTAGCATAAATAATGAAAAGCATCTCTGGTATCATATTTCTTTGAGGACTCATGGAATATCTGTCCATTCAGGCATTTTCATTCTTATCACTTGGAAATAATCCTCTCGTGAATTTATGTTTTGCTGTTACTCCATTATTTATGCTTTATATTCTAATCCTACTTATGGCCTGTGATGGACTGGTACCCCATCCAGGGTGTATCCCTGCTTTGTCACCTATGCTGCCTGGGATAGGCTCCAGTCCTTCTGCGGCCCTGCTCAGGACAAGAAGATAAATGGTATTGTTATATTCTACTTTGCATGTATTTATTTTGAAAATATATGCAAACAGTCTATCTCCCTGTTTGGATAGCATGTAAAACTGGCCCTCCTGCTTCCCTGGGTTGTTCTGTTCCTTGTGTGTTGCCTGTCACTTGGGCCATCGCAATTTGCTCTTCATATAACTTACAGTGTAATTTGCCATTCGTATAACTTACAGTCTACTTAGTTCTTGTTCTGTTTTTACCTGTTTTGGTTTGACCCCTCATAGTCCCTTTATTCATAATAAAACCCCTTCTGAATGAGAACCGTTGTTAGGGCTACCATATTTGGTTATATGAAAAAGAGAACTTGTCCAGGCATCAGCATGTTAATGAGTTGTCGTATTCACCAGCCAATTGGGTAGCACTTCTCTTTTGAATATTAATGAGTTTTCCCTAGCCATCCTGTAAGACGAATATTCACATGTGGTGACTTTACACGTAATTGTTATTTTGCAATCTACACATAATTGACACAATACAAATATGTATATAAGTCTTTTTCAAATGAAAGTTTGTTAAACTTCAAGCAAACGACGTGATTCACTGTTTACATGAAAACAAAAATAAAGTGTCAAAGTGTCAATAGTTACTGGAGGTTGACATCACTTGTGAGCAGTGACATGTAGGGAATGGCATATCTTTTAATTTTTAGAGTAAATATGTGCACAAGCTTTGCAAACTCTGTGTGCCGATGCTAAGTGGCTGTCACATATTGCAAATTGGTGCCTTTTCCTTCACTTGGTTCTCCACTGTAATTTACAATACTGGGTTATACAGGTTGCAGCACTAAACCTGGACAAACTGCTGATTTTTGAAAAACTGTCCAGATGCCTGGCCAGGGGCCCAAAATGAAGAAGTGTCCAGGGAAACCCAGGCGCATGGTAGCCCTATGCTTTGTGGATTGTCCTTGTGCCACACCACACTGTCATAACAAAGTACATGAACTCTCATCTTCAGCTGGGCCTCTGCTGTTGGGCACAAGCTAACCTGAATTACTCCAAATTACTATTTCACCATACAGTAAGATGTAACGTTGCTTAGTTACATCTTTGCGACTAGTGTCAGCTAAAGAAGTACATTAGGGATTGTTATGTTTTAGTTGTTTTTGTCCATGTAAATTTAAGGATGGGCATGTGTGTTAGGTTGTAGATCTATAGATCTAAGGTGATGTAAGGTTTAAAAGTCATGGGGCTTTTCTGGAACTGCCCTATAGCTAGGCATTCCTTCTATGTGCATCGTCCCAAGTATTTAAATGAGCTTGGACACCTATCTTCTAAGCCCTACCACTGTCCCCCAAGTTGGCAGCTTCATAAGTACTTTCTTCAGAACAGGTTGCCTGTTACTCCTAGTGTGGAGAGTGTTGATCATTCAGATGGCCTTCACTCTGTGACATGCGTGAAGAAAAAGAGAGAGTATATTGCAAACAGGCTTTCAGCTAATATGAAAGAGACGGCTGTCTTGGACAACTTCACAACAGCCTTGAGAACTTCACACATAATGACTTACTTCAGTAACTTAATGTGTATGTTATTCAGAGATCTCATGGTTGTCTTCTGTAGTGAACCCTGCTCTTAAAAGGTAAAGGAATGTGGCATTGAAGGATGAAAACCTCTGGCTGTCATAAAAATCCATTAACAGTTCCTGTTTCCAGAATCCCTTAAAGAATTATGAATAGTTTCACAAGGCAGAAAAGGCTTATCAGTCAGAAACCAACGATTATACAATCAATCCCTCTAACAGTTAAGGCTTCACATACATGGACTCATATGCAGGAATAAGAAATGCTTGTCTGTCTATATCTATCATCACTGAAAGATAAAACAAAAACTACAATGAACCAATATTAACCCAGCTTTGAGTTAATCCTTTAACATAAAATGCATGTCACAATCAACCTTCAGTTAATGCCTTTCATTAATGTTCAAAATAAGATGGATTAGAAAGACAATGAAAAATAAATTTGGCCACAAGAAGCTTGTGAGAGATTAATCTATCCATCTTCTGAGTACTTATCCTGGTCAGGGTCAGGGGAAAATTGAAGCAGATCCCAGGCACGTCTAGCATGGCTGGAGTACACCTTGGGTAGGGTACCAGTCCGTCACAGGGCATATACACTATGGGTAATGTAGATATGCCAGTTAGCCTAACTGCATATCTTTAGATACTGGGAGAAAAGCCGAGTAAACCAGCATGATGCTGGGGAAAAAGAGGCAGGATTCAGACCCCCAGGCCTGGAGGAAAACAGCAGGCAGCACATGCACAACACTGAAACTACCAGAAGAAGCCCCAGGAAAGACCCTATCATTGAAGAAAGAGTGTTATATTTCTCTGTGTCAATAAGTGTCTTTGTTTGACAAATCTGTTGGAGTTTTTTGAGGAAGCTACTCAGGAAGTTGATGATAAGAAGGCCTATGATGTCATCTA
>JAODKE010000037.1:25797777-25808749 GCA_026779605.1 Mormyrus hasselquistii | reverse complement strand
TGAGCTATTAGTTAAGTTCTCCCCAAGCGAGCTTGATGGGCCGAATGGCCTCCTCTCATTTGTATATTTCTTATGTTTATGCTTTAATGAGAGAATAAACTGGAGCAGTCGGGAGTTCATTTATACAAATTATTTAATTTTTTTGGAATCATTGAATTCTTGGTAATCTAGATTTGTTGTTTTTATTTATTTGTTTATTTTAATTTTCCAATTCAACAATGCAGCACGCCTAATGAACAAAAAACATTTTAAATGTAAAACCATCTAAAATTATCCAGCATGTCTGACACAATCTGACATAATCAGGAACATCTGGAATTTCTCTGTTACAAAGAATAACAAACATTTGAAATGAGGTCTTGAGATCGTAAAATAAGCCAATCATCTAAACAGGCATTTGCAATGCTCTGCTAATGGCGGTCAGCTATCAGAAGGATTTCCAGAAATGTAGAGAGGAGAGTGTCTGCACCACACAGGTACCTGAAGCAGCTCTGCAAATCCATACATATCTCTGTTGTGACAACTACAGAGACGGAGAGACCTCACCATGATTCATGTGGCCATATCAGCACTAGCTTCCCAGAGGTTCATTGTGAGGAAGCAGCTTCGACTGAAGCGGAATGGCTCTGAGGCTTTGAGAGAATGACCTGTGACCTGGCCCTCATTTCGGGGCCATCAGTATCCTCATGGAAAGGCAGGGTATGGAAAGAGGAAATTTATAACAGGATGACATTGCAGGACCAGAAAGCACTGTTTTGTCTAAGAATTTAAGGGCGATGGAAATGTTTCCATTATTATTTGGAAGCCTATAAAAATGTGGGGGGTGAATGTGAGTGCTGGGAGAGGGCAGTCGTCTTTTTGTCATCCAGTTCCCTACTGACCAGACCTCTAAACCTCAATGGCTGTCTCTGCATTTCTTCCACAGTACAATGTTTCAAAATAATTAGAGAAACAACTCTAGCTATCAGCAGTGTGCAAACCCCTCACTGTGAAATTTCTTTAAAGATAACAGGCTTTTCTTCATACTGCACACATCTTTAAATACATACATTTCAGGTTAATGGCATTAAAAACTCTTCCCAGCCTGATTAAGGTGTGATTTCAAGCAGAATATTCCTGCACAGTGACAGCAGTCATCTCATGCTGTTCAAACTAAACACACATTTCTTTAAAGGTTACTTCTGCCAGCTAACCAAAACTTTAAGAGTTTTTTTAAAAAAATGGAAATGAGTAACACAAGCAGCTAAGAGTGGCTTAAGTAAAGACATGTGTGTACAATCCCACCATGAAATTGACAAATATATTTTGAATCTTATAGGCCACACAGAAACCTGTCATACAGGAAACTCTTCCAGAAAAGCAAGACCAGCCTGGACGCTTACAAAGATGATTCATAATGAATTCTCTTATTTGTTATTTAAAGCACATTGCACCTCTTAATAAATTGACCCACTACTTTCACTAAGGAGAATGTCATTAATGTTATTGCTGTGGTGTATATTTCCACTATGAGTGTATTGTGTTTTGCCACAGTGATTATGCAACTCGCTGTGGATAAAATAAATGGACATTTAATTAAAATGTCAAAACAAACCATAAGGTTGGTTACTCTGACTGTCCAAACTTATAAAATGCATATAAATAATAGGGCCACTTAAGACAATGGCCTATTGGTTTTATTTGCTTTTTTATAGTTTTATTTTTCTTGTTCTCTGCTTCATATTTGCTTGTTATGCGTGTCAGATTACATATTACCATGCAATGTGAACACAGCCAAATATCACCAAAAATCTGCTTTAATTCACTTTAACATTATTGATAATTTGCTTTAGTATTATGTGCTTAATAACGTCAGAGTAATAAAAGATTGTGTTTTGGGGGGACCGGGGTGGTCCACTGATCCAGACTGTGGGTGTTTGACACACACAGGAGACCAGAGACCGAATGCCATTTGTGATTTAAAAGATTTGCTGGGAAAACATGCACAGGAATCCAGCAGCGATCGAGATTTCATCTCTTCTTGTGTCTTTTTCAAACAGTAGTAAATGAGGAGTTAGGGAATATTTTTGCTTGGCAACTTTCATTTTTCTTCCTTATGTTAAAAAACTGCGGTATATAACCTTTTCCCAACCCATATGTATAATCAATATATTAATTTCAAGAGTAATATTTTACTGCCTCGTAATGAAGTCTTCCAGGCCACAGTCAAATGCTTCATTGGTTTGTGTCACCAGTTCATCAGGTAAACAGTCTGACAGAAGGTCAGATTTCTAGTTGGTTCACTGAACAGGGCTGCTGTTTACTTTCAGTTTACTACTAATCGGGTCCCAACCATGTCTCTCCATCTCTTATCTGAAGGCAACACATTCCAGACTCCCACCGCATGCATCATGTGCACGTTGGCCAGTGAGTGGCAGACCCGGTTACTCGGCAAGACTAAAGACACCACAGAAATACCAATGTCCAACTTTCCTCCCAATCCCAGCAAAAAAAATGTTGTGACAGCAAAGTGATTCCCCCTATTTCTCACAGTAGGGTTGATCCATCGTTCTCAATGTCAGGAATGCAGTCTGTCCCTCAGCAAATTAAGGTCTGACCAAAGCGATAGGGCACAGATAATGAGGATCTTCCCTCCCCTGCAGCAAGTCTGCACAATGTTTCCTGGATAAATCAAAAGGTCAATTGACGGGAAAAGATGTGACTTTGTGGTAAGTTATAGTGTTAGGCCTCTGCAGCTGTGGCTGACAGATCCAGTAACTCCAGCATGATAAGAAACTCATACATCTGCCCTTTGGCCATTAACGGCTCCCAGCGCAAAGGGACTGCTGGCTTCTGACACACAAAACAAAACACCATCTCTGTGTCCCCACTGCTGAATGTGTTTCACTGTAAGAGCACAGAGCCAACTGATGTGATTCCTCACTGCGATGTCAGGGGCATTCGTTGGGCTGCCTGGCCAGTCCAATTGCTGCAACAAGTGTGGTTCAGCGTTTCGCTCAGCTGTTACATGTGCAACACCTTCACACCTATCAATGTGCACTAATGTGCTAGTTTTGCTTGGCTGTTACGTGTACAGCACCTTCACACCTCTGTGAATGTGTGTCAGTTTGCTTCTGAGTTTCGCTCGGCTGATACTTGTGCCAATTTGTCTTGAGTGAATGACCGCCATCGTTTGGTACTCTGCATTAGTGACAGTGTTAGTGTAAAAGAAGACACAGGGTGTCCACACTCTTTTGATCCCATCAAAATACACCCGATGTCTGAGAGCTTTGACCAGCTAGAAGTTTAGCAGAGGAGGTGGTTCTCTTAATAAACTGTATTCTTTCAATTTTCGTGCAACCCCTTGCATTCATATTTGTGCTATATTCATATTCATGTAGCACAAAAATGGAAACAGGTTAAAAAAAATAGAAACGCTTCAAGTGAAATCGCTGATTGACTTACCTGCCCCCCCTTTCATATGGATGAAAAAGACCAAGCGGAAATCCCTGAACTGATTTTCACCGATCTCTTGGTAAACTGATATGATTAGAGAAATATACATATATCTCATTTGTTTAAAAATGAATGTCATAATGTAGAGTTTTTATCGCATTCATAAACTTTCCAAGCATGCCATGGTTAATTTGTTCATGGCTATGAATTCCCTGAATATTAAAAATCGAATAATAATTAAAAAAAGACTCAAACTCATTGAGGCTCCATATAACTGGGATGTGTTCAGTAAAATTTAATTAGTTGTCTGTCATGTGATAGCAATGGTGTAATGCTGGCAAAACAGTGTATAAGAAGGCACTTTGATCAATATGAATATGAATCAAAAGCCATCTACCCTGAACCAAAAAACACTATCAAAGAAAAGAAAGAATCAGAAAATTCAGATTTTTTTTACAGACTGTTCTTTTATTACTTGATTTTAAAGATGTGTGATTCCAGGGAAGGACAAAATATCCCTTGTTAACACAGGAAAATGCAATCACTTCTTGTCATTTTTAATTGCACTTCATGCCATTGATGCATTCTCAATCACACCTTAAACAGGAATGTACAGTCTTTTATTTATGAAGAATTACAAGCACCATCATTTACTCCTAATGAACTACACAAGGAAATTAATTTCCAAGGAATGAAAGCTTAACTGAACCTTTACTTAAAGAGCACTCACAGTGAACAGTTTTATGCTCATAATTTCCTAACCTACATATTCACCAGACAATCAATTGCAAAGGACATATCAAGATACACTGTTCATCTCTTACAGCCCAGGAGCATATTGTAATAATTATAAAAATTATAGTGTTCTGTGTTTTGCACATCAGCTATTTTGAATTCAGCGGTTAAGGTTAAACAGTGCAAGGTAGAGAGGAGGGACCTACTCCCACACAAAAGGTACAGAGATTGGAGAGAAGCATCACTGTCCAGTTTAACTTTCAATATGAGTTACAAATTTGATCAGCAAAAACTAAGCCACAAATAAAAATGAACAAAATTGGGCGTATTCATGGACTGGATTTACGTCCATTAATTAGAATAAATTAGTCTAAATAATTTATTATTATCTAAAAAAGCCAGTGGTAAACCGATAATAATATGCATCACGTTTAAACAAACAAACAAAAAAGCTATGAAAACACCTATGCAGTGGGAAAGAGGCTAAAGAACGGTTTTGAAACAGTATGACAAATATGGCGATATATACGAAGATCTTGAACGCATAATGATACCGAAGGGCCAACGCTTTATAGCATATGAAGCCACTCCAGCTACATCCAATGCATGAGGTGCCTCCCGGATTCTTTGAAACAGCGGTTTACACGTAATGATCATCGATAAATGCCGGGGCAAAAGTCTTAATTATGCTTTCAGTGGAGAAAAATCCATTACAGTTATTTAAAATGAAACCAGCGATAAGTTGAGCTTTACCGTCTGATTTAATAAGACTAACCCGCTTTTCATTGAACTATAGATATGTGCTTCGTCGAATGATGCTGAATATCTGAATTTTCCCAGACTTAAACCTGGCGAAAATAAAAGGCTGAATAACTCAGATAACTCATCCCGACAGCACGGGGGTAAAAAGACGAAGGGAAATGAGAAGCCCAGCAAACCCTGTACTTTGCAGGTCTCTGCTTTCCGTCAACTTCACACGTGTTTCTTTTTTCCACACCAACATGGTCTCCCTGTTACTTAATCCCAATGCAAAACTGATGCAAAACTCCGCACCCCACATTTAAGTTAACTTCATCAGCAAGCATTTGCTGATTCAAGGAATCTGGAACACGAATACACACACGTCCCCGATAAAAACGACAGGGTCCCTATAATTCAGTTACCCTAAAAACGTCTTGTAGATCATACGACGAATATAGCTGCAGGCTCCGTGCGCTCGCTACGAAAATGGCATTAGTATTATTCCTGATGACTTTTTAAAGACTTTGTTAATTCAGCGGGTCAGACGTGACTGTTAGCTATTCTTACAGCACGGACTCAATTTTATGTATTTGTGACGTTTCCTTATTGTCTCTAAAACAATTCAATAACATATAGCCTACAGGATAAAATAAATTTAATTTCTAACATGCCACCAATGCCCGTCTGTCATGCCCCATAAAGAATAGGCAACCGTACACATTTAAATATCTTTAAATGAATGCATTTGGGGAATGATATTAAAATCACGCATTTGCGAAAGCTGTACCTGGTAATGCTTGAAAAAGGCAGATATGCGAGTGATGTGGAGGCTCAGGCATCTTGATGCGCATCTCGCCCGATAAATGCTGCCGGTGAAGAAGGAGTCGTCCTGCTTCTTCGCTGCGATATTCCCGGCAGTCAGGGAGGCCGTAATCCGCAGAATCAGAGTCAGCCATACACTTCTGCTCGGAAACATTTTCTGATGGTGCTGTTTTCCCTCGGTAAGTGATGAAGCTGAAAGTGAGTGATGACTCTGCCGGAGAATCTAAAGAAACTTCAATAATCCCGAAGGGGCGGGTTCAGGCGAATTTGTCGCGTCCTATTGGACGAACTCAGGGTGAGTGGAGGTCGCAGTAAATGCGTATATGCAGGTAAATACAGGGGCGCCTTAACACATCAGACTGAAGCTCGGCTCTTGTTGCTGGAGGAAGTATAATACTGTTGGTGCTTTAAATAATAATAATAATAATAATAATAATAATAATAATAATAATAATAATAAACAGGAATCAAAAAGAAAACCTGCAGTCCATAAACAATTCACATTATGAGTATACTTGTGTTTGAATAACAAAAACTATCCAGCAGTGGTTTTTCTGGTGAAAAAAACGATGCGTTTCTTTTTAACAGACCAATGTACTGTCATGACTTTGCTGCAAACACGTGGAGTAAGTCCAAAGAAAGTACAGCCTACGTTATTACAAGCGCCCGGAATTAGATTCCTTTCTCGTTCTACTGAGTACAATGAAAATTTTGCAGTAGTCCAAACGGTGCATCCACACATAAATAATGATTTAAAATTTACAACTTGTTCAATAATTATAACTCCCATTCATTTTGTGTGGAATTATCTCTAAAATTGAGTGACTATAATTTTAAGCCAAAAATACAATTTATATGATTGCAAAATCTATTAATATTTCATAATATTAAATATTTAATTAGTATAACAAATACACTTTAGAAACGTAATCAGTTTGATTCTTAAACGACCTTGCGAACAACAGTGACCTAATGTGACACATCAATCAAAACAGAATAACAATTTTTCCTCATCCTGTTTAGAGGTGATGGAAAGGTTGGTGGTTCTTACAGTCAAATAATGATTTTAATATAGTGCAGAAAACAATAATCTTAATTGTCTACTAACAGTTAATCGGACGGGTATAGACGGGAGGAAACAAACAAACAGATGATCAATCGTATAACTTATAACTGATATTGTGGACATACCCACTATGGTGTTATCCTATTCAGTAACACTAAATGCTTCATGCTTAGCGAGTGTTTTGAGGCTGATGTAAATGGAAGCATTTTATAAAAAGCTCAGTAGTCGTTTCAGTATCTTATTTCTTACATAAATGGACGCTCATTATGCCAATTATGTATAACACAGTACTCTTTACCCCGAATTCGCTTTACTGAACGTGATGCATTTCTGTGTAAATCTGCTGGACATGCAAGGTCCCGTGTGCACCAGCCCCATCTGGACAGCAGGAAGTCGGCCAGCTTCCCAGGGATCTCTTCCGCTGCTTCATTATCCCGTAACAGTAGCTCGGAAACAAAAGTGGTTTCACTTGCAGGACAAGTTAAATCAGCGCGAACGGATTTTAAATAGCTTTCTAAATTAATGTTTCGTAGCCTAGGGAATGGAGAATATATGACGTGGTGGAAACCGCTTACGAAGCTCGGCATTTATAAGGCATTGGTCAAAAATAAATGGCTTTTACGATTTAGCAGGTTAAGAAAAATCTGATTTGATTGTAGGTCTACATGCCATGTGTTGTAGGGAATCCCACCGACCCCACCTCCACCCCTCGCGGGATTTCTAAGATTTTATAACTTCACTTCTGGCAGAGGGGAGAGATCTGCCACAAGCAGCATGTTTTTCTTGTATTGATTTGAAACGGGCTGCAGGACGAATTGGAAATGCAGACATGCTTAATCAGATCCCTTGGCACACTCTACCGGACGGCCACGGGTCTGCGGCGCTGTCTGCAAATACTTCAGATCCGACATTCTCTAACGACTGCAATTCCTTAACGCCGACAGTATATCTTGGAAAGCAGGGACCATCAGCAGGCACTGGGATTCCCAGGCATCCCAAACTTCCTAACACCAGGCTTATTGAGTATGCGTGAATATGAACCTCAGCTCACATATGTTGAACCAGATAAGGATAGTCACCCTACATGTTCACATGTATATTGGTTTGTGCCATATAGTCTCCCACAGGCTCAACTGGAAAACTGGTGGGTGTGTTTTGCTCCTTTTGGTCTAGAGAATTCCCAGGTGGTCTTACCACATGACGTAACCAACGGTGAGAAATCCCTTGACACTCTTAAAATGTTTTAAACACGGATGTCTGTGCACCTTAAAAAAATAAATTAACTCACACAACAGCTTAACTTGCTGGCTTATTACAGCCATGTGTGGTAGGAATTTTATGATGTGTGGTGGAAGAACAACCACACTCACTGTGTGGGGTCCCCTTGAATCCTGTGTCTCTATCGCTGCACTTAGAAAAGCCTCAGCCAACGGTGAACTCGGGCCATAAAGCAGTCGAGGGGCATGTGTCTTTATTTGGGCCTCTTCTACCTACGTCACCCGACTCATTTGTTCAATTAATTGTCCATGAGGCTCTGCTGGAAACAGTCGTTGGTTCGGGTGACTCAAATTTAACACTGGCTGATCATGTAATAGCTGAATCTCTGTTGCTTACAATGATGTAGTCTTCAGGTGTTTCTTTTTACCACTAGGAATGTTTGGACAATTCTGTCCAGCTGAAATAGTTATGTGATATCTAAATAGATAATTACAGATAATTACATCTGAGCTGTTCTTCCACTATGTTTGTCAGGGGAAATGAATACAAATTTTTCACCCCTATTAATGCACTCTCTTTATCAAGCTGTGGTTGAGCTTCGTTCACAAATGGATATTGTTGATTGTTTTTTAGTCAAGCTCCAGTAGCAGACATATTTATTTGCAGTATTTATGGTATTTATTTGCCCCATGCTTTCTTTTTGTTTTCACCTCTAAAAGGAGAAGCTGCAATTAGACCCCGGGGGCACCTGTAGGCATATATCCACCATTCACACGTGCAGGTCACACAGGACTGCTAGTCACTAGTGAGGAATTTTGTAATTCCTGACAAGTAACCAGGTGTATGATGTAATGTTTTTTTCAATGTTATGGATGCTGTGCAGAAATCAAATCCTTGTGCCCTCTGTTGGACCCCCAGAATTTATATGAGCTGTGGCATCTGCATGAGCACGTTTGTTTTGATGCTGTGTATCAAATGACAGAAGGACTGCTGCTGGGAGTTGGTTCAGGTATCAAGGTCTAGGCCCACTTTCTCAGGCCCAGAGAAGTTGGAGGTCAGTGTTATGTAATTTGCTTAGAATCCTCCACAAGTAAATGCCCCTTGTCACCAAATGCCTCTTTCCAATGAATTTCAAGTGGCCTCAATTCTGCAACTCATAGATGTTAAATTTATACACACTCACAGACACGCACTGATCAGCCAAAACATTAAAACCACCTGCCTAACATTGTGTAGGTCCTTGTGTCGCCAAAATGATCAAGGTATAGACTCCACAAGATCACTGAAGGTCTCCTCTGGCATCTGACACAAGACGTTAGCAGCAGATCCTTTATGAGCTGTAACTTGTGAGGTCTTCCATGGATCAGACTTGTTTGTGCAAGACATTCCACCGATGCTCAAATGGATTAAGATCTGAATAATTTGGGGGCCAAGTCAACACTCTGAACTAATTTTCATGTTCCTCAAACCATTCATGAATAAATTTTGCAGTATGGCAGGATGCATTATCATGCTGAAAGTAACCACTGCCATCAGGGAATACAATTGCCATAGGGGGATGTATTTGATGTACAAAAATGTTTTGGTAGGTAGAGTGTATCAAAGTAACATCCACATGAATACCAGGACCCAAGGTTTCCCAGCAGAACATTGCCCAGACCATCATACTTCCTCTGCCGGCTTGTCTTTTTCAATACTGCATTTGGGTGTCATCTCTTCCCCAGATAAACAATATACATGCACCCAGCCATCCACATGATTTAACATAAAATGTGGCTCATCTGGGCAGGCCACCTTTTTCCATTGCTCCATGACTCAGTTTTAATGCTCACGTGACCATTGTTGGCACTTTCAGCAGTGGACTGGGGTCAGTATGGGCACTCTGACCGGTCTGTGGCCATGCAGTGCCATACTCAGCAAGCTACAATGCACTCTGTGTTCTTACACTTTCTATCATAGCCAGCATTAACTGTCTCAGCAATTTGTCCTACAGTAGCTCTTCTATGGAATCAGACCAGATGGGCTGGTCTTTGCCCCTATGCACATGACCCATGATCCCGTAGTTGGCACTTTCTCAATACATAATGCAAATGTCATGTCAAATCTCTGTTCAGATTCCTTCCCACTGTAACATATCACTCAGCTGTTTGGTCAATGGTGAAGACGCAGTTTCGCGTTACCCCGTAAGTTTCAAGTTTACTTCCAATGCAAGTGTTATCAGTAAAATAGGCCTACGTTTACAAATGTTGTTTAAAAGGTATTTTCATTAATTTATTAATTATTAATGCATCATGGAAAGCATGTGTTTGCTATACAAAATTATCAATAGACAAAGTGATTCTTTAAGGGCACAGTCAGGGCAAGACTGATAAATTACCCAAGCCACCTTAAAAGTGTGTTAGTAAACATTGCTTGCTACATACTGTCACATACTGCTACATACTCCCTACTCCCTATCTGGGAGGACGCCGTGATCGCCTACCCGGTCAGCCCCGCCGACGAGCTGCCGCCTCCTATGGAGGCTTATTTCTATCGGCCGGAGTACCTAGGGCAAGGGGGAATACGTGCCGTACGAGACGGCATTCCCCGGGTCTCTAGAGCCCTTAAAGGGGCACCGTCCATGGGGAGGACTAGTGCTTGGGCAAACCTGCCAAAACTGCCGGTGCCGCCAGCGGTTGATATTCCCGCCGCGGCCGAGGCGCCCCCTGCTGGCCGCACACCCGCGGCCGCACACCCGCACCTTCCGAGGCGCCCCCTGCTGGCTGCACGCCCGCGCCTTCCGAGGCACCCCCTGCTGGCCGCACGCCCGCGCCTTCCGAGGCGCCCCCTGCTGGCCGCGCGGCCGCTGCCGCGGCCAGCCCATCCAGCCCAGTCCCCCTGACCAGCCCGTCCAACCCACGCCCCAAACTGTAGTCCCCGAGGAGGTCCCGGACTATGGGACTACGGCTCCTTCCT
>JAODKE010000037.1:25772952-25787962 GCA_026779605.1 Mormyrus hasselquistii | reverse complement strand
GTTAATAGCAGCATTTTGTAGTCAATCCTAGACTTGACTGGTAGCCAGTGCAGGGAGGACAGGATAGGGCTAATGTGCTGCTGACCTCAACTCGAGATGTTTTGGGTCGGTGGAGGGAATACTTCGAAGACCTCCTCAATCCCACCAACATGCCTTCCAATGTGGGAGCAGAGTTTGGGACTTGGGTGTGGACTCCCTATTTCTGGGGCAGAGGTTGCTGAGGTGGTTAAAAAGCTCCACAGTGGCCGGGCCCCGGGAGTGGATGAGATCCGCCCGGAGTTCCTTAAGGCTCTGGATGCTGTGAGGCTGTCCTGGTTGACAAACATCTGCAGCATCGCGTGGACATCAGGGGCAGTGCCTCTGGACTGGCAGACCAGAGTGGTGGTCCCCCTCTTTAAGAAGGGGGATCGGAGGGTGTGCTCCAACTATAGGGAGGATCACACTCCTCAGCCTCCCTGGTAAGGTCTATTCGGGGGTTCTGGAGAGGAGGGTCCACTGGATTGTTGAACCTCAGATTCAGGAGGAGCAGTGTGGTTTTCACCCTGGTCGTGGAACAGTGGATCAGCTCTATACTATCCGCAGGGTTTTGGAAGGTTCATGGGAGTTTGCCCAACCAGTCTACATGTGTTTTGTGGACTTGGAGAAGGCATTCGACCGTGTCCCTCAGGGAGTCCTGTGGGGGGTGCTCTGGGAGGATGGGGTGCCGGGCTTCCTTTTAAGGGCTGTTCGGTCCCTATATGACCGGTGCCAGAGCATAGTCCGCATGGACTCGTTTCCAGTGAGGGTTGGACTCCATCAGGGCTGCCCTTTGTCACTGATTCTGTTCAGACTTTTTATGGACGGAATTTCTAGGCCCAGCCAGGGCGTTGATGGTGCCCGGTTTGATGACCTCTGGATTAGGTCTCTGCTTTTTGTGGATGATGAGAATGCTCTCTCCAGGTCTGGGATGGGGTCCTCTGCCAAGTGGAGGAGTTTAAGTATCTTGGGGTCTTGTTCACAAGTGAGGGGATGATGGAGCGGGAGATTGACAGGTGGATCACTGAGACGTCCGCAGTGATGCGGGTGCTGCATCGGTCTGTCATGGTGAAGAAAGAGCTGAGCCAAAAGGCAAAGCTCTCGATTTACCAGTCGATCTACGTTCCTACCCTCACCTATGGCAATGAGCTGTGGGTAGTGACCAGAAGAACGAAATCGCGAGTGCATGCAGCTGAAATGAGTTTCCTCCGCAGGGTGGTTGGGCTCTCCCTTAGAGATAGGGTGAGGAGCTCGGTCATTCGGGATATTGAGAGGAGCCAGATGAGGTGGCTCAGGCATCTGATTAGGATGCCTCCTGGACATCTCCCTGTTGAGGTGTTCCTACTGGGAGGAGACCCCCGGGGAAGACCCAGGATACGCTGGAGGGAGTATGTCTCTCGGTTAGCCTGGGAAAGCCTCAGGACTCCCCCAGAAGAGTTGGATGAAGGGGCCGGGGAGAGGGAAGTCTGGGTTTCCCTGCTGAGACAGCTGCCCCCACGACCCGACCTTGGATTAAATTGGAGATGATGGATGGATGGATAATATTTATTGTTTTCAAAATTATATCATACAGCATTTGGAATTAAAGACAAGAAGATCTTCTGCATGCTAATGGCAGTAAAATATATGCAATGGTTTTCATTTTCAACATACAGAAATAATGAGGCGATGTCTCCAGAGTCATAACATAAGATCACTGCTTTGTCTCTACAAAAAACAACTGTTTCCCAAAGTAAAAAAGAATTATCAAAAATATTTAAAAGCATTTTGTGCATTTTGGCCAACTTCCAACTATTCACCACTCAAACTATGAGTGAAAGTCCACATATGGAGAACTTGCAACCACTTTTCCTGGTTACAGCAGAGCCTGCAGCCCATCCCTGTTCGCACAGGACACAAGGCTGGGATGCATTCTGTACAGCACACCAGTCCCTCACAAGGCAAAAAGTTGTGGTACACTTTGTACAGGACACAATTGGCTGGGGTTTTCTCTGGACAGGACACCAGTCCATCACAGGGCACAAGTCTGGGGTACACCCTAGGCAGGATACCAGTTCATCTCAGGAACACACAAGCACAATGAGTAATGATGCCAATTAGCTTAACTGGATGTCTTTGGACTAATGGAAGCAACGAGATGGACAACTCCAGGTTTCCCTGCTTGCATACCTCGTTCTGGAAGTCATGGAAGACCCAGTGGATCCATGAGAATGTGAGCATAGTACAGCGACCTAAGAGCACCGCAGAAGGTGGCTCGGCCCACTGATTAGTTAGGTGAGGTCAGGTTAGGGAGCATGTGCTGATGCAGCGCGTTGCTGCACCACACACATATACACACCAACTAATTAAAGTTCAAAGTTTAAAATTCATTAAGAACTATTTTGCATGAGTGGTATGTTTTTACATTAATTTGGATACATATAGCCCAAGTGTGTAATTTTTCACTGTAAAGTCTTTATACACTCAGTAGCCAATTGACTAAGTACCCCATCTTGCTAATGCAGACAGCCTGTCCCCCCACACAGAAAACTATGTGGCTGCAACTCCATCTATGCAGCACACAGACAGTCAAGGGCTTTACTCACTGTTCGGTAAACTATTAGAATGGCTAAGATGCATGATCCACGAAATTCTGAATGTGGTGTGACTGTCTGCGCCAGGAGCAGTAATCGCAGCTTCTCAAAAACAGGGACCCTCCTGGGATGTGCCCAATGGCCAGAATTTACTGAAAGAGGTGCAATAAACAACATGTCCAGTCAGCAGCACTTCTGTTGCTAAAATGACCTAGTTCATAAGGAGAGAGACCAGTGAATGGCCAGACTCGTCAAAGATAACAAAAAGGCCACTTGTGCAAAAATAATAGCTCGGTACGTATGACTTCTCTGAACACATCTGCCCATAAGATTTTCCTCTCATCTACCCCATCTTGCTCTCTATGACACACATGCAGGTGACAGCAAGCTTGGCAGTGATGGAGTAAAGGGATAAGGGCTTTGCTCAAGGACCCAGAGATGTATGGATTCTATCAAAGCCGGGCTCGATTCATCAACCTTCTGATCACAGGGACTGAGGCTTAACGTGCTGACCCACATGCTTTAAAACTCTTCAGCAGGAAAAAAAAACAATAAAAGACATTATAGTAAATGTTAAAGACATATAGAATCTTATCTTTGGTTAAAACCATGTGCAAGTAGATATTTAAAGAGTCCTCTTTACCATTGACCAAAGTTAAATAAGACTACTATAAGAAAACATGAAAGGTCAAATTAAAAAACATCTGACAATGAACAACCTTATTAACAGAATGGTTGCTGTTGTATGATAAGTGTATTTGCAAGGTGAAAATTATTACAAATTTTTGTTTGTTGAGCATTAGGGTTTTATCATAAAAGAGACTTTCAGAGTATCTTACATACTCTTGCAAAATTTAGCAGCCCATGGCATGTGGGCAGTGGTGTCTTAATGGTTAGGGAAGTGCACTTGTAATTGAAAGATTGCTGATTCAAATCCCTGACTAACAAGGCACCAGTGAGGTACCCTGAGCAAGGTACGGCCCCCAAGCACTGCTCCCTGGGCGCTGAATTAGCGCCCCCTGCTATGTCACATATGGGTTAAATGCAGAGGACACATTTCATTGTTGTGTGCTGTGTCAACACTGATCACAAAATTCTAAAAATATTGAATAAATGTGCACACAGAGGTCAGCCCCACATGTTACAGTGACCTCTCCTCAAGGCAGCCCAACCTGAGATTCCCAGGCACAACAAGCAGCAAGATGCCATGTGACTTGCAACTGCCCCCCCCCCCATAGTCATATATTACCATGCCAGTACTTAGCTGTCTAGAAAGGTCATGTGACACCCCCTCCCCCCAATCAGTCTCAAGGGGTGGGGAGGGGTAACAGATTGAACCTGTTCTTTGTTAAGAGGTCAGATCCAGCTCACTGGCAGGAAGAGCAAAAGTCACCCTCTTTCTAATAGTGGTGCACATTGAAAATGGTGCATCTCAAATACATAATTCTCTTATAAAGTGCACAGATGGACTATTTACAACAGAAGGGAGAAAGCAAACTTATGATTTAGGATGATATGTTAAGAAATACATGCATTTTCTATATTTCATGAAAACTGTGTTGGTACTTAGCTCTGTTGCGTTCTGTGTATGTGGCATGTTCTTCCCGTGTTGTTGTCCCTGATTTGTGTCTGCTGCTTCTGGGAAACACACCAGGAAAACATTCAGGACCCAAGCACCCAGACAGTTGCAGGATTCAAACCCTCCAAACCAAGAGATGGGTGACAATATCAAAATCCACTGGCCACTATCCATCCTTTATTGAGAATAAACATCCATATTACCTGATGTTAAGATTCCCTGGCCTTAACATTCATGTCATTTGTACAGATAACATATTATTTGTACAAATAGAATTTAAAAGCTAATGACAGAATACCGTGGATTACTAGCATTAATAAGTCGGTTAGTGTTGTTCAGATAATTTTAGCCATTCATAAACCAGAAGCTGCATTAAAGGTATTCCAGTTAATTCAGAGAGATCAGATACTTTGAAGGAAAAAACCACTCCAAACACACGTTACTAATATAATTTTCTGTGGGGAAACTGCTGCTGCATCTTTAGGAAAGGTCCTTAACACCTTGATCGCTCTAGCAAAGCACCTGGGTCAGTTTGAATGCCGTGGACAACGTATTGGATCATTTCAATTCTGAGTTTCAACGAACAGTATTAGAAATAACATTTGGGTTCTTGCATGGAAAATAGACGAAATCGACATTCGACACTCTTAACTGAGATTGCGGTGCAAAAGCCAAACGGACGACATGTACCCAGTTCGGGATTTGTAGACTGTGCGAATGCGCGGCTACTCGGGGGAGTACGGTAGTTGGTAAGGACGTGTCACGCTAATGCAGAGCCGTAATGATGTCAACTTGTTATTTACTTTCCAAATCTGAATGACTGAGCAAGCCGAAGGGAGAATTAATCAGCCACAATGTGACCGCGCAGGCGAAAAAAACACGGAGCTCTCGACGCGCAAGGGGGTCGTGGGGGAAGGGAAGTCGGCAGAGGCCAAATACAAGGTAACGTTGCATCATGCTTAGACTTAAGTTATAATAGCTGTTTATAAGATCATGTAAATGTAAACCTGATTTAAAGGCTTGCTATGTAATGAATTATGGATAAATTATTTGGAAACCAATTAACAGCATTGCATTTCCACGTTGGACTAGAAATATTGTAACTTACACGCTGTGATGATCAATTCATCGGTAAAACCTGATTTGTCATTTAATTTTTGTTATGTAATGGTTGATAATGGCAGTAAATCCAGACGAGTAATCCCACTTCTTCAAATCGATTAAATGTCACATGTGGTTATTTGTTATCGCAGTTTGTCTGTAAGGACTATTACATTGAATTATGCATCTGAACGCGTTGTTTAACGATAAAATTGCGATGATATCAGCAATAGAAATCACCAACAGCGGTGTACAGGGGTGGAATATATTTTACATAACTTCTGCAGTGTCCTCAGTAATTCTGGTTGTCAGTGGAGTTCAAGTGAGAAAGATGGGGCACATTTCGCATTACACAAAACGTAAGCAAAGACAAAAGCCAACAGTGAACGCTGTCATTACGCCGATTTAATTTCATTTGGTCACTGCAACGTCTTATTTAAATGCTGTTAATGTCTAAAAGAAAACCTCACTGCCTTCTCGGGTGGAGATACATTTCAGTACAGAAATAGCAATTTTAAGGTCATTTGCTGATTTCTTTTTCTCGCCCTCCCCTTCCCCCCCTTCCCAATTGTAGGTCACTGACTGCCTTCCGTCTCCTAAAGTGTCTCTTTCAACTGCATGTAGCAATCGCCCATAGCTGGAGCATCTGAAGGAAGAAAAAAAAACTCCAGTAATAAATAATAAAGAAACACCCTTCTATTTCCTCACCGACTGGTGTCTTCTACATCAACCGACATCAAAGCTCGGTACTCTGCCCCCTCCTGTGCTCCCCCCTCCCCAGTGGATTACGGGCAGCCTGGATTACTCGGGAATCCAACACTGAGCCGCAGCAAGTGATCGGTATGGAAGGAAAGTCTGCACCGGCTTTCTGAAGTTGGGGAGCCGTTTCCTCTTGCCAGTGGAAGCAGAGGCTTTGAGGACCCGAGGCACACTCTCTCGTTAAGGTAACTAACTTATAAACACCCATTCCCCACGTTTTCCACACCGTGTTTTTCTACCCCGTTTAGTCTCAAGACCTTTTGGTGTATGATGGTTTTATATTATACATTTTCATAAACGACAGATTTGCTTTCACTATTCTAAATAAAATACTGTGTATGTTTGTGCTTTGCAATATATTCAATGAGTATGTATTTTAATTATATAACCTATGATGTAAATGATTTGCCAGTTAACAAGCCAATAATTGCATGTAACCCTTTTACTTTTAATAGGCTTATAGTCTGCATGGGTTGAGTGTAAACACTGAAACGGCGTGTATTAGTTTTTTTAACGCCGTTAATGTTCATTTTAGATCAAACAAGGTTTGTGCAAAGTTTTAGATATCTTGATGCGTTCTAGTTGCTTCCCTTCACAATAATCGTTTCTTTTTATTTTGCCAGTAGAAACATATCGATCCCATGCGTAGTTCAGAGTTTCGAGTGGGGGAGGGACTAGCTTTACTACTACTACTTTACTACTTTAAACTGTCTTTGTCAGGTCGGTGTTTGGGAGATACCTGATTGTGAGTTTGATTCAATTTAGTTACCTGTTGATGAAGGGTGTGGTGGATGTCATATAATGTGGCTGGTTTCGAAGTGTCTCTTGCACATTAAGGGATCACCCTCCTTTGTAAACACCCTGCAATTAAGACATGAATGTGAAACACAAAACTATTTATGATGGATGATCACATACTTGTTGTAGTTAGTGTTTGCCTTGAAGCACATCTGCTAATTGAATGGAATTGTCACTTCACTGTCACTGGCTACTGGATTATCTGAAGCAGATTAATGTGCTGGGATAGCTGAGTGTTTTCCTCCAGAAATGAAGGTTAGGTGTCTTTCTTAAGGGTCCATCTAATGCTTCCTGCAAATCCTGCTTTATATCACATTTTTGTGACAGACCTGATTATGCATGTATCTTTGGGGGGTGGCATGTGGCTAGATGCAGTGCCAGTGATCAGAATGTCACTGATTCAAACCCCGTGGCTGGCAGACTGAATAACCTTTGGACCCTTGAACAAGGCTCCTAAGTACAAATTGCTCCAGTGACCGTAAAACCCTGCTAATTGTCTGAAGTGTCTGCTAATTACACATACTAATGTAAATGTGTTTTAAAGGAAACATTTTAAAGTTAATTTGCATAAATGAAATGTAAACTAAAGTATTGCTCTGGGTTCTTAAAATCTGGACCTCAATTCCAAATCCAGGCCTTGTTTTCAGTTCTCCCAGGTAGTTAGTTTTATAATTACTGATTCAGAGGCTTCACACCTGACTGACAGGTAAAAGGAAGGCTGGAAAACCAACAGTGCTTGGACCTTGAGGACTGTAATTTGAATAACCCTTGTATAGCTGGTTGATTATTGTGACCTGTGGTCAATTAAGCAAAAGAAAAAGCCATAACCTTTCAACGACTGTTGGCTCAGTAAGTCACAGCGGTCTGGAAGGGAAAAGGCATGACAACTATGCAGATGTCACTAAGATCACTGTCGTCTGCACTGTTCCGCTGCCCACACTTCAGATACTTTACATAACATCACATTGAAACTACTATACAGGTTTGGTCAATCAACCCAGAAAATCAGATTGGCTTTGATATGGATTCAGTAAGTGGGAGCCTGCAACCTGTGTTTCTTCAGCTTGCTCAATGAAATGCATAGCTTAGATTTTTTTGTGTAAATGTAACAAATTAATACACCGATGTCATCAAAACCAAAGGGCCTGTTCAGTGACCTCTGTGACCCCGTAGCCTTCCAGCTGTGTGTTCAGTTCTCACGGTGTCCTCCAGCTGCTGTCCTCATCCAGCTGTTTCAGATGTCTGCCTTCTGTGCCCCTTGCATTAAGCAAAATGGTTATGAAACACTGGATGGGTGTGTTGTGACTGTGAGTCCCTTTCATAGGTTGCCAGCTCAGTTTTGAGTCTAGGTTGGAAAAACTGTGAGAACCATCTACATTTTAATTATAATGACTGATTTAAAGATTAGCAACTGGCCATAACCGCATGAATGTGGCACTGATTTCTCTTTGGCTGAAATGAAATTAAGTCGGCATGGTGGCTCAATGAGCAGCCCTACCCCCTCACCGAGGCTTGTAAGTTTGAATCCCACTTCTGCTCTATGTGTGTAGAGTCTGCATGCTTGCACAGTGTTGATTTGGTTTTTGTGGGTCCTCTGATTTCCTGCAGTAGTCCAAAGACATGCAGTAAAGTTAAATGGCGTCAATAAATTGGCCAAATTGTATGATACTGAGTTTCAGTGTACATGCCCTGCAGTGGATGACCTGCCATTAAGGGTTTGCTTCTGCCTGGTGCCCTTTGCACCCTGGGAAGGAAAGAAAGCATGAAACTCCAAGCTGGGTCTGTGTTTCAAAGATGGATGGATGGATGGATGGATGTGAAAATATTCAACCAATTATTTCGGTCATATTTGTAGGAGCTATTGTTATACAGTATTACATCAGGTACATGGATCAAGTCAGATTGAAGAAATCGATACATTCATAGCTATTGAATGGATGTGGGTAGTTTTTTTTTCTTTTAACAAGAATTGCAGTACTACAGACACAGATTGTGGTAATTTTTATTCTTGGGGAATATCACTGCTAAAGCCTATATTGTATTTGTTTATTGTTTGATTTTGCTGACTTCATTAAGATTTTATATTCCCCCAGTAGGGATGTTTTTTAGCCTCTCTGAAGCTGAGAGGTGGGTTTGCTACGCAGTTTCCTTTTTTAAAATAATTAATTAGTACATACACCAAAAGGAATTATTTTTCTGATTTAAGGGATCTTGGATGGAACAGTACCATGGTCATGATTAATATTTCATGAGGCAAAACTGAGAAGTTTTGCTCTTGTTTCATTTGTTTTCTGGGTGTCCAATTGTACATTTTTATTTTACTGGGAGTATCTTACTGAGATTATGGATTCCTTTTTTCATGGAATGCTGGGTTAAGAAGGCAGGCAGATGTACATTAAAGAAAAGTCAGGGCTTAACACCACTGACCTAAAAGCATTTTACTATCATAAAATATGAGTTTAAACTTAAATGAATTTAAATGCTGCTGCTAAAATCAGAAATTATTAATTTGCAAATAAAACCAGTTTCTGAACATCTGACTTTCCTTGTATATTTACAGTACGCTGCTGACTAATGCAATTTACATTATATAGAACAATACTGTATCACTACCAAACAGTAATTTACTGTACAATGGTATAATTGTACTATATTTTATTGCACTAATATTATTATATTGTACTGTAATATCAAATCATATTGATATATTGCTGTAAATTCTTACAAATGGTGCAAAGGTGACATTAAAACAATAAAAATGATTACCTGTTTTTACAGTTTGGAAACCTACGTAATGTATATTAGAGCTGATTTCCTCTATTCTGTTTATTACATTATACAGCATAGTCCTGCATAAACAGGGATGCACATAACCAGTACAGAAGTACGCATTGACCTTTAAA
The DNA here is from genome assembly GCA_026779605.1 of Mormyrus hasselquistii. NCBI lineage: Eukaryota > Metazoa > Chordata > Actinopteri > Osteoglossiformes > Mormyridae > Mormyrus > Mormyrus hasselquistii. The sequence goes on along the minus strand of JAODKE010000037.1, from coordinate 25,778,234 downwards.
AGTGGTATGTGCGGCAAAAGATTGTTGTTACAGTGCAAACTTAGGCCTACTTATTGTACGTGCATTTGTGCTGCTATGACAAAAACTTTCCGTGTATTTTAACCTTTATACCACAAATGAAGTACAAATTAGCATATAACAGTTAAAATGAGCAAAAGAATTCTACGTAAAATGTACATAAGTACGCATTTGTGCTGATACAGCAGTCAGTTGCCACACATATTGCTTAAATTCACATATAAACTCATATATAGACGAATGAATACTTGCATACTAGTTATGTGCATTCCTGTTTATCAATATATTAAAAATGTTAGAAATGGTGTAAAAGTAACATTAAAACAATCACTAAAAATGGCTGACACAAACCCACCACCAGTACAGTATGCTTGAAATATCAGTAACACCAATTCATCAACCAATTTGCTTAACGACCTGGCCGTAGAAATGGAACTCGGTCATTAAGTGAGCAGTGTCTGTACTTTAGAATAACATCATAAATAAAAAGGCAATCCAAACAATGTTCTTAATAAAAAGTAATTTCATTCAAATAATACATATCAACTTTATTATTTTTCTTATTTGCTGCCACCTTGGCCAGGACATCCTGGAAGAAGAGATATATCTCGATGGAACCTTCCTGGTAAAATGAAGGATAAATAAAATTAAATAACAAAAAAAAAAAACATTACACCCATTACACCCAAAACAATAATTTTAATCATAATATTTATTTTAAAATTAATAATAGTGTTTTAATTTACATTTTATTACTATATTTGGACAACATTCAAATTTATGAATTTAAGAGAGGCTTAGAAACTGCATGACTTGCTAAAAAGATGCCTGGGATGAAGATCGCACCTCTCAGTTGGACAGCAGTGGTGAAACTCAGATCACACATTCAGAAACTCAGAAAACTCCTAATCTGCACCAGCCCTTCGCGGCAGGGATTCTCTCCCCAAGATGCAAAGACAAACGAACCATGCTTGTACTGTAGAACTATGAGGAAAGCAAATAAAATTTGATTCAATCACAATAATAATCACAACTTTTTTATTGATCCCCGTGGGGAAGTTCCTTTATTGGGGAAATTCTTCTTTACACCTCCCTCAACTTGCTCATTGTAGAGCAAGCTGTCCGCGAGGGGCTGCCACCTGTTGGGGCGCCCAGGGAGCTGGGGGTTAAGGGTCTTGCTCAAGGACCCGCAGACATGCTGAGGCTGGGTTTGAACTTGCGACTTTGTGATTATGGTACACAGGCTTAGCCCACTGAGCCACATGCTGCCCCCCAGCATGTTCAGTTATGATATAGCCATAGTACAGAAACAGCGAGGACAAGAGGGTAAATTGCAAAGTGGCTCAACAAACGACAACAATAGATATCATCATAATCATTATTTGCTATTACAGTCGTTGTGCTACAGAACTGGAACTCCTGTCGTTGCTTCAAGCAAGCACAATTAAATAGTTTAAGTCAAAAGGCTAATATAAATACAATCAAACCCAACAGCCAACCTCTCTAACCTCAAATCACTCATTTACATTATAAACATGGGTTAAGGATAACTATGTTAAAATGAACCTGAAAGTAAATTAAAATAACTTGGCAAAAGCAACAACTTTACATAGGGTTAAGAGCTAGGCTACGGATCAGCCAATGAAACTACAAATTTTCTTATTATGTTAGTATAAAATAATGTTAGGACTTTTTTTCACAGAAAAATTAAAATTTTCAGATGTACTACTGTACACATTTTTAAGAGGTTAACAACTTATATTTACACTAAATAATTTAATTTCATTTTAATTTAATTTAATTGATACTCTATTAATCCTTGTTGGGGAATTGTCTTTATGCCTCCCTCAACTTGCTCTTTGTAGAGTAAGTTGTGCACGAAGGGCAGCCACCTGTCGGGGTGCCCAAGGAGCTGGGGGTTAAGAGCCTTGCTTAAGGACCAACAGACGTGCTAAGGCTGGATTTGAACTGGCGACCAGGCTTAGCTAACTGAGCCACATGCTGCTAAAATCGCAAGATCAGCTAGAAAATGGCTGTATGGCAGGAGATTGCAATGTTAGCTGGCTATAGACCTGTCACAATTATTACTCAATCACCTGATCATGATTATATGAACTGACTGCGATTATTATTTTTTTTGATAGTTTGTGAATGCTGCAGTTGTATTTCCCATTGTACCTGGAAGTATGTTGAGCTACACAAATATTTCAGTACTTGGGGAACTCCTATGTGTTTCCTGAGGCACCTTCCTGTGCTTTCTCTGCGCGGACAAATTCCTCTATAATTACAATGTTACAACTTAAGCACTGGGCCTGGGAGCTGCTAACAATGCTGTGAAATGTAGAAAGGAAGTCACTGGGGAGTTGTAGATCAGGAACTTAGTACAAAATTTATTCCCTCTGTTGTTAAAGAGAGTCAATGTTAAAAATAAATGCTCTGGTACACTACAAGTTTGCTTCATTTGTGTAACTTTATGTGATGTGTTTCTGGCATGGGGATCTAGAGGAATTTTATATGACTGAAATGGCGCAAACCACCATACTCAGCAAGCAAATAACGCTTTCATTGAGGATTTATGGAGCAGATGCAAAGCCAGCATCATGTGAGGTTTGTTCAAAGGGTTGGTTTTGCCATGTGCTGCATCATAGAGAACATACTTGAAAGGATAAATGCCTCCATCCAACCACGATCTGCTGCTTATCAGAGGCTAAGTCATGAGGGCAGCAGTCTAAGCAGGGATTCCCAGACCTCCCTCTCCCCAGCCACTTCCTCCAGCTGCTCTGGGGAATACTAAGGTGTTCCCAGGCCAACTGAGAGATCCAATCTCTCCAGTATGTCCTGGGTCTACCCCGGGGCCCCCTCCCAGTTGGATATGTCAGAAGCACCTCCCCAGGGAGGCGTTTAGGAGACGTCCTAGATAAATGCCTGAACCACCTCAAATGGCTCCATTTGATGCAAAGGAGTAGCAGCTCTATTTTGAGCCCCTTCCAAATGTCTCAAAGGGTATATTTATACTTGACGTTCACAATGCATATGCATAGACATCATGGCCGCCACATATTTTTTGTGGACTGTGTGTTTATATACACAGCAGTTAGTATTGAAGTAACATCTGATTGTTCATCATCAGTGAATAGCTGGAAGAACTTTTCAGAGGCAAGAGAGAACATATTGCAAGAAATATTGTGTCCCTCTGTGTTCAGAGTCTTCAAAATATAATGGCAGTTTAAGTTTCTAAGAAAGCAGTATTGTGCATGAAGTACAATGAAATTCTAACTTGAAATTCTGACTTGCCTACTTTCATAAGCAACTTTATTGTTCAATACAGGTCTGATATTTACACATTTTGCTTATAAAATTCACAGAGAGCATGGGGTTTACGTTTCACTATAACACTTGAATCATATCATAATTGGAAATCATACTTGGCAAGCTGTGCAGTTTTTATGACTGCTCCTTTTCAGGTTTAACCTTAGTTTAAAGTTTACTGCCGCTAATTTTGCATGAGTTCTGCATGCATTCTTCAAGCCATTCCTAATCATTTCATCCTTGGTGTTTAAATCACTCATAAATAGATGTATTTGTGGGACATTTATTCATTTTGAAGTATTTTGCATACCAGAAATTTATATTTATTATTGCAGAAATTTATACATACCATGCAACATTCCACATGGGGAAGTAAAGTGATATGTGGCAGAGCGAAGTACATTGTGGAGCAGTGGTTAGAATACAGAGAATGCTGCAGCAGTGTTAAAAAATTAGCAATGTGAGCGCTGTGGAGGCAGCGCGTGATCATCATTTCATATCACAGCCTCATACAAAACAAGTGAGACTGGAAACGAAGGAGCCGACTAAGATGGTTTTTCTCTCATTGCCCCCTGGTGGACATGACCTTTAACACTCCAGATAAATGTAAACTATGTGTGCAAGTACAGTCAGTACAGCGCTTGCATTGCCTACACGTCACATTGTGTATGTATTACTTTGCGTAAAGTATATCGCAGCTTTAAGGCTGAGCCCAGACACGCTTGTGAAGGAAACTCATTTCTGCTGCTTGTATCCACTCATTCTTTCGATCTCTACCCATATCTCATGACCATAGGTGACAGTTGGAACTTAGATCAACCAGCAAATCGAGAGCTCTGCCTTCTGGTTCAGCTCCCTCTTTACCACAACAGACCAGTACAGTGTTCGGATTGCTGCCAATGCTGCACACATCCATTTGTCAATCTCCTGCTCCCTTCTTCTCTCACTCAAGAACAAGACCCCGAGATACTTAAGCTTCTCCACTTGAGGCAAACATCCACGAGCAATCCACCCTTTTCTAGTTGATGGCCTCAGACTTGGAGGTGCTAATCCTCATCCCCACTGCATCACACTCGGCTACAAACTGCCTCAGTGCAAGCTACAGGTCACAGCCCGATGATGCCAACAGGACCATATCATCTGCAAAATGCAAAGATGTGATCCATTGGCCCCCAATCTGGACTCCCTCTGCTCCTTGGCTATGCCTAGAAATTCTGTCCCTGAAGGTTATGAACAGTATCAGTGACAAAGGGCAACTCTGCAAGATGGCGGCGCGGCAGTAGCTCGCAGCGGCCACTCCGGGTCCAAAATGGTGCTTTTTGTGCTATTTTGTTTATTTGAGCGCGACTCCGATTCACATGGGCACCGAAACAAACGGTGTTCATGTTTACAACCGCCAAGAACTACTGAAATGGAGAAATAATCAAATAACTGACCTGCAGGATAAACTTCTGCAAACGCTCCGCGTCCTCGGGTTGCTACGGAAACCAGGCCTCTAGCCCTCGGCCTCGCCTGATGCCGGTGGCCGGGAGAGAGCCCGTCGGAAGCATTGCGCGAGGAAACAGAAGCGCGGAAAGCGAGCGGGGATCCGTGCCGTGGAAGGCAAAACCCAGCCGGCCGCCACTCCCGTCCATCCTGCTTTCAAATGTCTGCTCCCTGGACAGTAAACTGGACTACATCAGACTTCATCGGACTACCCAGCGTGAATTCAAAGACTGCTGTGTGTTTGTTTTCATGGAGACATGGCTCAGCGACAGAATTCCAGACGCCGCCATTCAGCTAGCCGGGCTAACCGCATTTCGTGCAGACAGAAGCGCAGCACTGTGCAGTAAGACTCGCGGTGGCTGTTTGTGTATTTATATAAACACAGAATGGTGTAAGAACTCTGTTCTAGTGTCCAGCTTCTGTTCACCGCTGGTGGAGTTAGTCACTGTAAGATGTAGACCTTTTTATTT
>JAODKE010000037.1:25737249-25753885 GCA_026779605.1 Mormyrus hasselquistii | reverse complement strand
TATGGGGGGGGGGGGGGGTGCGCGTTTTGAGTGGGAATTTTTAAATATAAAGAAAAAAAACACCAAACCCCCCCCCCCCCCCCCCCCCAAAAAAAAAAAATCATGACTGGAACCTAAATAATCAGAAAATAATATAATGGATGTGCTTGTGACTGAACAAAGCTAAAACAGCCTTAGTTGCTTTCCTCATGGGTCCACAACCTTCATTTAAAGCATCAAGGGTACAATCTCATGGACCAACAGCTCAAAGGACACCAGAAAAAGGTGGCGGTGAATTATTCATGCCAAGTAACATGCCCAGTCCCTCTGGCTGTGAGCCTGGTCAAAATTGGGACAAGTGCTTCTTGTATTTTTCGCTGCATATAGCTTGTTGCTACGTTACCAAAAGTGGAAAGTGTTTAGTGTAGCACGAGCTCTGGAAACACGTGGGATGAAAGCGGGGCGACATGAAATGGAAAAATGTCCTGCTTCCCAAGCTTTCTATCAGTGAGGCCTCTGGGGCACTGCTGTGGGGGAGCGTGTTCACTCTTTTGTGAAAGATCCCTGCTTCTCTGGGCATGTGGCAGTCTGCTGTCCTTCCCTCCAATCCCAAGGCTGCTGTAGCCCTCAGTTTCTCCAGCTCTGACGATTAACTGTCTGGGCATCTGCATTCTTCTCGCACCCCTGTAATTGAAGGCGACAGGATGCTAGCCTGTGACCTGGAGGTGTTTTTTTTTTTTGCCTGATATATATAATGGTCATTCTCATGCTTTCTTTGTTTCATGCCTGTTCCAGCCATAGTGCATTCTCTAGACTATGGACACTATCCAGATCAGAGAAACTACCAAACCAAAGTAGATATAATATGAGGCCACATAACAGTCTACTCATTTCAGAGGCTGTGTTTGAAATGTCCAATTGTCCACTATGTAGTTCACTATATAGTGAATCAGCCATTTTGTAATGCTGTTCTAATTCTCAACTGAAAATGTTCTTCACTCTATAGTGTACTACAAAATCGGCGTGAGGAGCACCAAAATGTAGTGTACAGGAGTGGTACCGAGTGCCTAGTGAGAGTACACTCTGTGATTCTCAGGATAGCCAGACTGGTGTGCAGAACTGCTGGTCTAATCTCTCTGTCTTCCTGTCCGTCTACAGTGTGCCAGGCCATCAAACAGACCTCTTACACTGAGGCAGGCTAAGATGAGTATAACCAGTGATGAGGTGAACTTCTTGGTTTACAGATACCTCCAGGAATCAGGTAAGACTCCATGCAACCCTTACACACACCATGTACGGCCCCTGCATTTTAGCTTCGTGTTCCCTCTTCAAGCTGGACTTTTGTGTTTGTAATGTAGACCATGGGATGCTGTTCCTGAAAGGAGAACATGAGCCACAAATTTTCTTCAAATTTCTATGTAGTCCAAGAAGATAGGTATGTTGTGTTGTAGGATTCCAAACAGACTTCAAGATCCTTTAGATCTTTCATTTGGTCATAATGCAGTCTCTCTTGTACCCACTGTACGGCTCTTCTTCTGGAGACCCTGGTTTTACTGTGGCTGATTGTCCAGCTACTAGCCTGGCACACACACATGTTGGGTAAACATAATATTTATGGAGACCACTCATTCATTTCTATGGGGAAAATGCTAATGCTAATTATGACAACCTTAACCCCTACCCAGTCCTAACCATAACCATAAGTAACCATTTATCACATTGTGGGAACATTGTTTCCTTAAAAGGTGAGGTATACCTGCTTGTGCACACTCACGCACAGACACAGACACACACACACACACACACACTCACTCACTCACTCACTCCGCCACCTGCTGGCATTTTGTTTGTGTGTGTTACAAATGAATTCAGAAATGCATGTGATTTTACTGGCAAAATACCCCAGTGGCGTAATTCATCTGCTTCTTTAGGTACGTTAAGCTGTATGTGTCAAAATTATTACTCAGAACTGAAGGTCCATTCAAGTCTTAAATATTTACCCTAACTCCTCTTGTTTTGTCATCTGTTACTTATTGAATCATCTGTTACTTATTTCTTGAGTCACAATCAGTTTGGGCAATTTAATATTATCTTAATCTCCTCTACCACAAATCATTGGATGGATTTTTCCATGTAAAATAAGAAGAGAAATGTAAAATTGTGTTTGTGGTTCTTTCTGCTAAGTTTTGTACTTACTTGCTGATTGAAACCCTGTCAGCTAACTTTTAATTCAGCATGAAGGTTCAGTCAAAGGAACCACCGCCCCCATCCCCAAAAAGTGATGGAGGTAAAGCAATTGCCATGTGAAACAGCAGCAATGTGAAAGATTGCATATATAAAAATATACATCATGAAAGTGCCTTTTAAATAGACAGCAGTTCCTTCTGCATGGACGTGGGCTGAAATAATAGATTTGGTATATATGCATTATACATAGGAACATCAGATCAGAATGATGGGATATTTAAAAGTGGTATAGCTTTGGAATATACATTTTTTTAGATAGTATCCAATGAAATAGTACGTGTTTGTTTTGGGTAGCTGTGCTTGTGTGTGTCAGTGTTTTAATGTGTTGTAATTCACTGGAGATCCAGTGTGTATTTTGCTGTGTTAATTACTCGCTGATGGTCTTAGGCAGTCTGTTTGAAATCTGCCATTCTGGCATTCTGTGTTCCAGGTTTCTCTCATTCCGCGTTCACATTTGGGATCGAGAGTCACATCAGCCAGTCAAACATCAATGGAACATTAGTGCCCCCTGCTGCCCTCATCTCAATTCTGCAGAAGGGCCTTCAGTATGTGGAAGCTGAGATCAGCATCAATGAGGCAAGTGTTCATTCTGCGTCACAACAAATTATGCTGTATTCGGGGGCATTTAACTTGAATACCTTTAAGACATAGGCACTTGAAGCAGGTTTGAAATGTGAGGGGCGCTGTGTGGCTCAGCTGCCCCTGTGATTGGATGGTTGCCTGTTCAGACCCCAGGAGTCTGATGTCACCACTGGGCCCCTGAGCAAGGCCCCTAACCCAGTATTGCTCCAGGGATTGTCTGAGCATGCTTTCTTCATTAATACATGTATTTTAAGGGCATCTTTCAAGACAATCAAGTCACCTAGCAGAAAGTAAATAACATGCTAAAGCAAATGAAAATAACAATGTAAAACAGTAATGCAAAGGTACAGGTTTAGACAGAATAGGTGGTGAATAAAGGTCAGGGCAGTGAGAAAGCTTGCTGAAACAGAGGAGATGCTGTTTAAAAAGTGCAGTGGAATTCAACTGACGGATATGAAGAGTGAGGGATTTGCATAATTTAGAGGCTGCTCGTCTGAAGGCCCTGGCATCCATTGTGCTGACTGAGGAACAGAGTAGGATTAGGGTTAGTCCTGAGAAGGATTGCTGTGGCAGAGTAAAGAGATCGGGGGGGACACAGAGTAGGAGTGCTGTGGGAGAGCGAAAAGATGGGGAGGGACGTCGAGTAAGAGTACCGAGGGAGAGGGAGGAGATCGGGAGGGACACCGAGTAGGAGTGCCGTGAGAGAGCAAAGAGATCGGGAGGGACACTGAGTAGGAGTGCCGTGGAAGAGCAAAGAGATGGGGAGGGACGACGAGTAGGAGTACTGTGGCAGAGTGAAGAGACGGAGAGGGATGCGGAGTAGCAGTGCCGTGGGAGAGCGAAGAGATCAGGAGGGACACCGAGTAAGAGTGCCGTGGGAGAGCAAAGAGATTGGGAGGGACGACGAGTAGGAGTACTGTGGGAGAGGGAGGAGATCGGGAGGGACACCGAGTAGGAAAGCCGCGTGAGAGCAAACAGATGGGGAGGGACGCAGAGTACAAGTACTGTGGGAGAGATACTGAACATTGCTTTGGATAAAAGCACCATAAAATGTATATGTAGAACATAGATAAAACCTTATAAAACCATACAATTGGACTAGTCATACAATTAAATATAATTATATTGATTGATAAGGAGAAATCTGGCTGACCTGGGACTTTGCTCCTTGAAGGATGGCACGGTGTTTGATGGGCGGCCGATTGAGTCCCTGTCCCTCATTGATGCCGTGATGCCGGACGTAGTGCAGATGCGCCAGCAGGCCTTCCGCGAGAAGATAGCCCAGCAGCAGCAAGTGGTGGCAGTGGGTGCCATGGTGACAGCCCCCATGACGATGGCCCCTACAGTGACAGCCCCAGCCACCAACCAGCAGAACATAGCAAAGAATGGGGAGACCACCATCAATGGGGATGAGAACAGCAACCATATCATGAGTAAGCAGAGGCCCAAAGTCAACATGAATGAGTCATATGATGGGGCTGAGTCATATAACAGAGCTATCTCACAGACAGTGGACGGTCATTGGATATGCTGTTGTAGATAACCACATGGAATCAATGGAGGTTGACAGGGACGTCGAGATCCCGGCCAGCAAAGCCACGGTCCTGAGAGGACATGAATCGGAAGTATTCATTTGTGCCTGGAACCCTGTCAGTGACCTGCTAGCCTCTGGGTGAGTTTTATAAATGCATGTGTGCATGTGGAACAAAGGTTGGGGGTGGGGAGGAGGGAGTGATATATTCTGTTGTGTCTTAGGTATGAGGTGAAGGCTGGGGAGGTGGGGGTGTGGGGAATGGTACATTCCGTCATGTCTTGGGTGTGAGATGAAAGCTGGGGGAATGGGGAGTGGTACAATCTGTCATGTTTTGGGTGTGAGATGAAGGCTGGGGGGGTCGGGGTGTGGGGAGTGGTACATACCATCATGTCTTGGGTGTGAGACTAGGGTTAGGGGGGTGGGGGGGGGTGGTGCGTTCCATCGTGTCTTGGGTGTGAGACTATGGTCGTGGGTGAGATGAGGGCCAGAGGAGTGAGGAGTGGTACAATCCGTCATGTTTTGGATGTGAGACTACGGTCGGGGGGGTGGGGCGGACGGAGTGGTACGTTCCGTCGTATCTTGGGTGTGAGATGAGGGCCGGAGGTGTGGGGAGTGGTACATTCTGTCATGTCTTGGCTACACTCAGGCCATGTCACCTCCCTCCAGCTCAGGCGACTCCACAGCCCGCATCTGGAACCTGAACGAGAGCTGCATCAGCAGCTCCACCCAACTGGTGCTCAGGCACTGTATCCGGGAGGGGGGCCAGGATGTCCCCAGCAATAAGGATGTCACTTCCCTGGATTGGAATGTAAGCATTCACAGTGAAATACTGCAACTCTGGGTGAAGCACACATTAGTATCTCAGCCTTTAATGGCTGCTTGTGATGCATTCATAGTCTTAATCTTCATGTCTTACAAACATGTGTTAAAGTATACTCCCTTTTAAATAGTCCAGACTTCTGTAGCATTTTCTTTTAACAGAGTGATGGGACCCTTTTAGCGACCGGATCATATGATGGTTTTGCAAGAATATGGACAAAAGATGGTATGCATAAATTTTACTAATATTTTTAACTGGTATTCCCTGCAAAAACATTTTTTGTTTTTGCAAAAGGACCCTGTTGTTTTTATGTGAATTTCCCACGTTGGTGATGTAACTGCCTCCTAATAAGGAAAAAATGACACAATGCATTAAAGCAATTCTAAGTAAAATGATAGCGTCCATGACATGTGGTTGTAATTATCTGCAGGTAATCTGGCTGGCACTTTAGGGCAGCACAAAGGTCCAATATTCGCACTGAAGTGGAACAAGAAAGGAAACTGCATTCTCAGTGCTGGAGTAGACAAGGTTTGTCAAATCAAAGATTTAGGATAGTGGGGAGGAAGGCCTGGATTCCAGGCAGCTTTGGGCACAAGCCAGAGGAACAACCTGGACAGGCGGCTAATGCTGGGCACACAAGCTCTGGGCCATTTAGAGGTGCCAGTTCTGAGCACATGATTTCGTACTGCGAGGGAAACAGAAATCCAGAACGAACCAATGCAAGTCCATGAAGCAGGATTCAGGGAGTGGAGCTCACCTGAATGGTCATATAGAACAAGTGATGTCAACTATACCAATACAAAACTTGTTAGTAAAGTTGTATTACAGATGTGTAATAGAAGAGGAGTAATACAAGATAAAATGATGCTGACGTATTACAAACCTCACGCAAGTGATTGTTGGACGTAGATGGCGCCACACCTGATTCCTTCTTTGTACTTCAGAGCAAAGATTCTTTAAAGCTTCGTTAGAATCTTTGGTTCAGGTCAGACCATGTAATCCAAAAACAAAGGGGAGGAATCAGAGGAGATTGTTTACTGCTACACTACCACCCGACAGTCTGTTATAATACACAGGGGATGACATCATCTGTGGGATTTCCATATATCTTGGAATGAATGAGTTCACATTTTTATGGAGGCTGAAAGGAAAGACGGGGTGCGGAGGCCTTGCTAAATAGGATTTGACTCTGCCTATGAACTGGTTTGATATGAATCCATCCAAAAAAATGTATTTTGCATGAGTATTCTGAGGAACTGAGATTCCACCTCAATGAAGATCAGTGTGATGTCAGTATCTGTGTCTTTAAAATAGATTTAATATTTATCTGCACTTTTGAAACAACTTGAGTAATCAGTTGCTTGGACAAATATAAACAGTAATAAACTCATATACCATATAAGAGTCACGTCAGGTTAGATTGATTTATTGGAAGCTTGTTTATCATTTTCATTTTACTACTTAGTATGTCTGTGTGTAAGTATGTATACACTTTAGCAGTATGTGATCATAACATTTAATACACAGCTAAGACTGGAATACAAATAATAGATTATATATGCATTTGAAATGCAGATAGGAATAAATTACAGTGTTAATCATCTAACCATATATGCCTTGGAGGTTAACATGACATTTCTAGAGATTACTTTTCCAAAATTGGTGGAGTGCTGCTGATGCTATGGAAATATGAGCAATAGGTAAACATGTTCTATTTAAATGCTTGGCAGAAATGTATTTTTAATAAAAAAAAAGATCATCAGGTTGGATATGCAGTGGAGCCATCTCTGACCATTTATAACTGAAGTCAGTTCTGCCTTGGGATCCTCAAAAGGGCCACAGCTTGCCCAAGAAAGGCGAAAAGTTTAAAGGGATACTGTAAATTATGATATGTAATTCTTGCCTTTTTGACTTTTGATTCTTTCTTCTAGATTGTGAAATCTTTTGCCTTTTTTGGGTCATGCCATCCCTTCATTTTTAATAGAAAAGCTGAGTAGTGTCTTAAGACTAAATCTTGTGGATTACATAACATGGTTGTCATGCAACATGTAATGCGTCTCTTATCAGACGACAATCATCTGGGACGCACACACAGGAGAGGCCAAGCAGCAGTTCCCTTTTCACTCAGGTACGCAAGCTGGCTGACAGCAGGGGGAATCGATTGGTTAAAAACAACAAATTGGAAATGGGTTTGGTACCTCCTCTAATTCTTGTGTTATAGAAGTTTCACACTGCACAGCAATTCAGTCAAAGCCCTTTGTAATTTTATGCTGGTTTTTAATTTATGGTACTTGTATATGCCATTTGAAGAAACTTAGGTTGTGGTATGCATATCATTTTGCAGGATCTATTTGGCACATTAGAACTGATAGCTGATTGTCAAAACTGTTAGTTAGTTGTCTTTGACTGTCTGGAAAGGTAAAGTTGACCTCTCTAAAGGTCTGCATGGTCTGCTTGTGCCTCAAAGCTCCCGCCCTGGATGTTGACTGGCAGAACAACACCACCTTTGCTTCATGCAGCACAGATATGTGCATCCATGTGTGTCGTCTCGGCAATGACCGGCCCCTTAAAACCTTCCAGGGTCACACGGTACAAAGCACTCCGTCGCAGAGGAAGAAAACGGCCTCATTCTCTGATGAATCAGTGTTTGCTTTTACTTTTTGTCAATAACAGGCCGTCAGGTGTAAGAAATAATTTTTCTCCCAAGAGCACATACTGGTCTTTCTTATTCTGTAGCTGTGCTCCAACTCTACCAATCCTTTCTCATCCAGAATGAAGTGAACGCCATCAAATGGGACCCGTCTGGCTTGCTGCTGGCATCCTGCTCGGATGACATGACCCTGAAGGTGAGGCGACCATGGGATCTTCTGAGCCTTGTCTTTCTGTATTTGTCTAAGCCCAGCTAGTCTCGAAGGCGGATATTCTTTTTCCTGCATTGCCAATTTGTTTGTTGGTCTAGTGATATAACTTCTCTAAACTATTACATCAGGGTTAGCTCCATTAGGGTCTCATAGCTATCCTGTTACTCATCTGTTAGCACTCATGTGTGCTTTCTTTTGCTTTAACAACCCTTTTTGCTCAGATATGGAGTATGAAGCAGGAGTCATGTATGCATGACCTACAAGCCCACAGTAAAGAGATCTACACCATTAAGTGGAGTCCCACTGGGCCTGGCACCAGCAATCCCAACTCTAACATCATGCTTGCCAGGTGGGGACAAAGCCAGTGGGTAGATGGCAACGACTGGAGATACACAGCTGGGTTTCAGTGATTGAGGCTGACAGCATATCGTATTGTCATACAGCAAAGTATGCCCTTCTGGTAAATCTCTGTAGCAGATGTGAAAACAACAATCTTCTGTACTTTCCCATGCCACCAGAAACATTATAAGCCAGATTGGGTTGGCCAGTAATGGCAAAGAGACATTGGGTCTACTAGTAGTACTGTCCTGGTTAAAATGTTTATAAATCATTTTCATTAGATTCCAAATCTCCATGTTTTAAGAAGGTGTTGACAGATGGGCTCATTTTTTATACCCAGTATATGATATTTTCAAAATAGAACTGAAATGTTTTATGGTTTGTGTTCAGTTGAAAACAGTTGAATGGTTTTAATAAGTATGCTGTTTTTGAAAAAATCCAAACACAGATCTCACCACTGAGGTGAACTGAAATGTTAGCTGACAGTAGACGGCTTGTGAGTCAGTCACAGCTGTCACAGTGAGACCAAGCGAGCCGTCACTTGTGATGTTGCCATCCCTACAGTGCCTCCTTTGACTCAACTGTGCGTCTGTGGGATGTGGAGCGTGGCATCTGCATCCACACCCTCACCAAGCACCAAGAGCCTGTCTACAGTGTGGCCTTCAGCCCCGATGGACGCTTTCTGGCCAGTGGCTCTTTTGACAAGTGTGTCCACATCTGGAGTACATTGGTGAGCAATTGTGACCTTAGCAGAGCATCCAGACTCCATGGCAGTTCAGCTGGAGTAGCTTAGTTGATGGTACCAACATCTCACCCTCCAGCAGAACCAAGTGAGGGCTTTGTGAAGAAAATCCTGTCTATTTGATGTTGTGGAAAGGTTCTGTATACATTACATCATAAACGTTGCGGGAAGGGTCCTGTGGAGAAGCAATCATCCTGTTCCTCCCATGGGTTCCTGTTCTTTGTGTCACCAGAGCGGAAATTTGGTTCACAGCTATAGAGGGACAGGGGGCATCTTTGAAGTTTGCTGGAACAGCACAGGGGACAAAGTTGGAGCTAGTGCGTCTGATGGATCGGTGAGTTGGATCGGTGCTGACACAACATCGCTATCATCATAATGCATGTTATGAAGGTTACCCATAGGCTGCTTATCTAGTAAATTCAATAGAAATACATTGAACAACAACAACATAAATAAAATAAATTGTTTAACCTTTCCTTCATCAGGTTTGTGTTCTGAATCTTTGGAAATAGCATCTCTGCATTGACTTTGAAAATGGATCATGGCAGGCTTACAATGTCTCCTGGAAGTCTTGGTGGTTTCAGACTTTGAAACAGTGGAACTTTCAACAATAGTTTGAAAGAGCCTTTTCCTCAGCAGAGCAGGCTACACTATGGGATGGATGCCTCTGCTGGGATGGAAGCTGAAGAACAGTGCTGAATTTAAAATGGCTGTGCCAAATAATAGTAATCTGAAATCAAATCCATGAAACCAAAACAAATCAAGCTCCCCTCTGAAGACCAGATGTGCAGTAGCCTGTCATCTGGATGCTACTGTGCGAGTGAGCCATACCAACCCATGAGCAGGCCATCCATGCTGGAGAAGAATGAATAAGAAGAATGAAGCATGGTGTCCACATGAGACTGCAGCAGGTCCCATCTCTCCAGTTCAGTTCTTGCAAGAGGTTTCCCGAAAAGGGGAGGGTGCTTTGTCTTACTGTCGTTTTTTTTTTTTGGTGGACCGCCTGCTGGTGCTTACACGCCACATTTTTTAAAAGCCTAGCAGCATCTTCACACCACCCTTTTCAGAACTTCTTTGAGGAATTCTCAAAATGGTTCTTTCTTTTTTTCCCTCCATTTTAAACTCCTGGACTTATGTTAGTTGCAAAAGGCACAAATCTGATGTGTTTCTTTTTTGGGATTATTCTGCATCTTAATTTTCTTACAAACAGATTGAGAAAAACTAACTCAATTCAAATTTTATGTGTTAACAGTAATAATAATTATTAAAAAAAAACTTTTATGGACATCTGCATTGACAGAGTGGTTAACATATACTCTCTATGGATGTATATTTTAATGAATGTAAAGATTTGTAAATTAGGTAAAAGCTCATTTATATACTGTGTATATGTGGTTATATGCAGTACAAATACTTGTCTCCACCTGGACCATGGGATCCAGATCCATGGTGTCCAACCTGCCTTTGCACATGATAATGCTAAAATTTTCAAATTGATTCTGGTTTTCTGTAAATTCTATTTTTACTCCTCAGTGGATTTTTATCTAGGTGGCGAACAGCCCAGAGCTGATTATCATGGAAGTGCAGAGCAGGTTCCCGCCCTGGTCTTATTAAAACACATGCAGACCAATCCTGAAGGTACCACAAGTACCCACATCCTCGCCTTTTGTTTTTATTCCATCTTGACACATAATTTAAACTGCAGTCATTATTTTTTTCTTCCCCAAACGTATAATGTCATTGAAAGGAAAATGTAAGGTCGTCTTTCCAAGACTTCTAATAACTTTTACTGTCTATCACTATATAAGGCTACCGACTCATTTTAGAACTTTAAGAGTTTGTGCAGCATTTTCACTGCATAGTTCTTGTTTACCGTGTGACCCTGCACTGGCTGGATGGATGTTCCTGTTTGCTGAGGTGGCACTGGAGGCTGGCCAGTCGCTCTAGCTAGTGACTTGGAGACCTGGCTATGATCTCTTAAGCTTCATTGCTTTCAAGAAACTCCCTTAGTACTATCCTATTTGTGAATTTTCCTCTGACAGCTATGTTTAAGGGAAGCATGTTACCATTGTATGCTTTTAGTTTAGTTAGCCCTTTTTATCCAGTAAACCCTGCACAGAGGCCTATTGGGGCACATATGCAGTACAAAGGCATATTACATCCCATTTATTTCTTTGAAAAAAAAATTTATTGCAGTGGTTCTGGAACCAGGTAGGTTTTTGGGGGTCATTTTGTGTGGTAGTTTTTTTCCAACCTTTTTTTATTTGAAGATGATTAAGCTGTCTATTGTAATTATGATTGAGCGCTGAACATTCTGCTTTTTTTCTTTTCTTGAATGAAAATTCTTGCGGTCTTTGAGAATTACCTTAATATCAAGCAATTGGATGGTTATTTAAGTTTTTAATAAATTTGGGCTGTTGTTTGGGGAGTACAAACAGAGAAAAGTTAGTTCAGCCTGGGCAATCCTTTTGAGCTGAACAGGTAAAAAAAATAATTTTATATGATTAGAAGAATCCAGCACACTGCATTCTTCCCCAGGTCTGTGTTCAAGAAGCGCTGGTTTAGATCAATGCATAAGCTCTTTGTCAAACATTAGCTTATGTTTTGTTCTACTGGCAAAGAGCAATAATTCTTTGGCAGTATTTGCTGACTCTCATGCCCAGATATTGGGCCACAGCTTCTGCTGTGATACTTTGTGTCTGAGGTTCGTTCTCTAAGAATCGTATATTGAGCAGGTGCTACACTGGCTTTTCTCTCAAGACAAGGTTGTGGCGTAAGTCAAGTTCACTGTCTCTAATAAAATGATCTATTTTGATATTAGAAAAGGTGTAAGTCTCTTTAGTCGTTTTTCTATATTTGCAGTTGCATCTTTGTGGGGGTGTTCTCTTAAACTCTTAATTATTTGCTTCCAGATGTGATTTTTGCAGTATTGTAAATACATTTTTAATACGGAGAACTGGTTTACGTTATTGAAAAGGCATGAAATCACCAGCACCCTTAAACTGAATCTGATTTACTCCATCTTTATTATATAAAAAACACATTAACCATCATTTTAGGTGTTTGCAGGAAACATGTTAAATTTATTACTTGAATGTGGTGGTTTCATTTAGAGGAGATTAAACATAAAATTAGCTTTATATCAGTTAAAAGAAAAATCAGATTCTGAATCTTTCCACTGATGATGTAGTTTAGAAGTTAAAAATGAATGTCGTAAAGTTACTTGGTAATATAAAATGTTGCTGATTTTATGTTTTATTCATGGGTTTTACACGTTCTGGCCTTAACAGGTAGTTATAGAGAATTGATCTTATCAATAAAATGGAAAAACCCAAAAGGGATGATCAGCTGTCCCATTTACTTAGTTAGACTAAGCCCAGTCTATGCTGAGTCTGATGGATTTGAGTGATAGTATTGTATAGCAGTAGTAATGTGTGAGGGCAAAGCAGAGCCTGCTTTATTAGATATGGCATTAAAGGCTGCAGTGGCTCAGAATAAGCCACAGTTTCTTGCTAAGAAGTTAGCATCTGGGCGATTTAATGCTGCTGCTTTTCCAGTTAGCACCTTATGAACTCATCCAGTGATTCTCCTGCATCTCTCCCCTCATTGTCTCGCAGCTCACTGGAAATGTGGATTTCTATAGTACTAGAATCTGAACCTAAAAAGGCAAAAAAGTCAACTTAATTACCGTGTTCATTTGTAAAATCACTGTACACTTTTTTCTTTAGCATTTTCTGACATACAGAAGGAAGATGCTAGCTTCTACAAAGACTTCGCCTCCAGCAATTTTTAGTATTGACGTGGATGGCCAGAGAAGCTTCTCAGGGAATATAAGATAAACATTTTTCAGAAGGCTTTTTTTTTTTAGAAAAGATGTGTTCAGAATGTGCACGAAGTCATTCTGGGAATGGATATTACAAGTGTTCATAACAGGCTGGAATAAATTGTCTGATAAAGCCTCTCTACCTTCTGAAAGTATAGTAACTGCATCCGAATGCTGCTGCCCACTGATGATCTTCTTGTTCTCCTGTACGTGACTTTCGTAGTGCATGGTGGAGCCCCGCACAGCATTGTATGCCCCTGCACCGGGTACTGAGGTGGAGGCAGAGTCCCAGGAGACCTCTGCAGGCCGTTGTATCCTCAGGTCAAATTCACAGCCGGTCCATCCATGGAAGGCCAGAGTATTGAGGAAGCTCTGCATGGGGTTTAGGATACCCTAAAAATACAGGAGAAATGGAGAAATATCTACATTCACAGAAGAGCTAGAACCATCATTTTTCTACAGCCATGCACAATAAATCAATGGCATCATTAGAGTCATTTGCCACACAAATATACATTAGAATTTCATCAAGAATTACACTGACATGGGTGTAAACTGTGGCCCACAAATAATTTAAGCCTTCAAATCCTCAAAGTATGACTGATCTACACCTGTTCATGCAGGCTTGACAAGAAGTATACAAACAAATTTAGCTCTGAAACCTAATTTCTACTCAGATATTTGAGATTGATCTTTTGTTCCCAAAGGAAGCTGTCAGGGTAAATGGCAGGGAGGAAGGGTCTGGAATCTGATGTCTCACCATGATGAACCATGTGATGAGGGCAGCATTCCGCACATTTTTCAGATGCCCAGCTTTAATATCGTCCTGCTTCTCCAGGTAAAACAGCAGACCCTCATTTACTATGTTAGGCAGCCAGCTGCAGGGCAGGGGGAGTGAGTTTCATTTCTGTTCTTTATTCAAACATTATTGCAGTGAACTGAAACTGAAAATTTAACGTAATTTGCAATTTTCAGTCGGGAGGGTGTCTGTTCTGCATTGAATAATTGTTTCATTTTCCATTTTCCAAATGAACCTTGTAGTGTTTCCAAACAACACAGGCAAACATCAACATGATTACTCCACTACATGTGTAGTTATACAATTAACTATTACATTTGTCACCAAGAGCATCTTCACTTCAGTAACTAGGCATCCCTATACTGTTGGTGTAAAAAAGTTGTTTTTACATGTAATACGACAGCATGCATTATAAACTGAAACAGCAAATAAATATTGACTGTATTGACTCACCACACACTGAAAACCAACATGATTTTGAAAAATCGTATTTTGATCTCCATTCCTAGGCGCCTCTCATTTTCGGTATAGATTCCCTGACGGCTCTTTAGCAAAGATGTAACTAAATTGGTGGAAAAAATAAATAAAATCAGTCCTTACAGTACTTTATAATGTCTAGCAATGAGGGATGGCAAGTGACTAGTTGCATATCTTCTGAAACTTGCTAATGTTTGGAACCTAGCTATCTTGGAAAGTTCAGTTAAAAAAGTAGGCCAGGTTAAGATGTAGTAAGGCCCATATAATGCATTCTGAAAAGAAGCTATTGAATGGTAATGTGAGAGATGGTTGCTGTAGAGAAAGAGAAAAGTATTGTACTGTTAATCCAGTGCATAGTGGTTAGTACTCACCAGTTGATACGGTCCTGGTGAAAAGGATGGGATTGACTATGAGGACCAACAGCAGAGGTGCGTAAGTGGTGATATAATGAGGAATGGCATGCTGAAGACCATTCTCACAGCTGTAAGGAGGATTGTCACACTGTAACCAGCACAGACGGACCATGGCATGATCTACAATGAGGGCCCAAGACTGATATATCCAGTGATGTCTGATGTGATATATACTGAAGCCTTGTAAATGCAGTTCAAAGCAAAGGCAGATATTAAAATGTTCTGTGAATTGCAGGAGGAAAATGGGATGTGGGTGTAAAGCACCTACTTATAAATGGAGGGATAGTAAAGCATAGCCACTCCTTCCACACACAGCATCACGGCCAGGCCCCAGGTAATCATGTGGTACAAGACAATGGTGCTGCAGGGAGCGGGACAGCAGTAATGCATTTTGACTATGCTGCTGCAGTTGCTTTTGTAAAATTGACTAATAAAAACATCATCATTTATGGGAAAAATTACCTACATTTGCATTAAAAAGTAAAAAACATGAATTTGCATAGTTTTTTTAAGTGTTTCCTTGAATAGTACTTAATAAAATTCTAACATTGGAAAGGACAGGACTGTACCTAATTCCAGCAGATCTTTTCACCACTAGATAAACATCCACCGCGTAACAGAAAGTCCACCAGAACGAGGCGCTAAAAAACAGCTGGATCCACATCTGCAAATGTGAAGCAAGCCAAAGGTACCCCCAGAACTGTTAGTTTGCAGTAAGTGACACAAACTGATGTATCAAAATGTGAGTGAAATGGGCAGATATGAAGCCTGGCACACACACTGTCCTCCTCAATGAGTATTGTAGTTTTATTTAATGTCTTTTTTGTCCATCTGTACAATGTGGACATTAATTAAAGTATTTAAATTCAAGCAAATGAAATATAGTAAGTGTAAATTTATTATGCAAATACATGGCAATTTTTTTGCACAATGACTTTTCCCCCATTTATACAACAATGCACAAGCGATAAAAGTGAGGTGGTCAAATACTCACAGCACTGCCCACGCAGAACGCTTCTGGCCACACACCAGAGCCTGGGGTGACAGAGATTCGGCTCACAAGGTCGGGGAGGCCCAACCATATGGATGATCTGAAAATGACACCTGAGGAAAAGGCATGGTGAGCTCTCATCTCTACACTGCGCCATCACTGTCCCACCCCAGAAGCAACCATGTCTTGGAATCTGCCATGATTTCACTCATCCATCCATACAATCACCAGCACATTTTATTTAGACCTCCAGTAAGCACAGGACATAAGGCAGGTGGCATGCTGGACAGGAGAGGCTAATCCATCACATGGTCACACTCACACAGCAACATGAGTCATTCATACAGTAAATACATACTTACTACATGGTCCTCTCATTCATGTACTGTGACCAGGACACATTATTAAAAAAAAAAAGATTTTTTATTTCAATTGCTTGACATTATCGGCCATTTTCTTTATCAATTCAAGTTTTTCTGAAATAATGCATAGATTTACCTAAGACATACAGCATGGACCTATTTGAACAATTGCTAAGTGAAAATCTCTGTGAGATATACTTCAAGTGCCAGAGCTCAATTAGAAGTAGGGAAAAGAAGGGAAAATAGCAAATAAAAGATGGTAATGATTAAAAGGGAATTCCCACGCCATCATTTTTGCTTAGTGCTGAAGTATGAAATGTTTCGCTTAATCTTGTTTACTGGAAATTCCGTAATGGAAATATTAAATGGGCATCTATAAAACTTTTTATATAGTGGTTCCCCTTGTTTAATATGGTTTATATCCGCCCAGTCTTCATCACCCAATGAGTCCTGATGCTTGGAAAGAGAATATCAGGCTACCTAGAATATCTTCCAGTCGTGACTTCACATGAGATAAGTCTGTTACCCCCTTGGGCTACAGAACCAGCTCTGCAGTCTTAATACATTTTTCCCTTTAATGATTGGGCTAGTTAAGCAATGGAAAAGGAGTGAATGTAAATTCCATGACCAAATTGTATATTTCCTACATGAACCTCATCTGCTTGTA
>JAODKE010000037.1:25720188-25737117 GCA_026779605.1 Mormyrus hasselquistii | reverse complement strand
TTTATTTGCAAAAAGTACATTTTAATGCAGACCAGTCTGATAGTCATTCATATGTAAGTTTTTCCCTTCAGTTGGCAAATTTCCAGACCTCCAGGCTTGTGTCCTTAACCCAGAGCTAACATAATGTTTTATTGACCTCACCTGATGTTTACCTTTAACATAACCTGACTCTACATTTCTATATTTCTTGAATGTTCTTAATGTTGCACTTCTGGTCCTTGAATGGTCTTATTAGGTTCTTCCTTTGTTAGAAGCTTTTGTTTTTTGGTTGTGTAGCTCCTGCTCCAATACAGCTTACACTTGCTGCTTTCACTAGAGGCTCAGCCTAGCTGCACTAATGTTTGGTTGACTCCTTGACAGCATGTATGTTAGTAATGTGCCATTTGTCACTCAATACTGAACTGTACTCACTCACTCTCTCACTCTCACTCACTCTCTCTCTCTCACTCTCACTCTCTCTCTCTCCCTCTCCCTCTCCCGAGAGAGATTCTGACATTTTAGCCTTATTTTCAAGAGACAATAAAACAAAGAAAAAAATCTGTATCAAGGGATGATGGAAATGAAAATTATGCTTTTTATTCATTTTCAAAACATAGGCCTACATTAAGATAATTCACCAACAAAACATAGGCCTACATTATGATAATGCAGCAACAAAACAAAGGCCTACATTATTATAATGCAGTAACAAATACAATCAGTGAAAAGCAAGAGGCAGACTAAATGAGACTTTTGTCGGGACAAAGGCAGATGAATAATTTACTGGGCACGACTGGACTGGTGGATTTCACCATGTTACAGCCTGTACTTGCATGGCGTGGTAATTTGTAGATAACTGAAACTGCGGTTACTGAAACCCTAGATATGGGGGTCCCACTGTAAACGTAAACATGAACATCTTTATAATCAATCAACAACTGTGCACCTCCATAAGCATCCAAATCTTGGTTGTCTGATGCTGTCAGACAAAGTGATTTGAAAATCTGAGGATCATTTTTGCATAAACATACATACAACTCATGAATTAAGGAAAGACAAATACTGCATCTTCAATGGCCATAGCAGTGGGTATGCTGAAGAAACAAATGATTTAATGTCACATATGACAAATTTGTTCGTACTCACTGATAAAAGTTTGTTGTGTAATTATAACCTGATGCCAGTTATTTATTAAATAATTATGCATTTACATCTGAAGGTGCATCTACCACATTTTTGTTTGCTTGATTCCAGCAGTTAGAGCCTTTGTATAAACTCTAACTCTAACCCTATGTCATAGTGTCATTTAAAGGGGCGGGGGAATCCAGGTAACATCAGAAAATTGTTCATGCCTCACCTGCACATCCCAGAATATCACACAGGCTGATAATGAGCAGTATTTTTGGTGAGGATGCAGGCTTGGAGAGCGGATGCTGTCCCAGGTGCCTGTAGCCCTTCCTTTTTGGCAAAATCTGCAGGATGGAAAAAATGAGGCTGACGCTGCCACTGGCAATGCAAATCGCGCTGAAGAAACGATCCTGGAAGCTGACGATAAAGTCAGTGGATGTGTCTCTGTTAGAGCAGCAGAAGGTTTCAAGCCTTGGAGATGCCATCACGCCACAAGACAGAAGGAAGCCAGAGTCATGTGGGAAATGGCAAGAAGAATGTCAGACGCTGAGCAAGTGACCAGAGTTCCCAGTGAAATCACAAGACAGGTCATCATGTGCTTCCATTTAATCCTTTAAGGCAGAGCTGAACAGTTCAACCAGAAGCTCCCCTAAGCCAGGAGTCAAACAATCAGTGGTATTTAAAGCTAAAGGTATCATTTGTCTTCCATTACAACAAATATTAAAAAGCTAAAAAACTTGTCAATTACTTTTGCTTTCTGGTAAATGTAGTTGCAAATGTAAAACCTAATAGAACTGTATAAATTTTACATTAAATATAGTATTTGTTTCTCCAGGGACATGCGGTGGGCGCAGGGATAACCGTCTCCCAAATCTAAAAACCACGTACTGTGTGAGGACAGGGGCTGTGTGTTCTGTTTCTCTGCTGTGTCGTACTGCTGCTTCTCCATTGCCGCTTCTCTCCTGGGCAGCACCTTGTACCGTCACCCCCACCCGCCCCTCCATGGTATTCCTGGTATTCTGGTTTTCCAGCCACGTCCCCCGGTGAAACTCTTGGGCCTGGCTGACATATTACATTATATTTACATTACATTTACATATTTAGTAAATCCTACTAAATGCACACCGCAAACATTCATAGTGTTAAAGAGCATACAGGCAAAAGTGCATTCATCCCGACAGCAGTTAGACTCTATAACACATCATGATGTCATAAGTCACCCAGATACTTACCTCTACGGTCACCATTACTTACCACTTCATACATAATGTACCTTATAGAGGTATGGGCATGTGCATGTATATGTGTATGTATATGGTTATGTATATACAGTATATGTAGATGTATATGTGTGTATATCTGTATATAATGTATAGATGTATGCATGTATGGATGCATGTGCATTGTATGGGTGTGTATATGTACATGCCAATACCCACTACCTGGATAGTAAACTGCAGCTGTAGTAGTAAAATAGTTGATATTTATTATTACTTGCACTTTTCCACAACCCACTATTACATACTGTGTATGGGTGTACATAGGCACTACTGTTGTTTTTAGTGTTTTATCTATTTTATTTATTTTTTTTTGTATTCTTATTCTTGTATTTTTTTATATTCTTGGTATTACTCTTATTCTCTTTTCTTGCTATCTGAAAAAAAGATAATTGCTTGAACGATTTAGCAAACTTAAAAAAACTAAAAAGCAAAAACAATGTCTCATCACTTACAGCCATGTACTGCCATCTAGTGGCAGTAATGAAGTACTACAGTTGATCCAACCAACCTTTTTACTTTTTGTCTTCTGTTTTTTTAAGCTGTAAAAAATATCTCTTCTTCTTTTAATAAAAAGATGCAATGATACCTAAAATAAATTTAGCATACTTTGTGTTGAGTAATGTAATAATGAGATAATGGAATAAGTCGCAAAGGGAAAACAAATCCCTTATGTAAATAGTGAGATTATCAGTCATTTGATCAGCAGTATTTTGTTTAAAGTATGTATTTTAAATACAAACTTGTGTTTTGTAATTTGTTTTTGACTTACTTCATAAAAATGTTATATGATTTTGATGCTCAGTATTTTTATATTTTGAAAATACAAGAAATTCACTTCCCAGTAATGATGTTGTCATGTTCGGTCGGCAGGTGAGTGGGGAAGCAGGAGAGCGAGCCGTAAATGTAGGGTAAACAGGTTTAATTGCAGGTTGACAGGACAGCGGGGAAGCACACGGCCACGCACTTTAATAACAGACCTGGGGATATGAACTCAGACACGGACTAAATACACAGGACAGGATGAACTTAACAGGTAACAGGTGATAACAATCAGGAATTAACACGAGGTAACGAGGTGGGCATGGCACACATGAGGTTTGGACAAGCCGGGCGTGACAGAACCCCCTCCCAAAGGCACACAGTCCGGGCGCGCCTCAGGGGAGGCGACGGATGACACGAGACCAGGGAGAACAGAACCTGAAAAACAAGAGCAAAACATTAGCGGGAGACCGGGGACAGAACAGACACACAGAACAGGCACAGGGACAGGAAGTAAGACAGGACCTGACATAAGACGAGAAACGCAGACAGGCAGACCAGGAAGGGAGACACAGAGTGCACAGAGAACGAAGGAACAAAAGGACTAGGGGTGAGCAAAGGAGACACAGAGGGACGAGGAGCAGAAACAGGAGGGAGGAAGAAAGTAGGCGGAACAAAGGCGGGAGGACAATGGGGAGCCCAAGGGACCCATAGCAGGCGACGGGCGGCAGCCAGAGGGGCCACAGGCGACCGGGACGCCAGAGCAAAAGGGGACCCTGAAAGGGCTGAGGAGACAGGTCGAGGGACAGGTGAAGAGGACAAATAGGAAATTGGAGGGGGATGAGGTAGTCGGAGGGCACACGGGCGAAGGCAAGGAGGGAGAGGAAGCTGCAGCAGGCAACAGTGCAGCCACAGCAGGCAAGGGCGCCGTCCACTGACACGTCAGAGCAGGGGGACCCGCAGGCGATCTAGGAGCCGAAGCGGGGGAACCCATAGGCGACCGATGAGGCGTCGAAGGTGGGACCAAGGCCAGGCAACGAGGCCTCGAAGGCGATCGTCGACCCGGAGCCACTGGACTCGCAGGTGCCCCCGAGCCCCAGCCAAGGCAAGCGAGGGCAAACCAGGGGGCAGGGCGGGCAGGACCCTGGCCCTGCGTCTGTGTCCTGTCCCCTTTTGGGACACTGACAGACGGGGCTCTGGCCGGAATCGACTTCGCTGGGGCGGTGGTTGAGGAGACTGTCCACCACCCGAGTCCTGGGGGCTTAGCAAGAAGATCCCCGAGGGGTCTCATTCGAGCTCCTCCTCTCCTTTCACCAAGGGATTAGGAGCAATAGTGAGATGGTCCGGGACCTCCTCGGGGACAGGGACTGGGGCCATTGGCCCTGGGACAGGAGCAGTAGCCTCAGGCAGAGCAAGAGGAGGAGGCCTAGGAGCCTCGAGCGGAGCAGGAAGCGGAGGCCTAGGAGCCTCAGGATGCCGTGCTGGGGCAGCGGGCATAGCTGCAGGTGGCGCCGGAGCAGACAGGACAGGCGGAGCCAGCGAGACAGGCAGGACAGGTGGAGCCATGGCAGGGGCCATCTTGAGTGAGGCAGGAGCCTCAGAAGGTGGCACCAAGACAGCGGAAACAAGTGGGGCCACGGGCGCTGCCGGAGATGAGATCGGCACTGGAGCCCCGAGCATGGCTGTGGGTGGAGGCGGCGCCGGTACCTCGGGCATAACTGCAGGTGGAGCAGCTGCGGGCTGAGCAGGGAGCTCGGGGGGAGCAGCTGCGGGCAACTCTGTGCCAGCAGGGGGCGCCGCAGGCTCTCTGGGCGGCACAGCAGGGAGTTCAGGTGGTGCAGCAGGGGGTGCTGGACAGGCAGGAGAGGAACGGCGGGCGCCAGCAAGACAGGCGTAGCGGCAGCTGCAGCGTCAGGCGGTGCAGCAGGTGAAGTGGCTTTGGAGGATGTCTGTCCCGCTTGCAACTAGAGCAGTCTCCTCAAATTGCTTGCCAACCTCTCAAAATCGCCCTGCTGAGAAGTTGGGGTAAAAGCAACAGAGTGTGTGCTTCATCAGGTTTGCAAGCAAACGAAACAAAAAAGCAACATGACAACAAAAAAAAACACACTCCTGACTTCTGGAGGCTTGTCACCTGGGTGTGGGGTATGTCAAAAAACAACGACCACCACACTAATTTGTTGCAGGGTAGAGGGCTGGTTTATTAGACCAAACAGCAAAGGAACAGCTCTGCCATTCCATACACACTTCCCCCTCATGTGCTCCGGTCCTCCCTGCATGACATCTCCCACTTTTTTTTGCATTAAGCAGCAACACGCAGGGTGTGTCCCCATCCATGCCAGGTATTCTGTGTCACTGACTGAATGGCTATGTCTGTTCGGTATCCAGAATGACAGTACAGCTTGTTTAATTACAGATCGTCTTCTAGAAGGACAGAAAGTTTGGGGGTTGCTCCTATGAGTGCACAAGCAGGCGTGGTAACCTCATGCTGTATGTGCAGTTACTTTACTCTGCCCTACCCCCAACTGCAGGATGGAGCAGCATGATCTTTATGGTAAGTTCTGTAACATTGTTACTGTTAAAGTTTTACACATGGATGATAAATAGAGACTATATAACTTCATATTGTAATAACCAACAGACGGAGGCATGGCAGCCATAGGAAGCAGACAAAGCAGCTTTATATAAATGTCAGTGTTCTTTATTTGCATTAACAGGACCGAGCATCAACTGCTCCTAACACACACTGCCCACCGTGCTGACCAACGACAACAACACACTCTGGGTACACACACAATGCTACTGTTTACAACAATAAACATTACACTACACATGACATTGCGTACAACACAATACCACCACAATATATGACTAAGAGAGGGAACTATTTACATTATTTTCAGAGCTGGCACCAGTCCAACATACCACGCTGCCCGAAAAATAAATATTCATAAAAATTCATTAATATGCTGATTAAGCTTATCATAGTATTGCTCTCACAATTTGAAATGTAGTGAATTAAATGTTCTTTAAACTGTGCAGAGGATTGTGTAGGATGAAGCTCTAGAAGAGAGAGAACATAGAGAATCAAATGATGGAGATGACTGCATTACTGCTGGACCAGCTGCATATCCTGCCAAGTCATGGACGCCACTGGCTCCTATATAAGCAGCCCCACTACCGGTGCGCGGTGATGTGCTTCAGACTTGGGGAGTACAGGCCCCTCGTGGCATGAAGTTCACGTCCATGAGGTGCATCATGGATTCCTGGTAAAGAAACATATTAGGCAAACAATTCACCATTGAAAATCACCTTCGAGTTTTGCAACCATTTATTCAATGTTTATTCACATCATAATGTGAGAAACATTAAAATAAGATATGACATGCTGGCAGCCCAAGAATACACTATGCACCAGCAGTGGGTGAGCAGCGCCATGCATCTCAAGCATTTTGGAGAAAATTCTAGTTAAATCAAATTAACTAATCACAGGAAATACGAGCAGTTAGTCCTTTACCTTTTACTCCGCTGGGAGGCCAGCAGTTCCGTAAATCTCTGTTCAATGTCATCCACCCGCTGCAGAAGGTCACCATTCTGCCTGTGGTACTGGTACCACTGGGGTGAGATTGCTAATGTCGTTTTCCTCAAAGACGTCTTGTCCTGGGAGCACTATGGATAAGTTTGAAAGTCTGTGTCAGTAAAAAATGTGTTCTGATACTCACAACATACACCCAGAACACACTGGTCTCATACCAACTTACAGTATACCCAGTGTTTATTTTGTCCACGAAAATTTTGACAATAACTATTTGTTGACGACCTTTTATTTCAAGACTAAATTGTAACAATGTAAATAAAAAAATGATTGACAACAAAAATTACAGTGAAACATCTGTTTATTATGCTCTGATGAGCAAAGGCTAGATGAAATACATCGGTTGTTATTCTTTTAACCAGTCCTTTACATACGCATAAACCTGCAAGTGAACATAACAGTTCTCACTATCTCCATGCATCCTTCTCATTGGATTTGTTTTCCCTCTTGATGCATTAGTAAATGCTACATGGTTTTAGCCTCAATTATTTGTCTTGTTTTTAGAAATTGCTGGCAAACCCCCCAAATAGTAGACAAA
The DNA here is from genome assembly GCA_026779605.1 of Mormyrus hasselquistii. NCBI lineage: Eukaryota > Metazoa > Chordata > Actinopteri > Osteoglossiformes > Mormyridae > Mormyrus > Mormyrus hasselquistii. Next base: position 25,729,841 of record JAODKE010000037.1, on the reverse strand, counting down.
TCGGTGTGCAATTGACGCTGGGATATCAGTGCTCAATTGCTGTGTGTGAAATGTTCACAGTGCGACCTGACAGAGTCACTGATGTGTTGCAGGCACCCGTCAGATAACTAGCAGGTAAAATATCTGGACCTGTGACGCCAAATTCTGTAGGTGTGAAATGTGCTGTGACTGGCAAAGAGTGCAGTGCTGAGTCACAGCCAGTAAGAGAGTGAGACATTGGGTTAGGCAAAATCCAAGGGAGGAGTTTAAAAAGGTGCAAAAAGTTCAATTTGTTTATATGAACTGTTCCTAGTGTTCAGCGAAATACACACACACACACACACACACATATATGTGTGCAAGGGTCATCTTTGGGGGGAAGTGCCTTCCTGAAACTAAAACAAGATAAGTAAACTGTATCTAGTAAACAGAAGGAAAGACAAGATAAGATGCTTAGTCCTAATGTCCCTTTTTGTTGTTTCAGCAATTTTACTGTATTATGTACTTCCTGTTTTTGAAGAAGGATTATTGTAAATTGTGAAAACAGGTTTTGCACACAGTTAAATGGGTGTTTGATAGATGTTTTGATGCTCTAATAAAGAAAAATTATTACAGTATAAAATGGCCATACAGTTAAGCATGATGGGTGTTTCAATGCCCTAATACCAAAAATGACACTGGGAAAAATACCAATATGTGTTGTTGATGTATGTGCGAATGAAATTTGATTCTATTGTACTTTTCTAACTTTGGCCATTCATTTTTATATACGAAACAAGTATGGCAAGTCAGTAACCCATTCCCAGCCTAAATGATTAAGCATTATGCGGTGTGCTTATGTATAAGGTGTGCTTATGTAAAAGGTATGGCTATGTATGAGTATGTACTGTATACAGTGTGCTTATATATAAGGTGTGCTTATTGTAACCCCATAAATAACATGGTTACAAATGGAGAGAAGTCTTCCATAGATAAATTTTATTATACAATAAAGTTTTTCATTATTTTTAGATATAATTTTCACGTACGGAGAGAAAAAAATATGACCCTTGGGTTGACGTCATATCCCATTTTATCAAAAAGCGGCGCGAGTTTTGTTTTTTATACAATCCCTTCTTCTCTGCTCTAGTTTTGCATGGTGGAGGCACAGACGTGCACTTCTTGCAAGAGAACCCAGCATAGTGATTTATCAGAAGTTTACTTTAATTGAAGATTTCATTCCGGTTAGAAAATCACTTACCTTGTGTTTGAATCCCCCTTGTCCATTTTTTTGATAACTCCAGCCAGTCCCGATAAATCCCAAGCATCACTAGATTTGAAATATGGACTACTTTCAGATAAGATTTTTCTTTTCTTTTTTCCCCTTATCTTTCCAATAACCACCCGGGCGGTGTATTTCACTAATATTTTTGTTGTTACTTTATTATTTTCTCGTGAATTTAAATTTGCATCCACGTATTTTGAAAATCTTTTCCGTTGTTACTTTTTTTTAGTTTTTTTTCCCGAGCTGTAATTTGTATGGTGATTTTGCAAATCCTTTGTTTATTACTTGAATGATTATTATTTCAAGAATGATCGTTTGATGCATATATACATTTCTTGAAATTTTATACACAGCCTTAAATATTAATTTATGTTTTTTTGGTGAATTGTATAATAAATTGTTGATTACACTTTAATTTAAAAGAAAAGCAAATCTTTCTTATTCTGCCTGGCCGAATTTGGGATCTTGGATGTTGGATCTTGAATTGTACCTCACATTCGGGTGTAAAGTGCTACATTATGTATTAGGCGTTCATATATATAAGGTATGCGTATGTATAAGGTATGCTTGTTTTTCAAGGGAATTTATACAGCCAGAAGAAATATCCTTCAGCAAAATCCATTTCAATATTATTAAATTGTCTGAGAAAATTAGGATTAAAAAATAACTAAAATTAGACTAAAATTAAAGTTCCACTGACTAAATCTTAACCAAAACTGAACAAAAACAAAACACTAAATTGTGACTTTAATCCATCAACAATTTTCATTAAGTAACTAAGACTTAAACTATATAAAAAATCTTGCCAAAATGTACACTGTTTATATCCACATTTGTGGGAAAGACAGCAAGAGCAGAGCACAGAGCCCATGCACAGCGCACTCCCCAACAACGGACAGGCTGCTAAGTGCTAAAATACCTGCTCCACAGGCCCCATTAACAGCACGCTATGTTTGTTCATTGTGCTCCTTAAATTATCTGCCTCAAGATCTGCTCTCAGGACAGCCAGAGCCACACTCTTAGCACCATCAGAATAGCAAAGCACACAAGATCCAGAAGCACATTTACAATGCCAAAGATACATGCAGTTTATGGAAAGGCATCTAGGCTGTCACTTAATACACCGTCATCATCTCAGTGCCAAAGAAATCTTCAGTATCCTACCTGAACCAACCTGCTGCACAAACCCCAATTATAATAGTGCTCCTTAAATTATTGATAACTGATGTTTTTTGCATCACGTAAATTATTGTGTTTTTAGTATTTTACTGTCTGTCCTGTCATGAATGTTACACTTCGGGTTCAACAGGAATGTCATTCTGTTTCATTGTGTATTTCACAGGCTTTTGACGTCAGTGAAGCTTTATTTGACTACTTCACCTAATGTACACTCACCAGCAGGAAGTGGAGCCACACCCTGAAGTGGGACATCACAGTTTTCCACTTGCATATCAGCAAAAAGACCCTGTCTTCCACAGCACAGTTTTTTCCATAAAGCAGGACCTTCAGGTCAGCAGCGATGACTAGTGCTCCAAGAAGCTGCTTCTGCCGGTTTTCTGTCTCCTTTTTTATGACCTGAGAGGTGAGAAAGCTGCCATTCATAACTGAGATGGACTAATGTGACTGTTATGGCTATGTGTGAGGTCCTCCTACCTTAGCCCATACCAGTTCTGAATCTAGATTGCTAGGCATGAAATTCGCATTGCATCTGTGTGTTAGTTCAGCATCGGTGGTGGCCAGCCATCCTGTGAGACTGGCCACTTCTTCCTGGAGTTTTTGTGACAATGCCATATAATGCTCCAGCTCCTTCTTCTCAGCTGTCACCTGTAAACAGATGACCAGGAGATTAAAACTTGTTCGTAGCTAACCAGTTGTTAACTGAACACAGGCATCTGGTCAAGTACAGTGTCAGTGTGACGTTGATGTCTGATCAGGATGCAGTGTCAGAGTCACCTGCTAGCACGCCTCTCTGTGTTCCTCAGCTGCACTTGTTAACTGTCATCTCGCTCCCATAGCTCAACCACTAGAGCAATGTGGAATTGCGGTAGAGCAATGGAATTGCTCATCTCCAGTTAATAGATAAACCCTATGGTATAAAAAAGTGTTGTGCAATTAAATAGCAATGTGTGCATTTTAGAAAGAATTCTCCTTTACTTTCTAATATTTTAAATATTTTCCCCCATGTTAACTGTTGTATTTGGTTATTTATTTTCTATTTTGTAAATCACTTAGTGATCACTTGAACTGACTGGTTGAACTGGACTCAGAAATGAGTGCCAAGCAAGGGTAGGAGAATGCAGGGTATTGACTGGCTGACCTGTGCTCCCAGCTCATTGTACAGCAGCTTGAGTGCAGTGAGTCGGCCCTGCAGATCTTTGGGAATCTCCACTATCTGCTGTCCCAGCATCAGCACGTTCTTCACCTCCACCTTTACCTCACTCAAAATCTTATAACAGTTCTTTAGGGAAAGGACACTAATCGTAAGTAAAAGCATTTCAACCTCAACAGTATGGTAATGAATATGAAATTTATTAATTCTCCCATAGTCTGGTGTTTCCAGACCCTCTTTCAGGTTTGTGGACTAGTGCTGGCTTTATGTCATACAGGGCTATTTATTGTTTAGGCTTCGGCATCACACAATGCAAATCACAGACTACATCACCTGAGGACTTGCCAGACCGGTTAAACCTGTTGTCTTTAGCTGACAATTCTGGAAAATAATAATATTTATTCTTTTACTTAATTATTCTTTTAGTTAATCATTGTATTACTGCAGAGAGGTATTACGTTTTTGATAATCATGAAATTATGACTGGTGAATTCCATGCTTGGTGAATTTTATGGTCAGTCCCCCCCCCCCCCCACACACACACACAAACACACACACACCCTCACCCAGCTGCATCTCCGTTTAGTACAGCACTGCTGGTACTACAGACCAAAAGAGCCTGCAGACAATTGTCAAAACAGCTGGCAACATCATTGGGGCATCTCTCCAGGACATCTTCCATAAGAGCTGCATCAGAAAAGCCTCTTGCATTGTGCGCCTCCTACTCCTCCCCACACACACCTGAACTCTCAGTTGACCTCATTTATGCACTTTGCACTTTTACACATTAGTCTATTATATTTGCCCTTCACTCTAGCTGCTGAATACAACATTTGCACAAGTCCTGTATGTTAAAATAGCCTCAGTACTAAATTACACATTTTTCATAAATTCTTTGTTAGAATTATTTATGTTTGTTTCCATTGTAAGTGCCTTTTCGTTGCAAACTGTATAAACTGGAGCCACGTAATCTCGTCTCACTCTATACATATATATAGCTGAGATGACAATAAAGTTTACTTTGACATTTGACTTTGTGTGGCTGATGGAATTTGGCCCTCAGGGAACAATAATTGGGGTACCCTGGCTTACACCTTCATTTCTATCCTGTTAGGATTACCCACCATGCACTGCTTCAGCTGTGACTCAACTGCATCCTGCTTCACACTGTAGTGATCGCAGACCTGCATTTGCAGCTGCACCTCTGCCAGGGTCCTCTCACATTCTCGCAGGCGCTGTTCAAAGCTGCCTGATTTCTGAAGGAGCTGGAACTTCACAAGGACCTCCTGAAACAACCTCTGAAGAAGAAAAAGGAGACTTTATGGAACCATGGCACAGTCCTTCCCATCTCCTGGTCTGTTTTTATTTTGTGTTTTTGATTGTTTTAGGGACTTCTGCTTTGCCTGTATGAAGCATACTAGCATGTCTTACCTGTGTGACGTCAATCTGGAAATGCACTCTCTGTGACAGATCTTCGTTTTTTTGCATCTCCACAAGGTGTATCTCGTGTTTTTGCAACTCTGCCTTGATGGTCTGTGAAAATGTGAGACAGCCATCCTATGTGATCGTGACACAGTGGCCTCAGAAGAAAGATATGACTGGGGTAGCTGTGAGGAGCCAGTTAAATTTATGGGGGGCAGTTATTTTTATGCAGGGGGCAGTCTTATGGGATGGACATCAGGGGCCAGTTATATTTATGGGGGGCAAGCAGCGGGCAGTTATGTTTATGAGGGTCTTTAAGGACCGGTTATATTTATGGGGGGCAATCAGAGACCAGTTATATTTATGGGGGTGCAGTTATATTTATGGGGGGCAATTAGGGGCTAGTTATATCTCTGGGGGTGCAGTTATATTTATGAGGGCAATCAGGGGGCAGTTATATTTATGGGGGTGCCATACCACACCCTGTCTATTCTATAGTTCTGGTTAGAAAATAAAATAATGCATATTTTCTTTTCATTATTTTCACATGGGGCAGCATCAGGACTGACCACATTTTTACTTGGGGAAGGCACCCCAACCCCTCGCCATGCCTTATATCTGTCTCTGGTCATGTTGTCTGCAGAAAGCCATTTATTATATTATTATATTAATTCATTAAGAAGGGGGAAATGACTGTTTTTGGGACACAGTTTGTTCTGATTTAGCAACTTGTTCAGTGGCGCGTCCTGCATAAAATAAATCTGAACCATTTGTGTTCTTATATGTCAAAAAACAGCCTATTATTTAGGCCAAATAGTGCTAAGGAGTAAACTAAATACACCAATAAGTCATGTGAGAAAAATAATATTTGTAATTGAATTATAGTCTTTCAGCATTGTACCTTAATGTCCTGCCCTGATTGTCCGCTCCTTCTGTGTGCCATGCCCCCTCATTAACCCCGCGTGGAATGCCCATGTTTACCAGCTGTTCCAGCTTGTTGTCATTAGTCCATTGTATTTAGTCCGCGTTTTAGTTTGTTTCCCCAGTCCGGTCATTGTAATGTCAGCCTGCATTTTGCCCGTTCCCATTGTTATTAAACCTTGTGTTTGCCTCAACTTAGCTTTTATTTGCGCTCCCAGCGTCCTTAGTCATGACAGAATGACTGGACTCGGAAAGAAGACATCATCTCATCTTTTTAAAGAGGAGTACCTCAACATAACAGACAAGGTAATATATTGGCTCGCCCAACTCGAAGTCCGGGAGGATCCCCTGCTTTAGGCTTTAGCCTACCGGGGCAGGGACATATTGGAAGCAATGTCCCTGTCTGGAGACGCGCATCTGGCTGGGGAGGTGTGTGAAATCGTGCGGCATCTTTGAGTAGGAGCGGCCGACTGAATGGGTGGCTGTGGACTGCGGTCTGCCGGACGGCATACTGCCCAGTGTTCCCTCAACTTTGCCTACCACAGCACGGAGAAAGAAGTGGAAGAGCCAAAAATGGAGAGACGTGCAGGAGGTCTGTCTGGGGGCTCTTTCTCTCTCCGCGGCTTCCCCGGGTGTTGGGAGGGCCCCCTCCTGATTCTAAACCTGGTGGTGTTCATGCCGCCCACCGCCTTGCTACCCCTATCGGCAGCGCACCCCTTCATCGGGATGCGCCTGGCTCTTAAAGGGGCCTGGTCCACTGAGGACTCTATCCCGTGGATCCCCAAGTTCCCGAAACGGGCAGCGTCCGCTGTCAAGGGGCAGGTTCCTGTGGCGCCCCCTGTGGTTCCTGTGCTGGCTGTTTCTGCAGTACCCCCCGTGGCTCCACCAGGAGAAGTGGTACCAGCTGAGGCTCCTGCTTTGTCGCCCCCAGAAGTTCCCACTGCATCCCCTGTGGTCCCAGTGGCCGCGAAGGCACTACCTGAGGTCCCGGTGCTACCTGCTGACCCTAAGGCTTCACCCGTGCCAGAAGTCCCTGCGCCTCCTGCAGCTTTTCCCCCCGTGCCTGCAGCTTTTCCCTCCGTCGTTCCCATGCCTGCAGCTTTGCCCCCCAGGGTTCCTGTGCCTGCAGCTTTGCCCCCCGTGGTTCCCGCTACGTCTCCTGCTCCTGCGGTGCCCCCAGAAGTCCCCGCTGAGCCTCCTGCTTCATTGCCCCTTGTGGTTCCTGTGCCAGCAACACCCGAGGCCATGCCCTTCCTCGTGGCTCCTGATCCGCTCCCCGTGGTTCCTATGCCAGGGGTGGCTGCTCCCCAGGAAGTTCCTGTGCCGCCACCTGAGGATCTGGCTGGGCCCGTGGTTCTTGACTTGATGACCCTTGCATTGCCTTTTGAGGCTCCTGCTTCGTCGCCCCCCGAGGTACCTGCATCTCCTGCTTTGGTGCCCCCCGAGGTACTTGCGGCGCCCTCTGCTAGTCCCATGGCCCTGCAGCTGCATCGCCTGAGGTCCCTGCTGCTGCACTGCCTGAGATCCCAGTTCTACCTGCAGGTGCGGTGCCTGCAGCTCCTGCTCAGGCGCCCAAGGTCCCTGCGCCCACAACTCCTGCTCAGGCACCTGCTCCTGAGGAACTGGTCCCAGCTCCGCCTGTAGCTGTGCCGCCCGAGCTCCCAGCTCACGTGGCTCCAGTGGCCCCTGCCCTGTCCCCCGTGGATCCAGTCACCCCTGCAGCTGCTCCGCTCCCGGCTCCCTCGGCCTCAGTCTCTGTCTCCAAGGAGGTCCCTGGGGACCTGATCCCTGCTCCTCCCTCCATAATGGAGCCTGAAGAGGAGCTTGGGATCGGACCCCTCGGGGATCACTTTGATCATGCCCTTGGACCCCTCCACGGGTTACCCCCGCCACCGCTCCTTCATTGCGGCAGATCCCTGCTAAGTGCACGTCTCTCTGTCTCCCCGAGAGGAAGGGGACATCAAAGTTGGGGTCACTCTCTGATTCGCCTGTGCTTCCCCAGGACATTGTTTGAGTTGTCCTCCTTGTGCCAGTTCTGTGTGTCTGTGCTGTTCCCTGTGCCTCGCTAAGGTTGTTGTTCTTTTGTTTCCCTAGGTGCAGTTATGTTCCCGGTCCTCGTCGCGTCGCTCCCCTTAGGCACATCCGGAGTGCGCACCTTTGGGGGGGGGGGGGTCCTGTCCTGCCCCGATTGTCCGCTCCTTCCATGTACCACGCCCCCTCGTTAACCCCATGTGATTCCCCGTGTTTATCAGCTGTTCCCGCTTGTTGTCCATTAGTCCATTGTATTTAGTCCATTTCACTTTGGTTCCCCAGTTCAGACATTGTAACGTCAGCCTGCGTTTTGCCTATTCCCATCGTTACAAAACTCTGTGTTTGCCTCAACTTACTGTGTCCTGCGCTTTAATCTCCCCTTCCGGTGTCCTTGGTCGTGACACTTAGGTTTATGTTTTTAACAAACATAAGTAGCTAACAAGTCATCACAGTTGTCTTACAAGTTGAAATGCTAAGAAACCTTTGTTATAAATGTAACCGTGTGGGAAAGCAGTCTTTATTTTGTGTTATCACTGGCTTAAAATATTAAAAAACTTTATTTACCACTATGGAAAAGTACACCCTCTCCCTTTAAGGTGGGAGTCTTGTCCTTGTTGAGAACTGCCCCCCAAGATCATTTTCCTTTCCCCCGCACTTTTGGGAAAAATGGCTGCAAAGTACATGGGGAGTCTGGAGTTGCTTGCTTGGTGGGGTCCTGACCGGGTTAATGTGAAGTGCTTGACAATGACTGTTGTTAAAAGCACTATATAAATAAAATATATAAATAAAATTTAATTGAATTGATCACGGCAGGCCTAGAGCTGTCATGTGAGCCGTTCTGAGGGAAGCGAACCATACAGGGAGAGATGTGAGATACTGAGACGGCCCACTGCTGTATTTTGCACATGGTTTCAAAAGGTGGTTTTATTTAGTTAATGGTGTTTTTTCATTCGGGGAGTTGATCTGAACCTGTATAGTGGTACTTCATATCACTGAAATATACGGTAAATTATATAGAAAGAAAAGGGAAAACTCAATTCAGCTGCCCTTCCATTTCTTTTGGGTATCAAATAAAGAGCCGCAAAGTATTTGTGTTTGTCTGTGTGATGTTAATTGCACTGGCTACATAATCATTTCAAACCATGAAAATGTTGCATCTCTAAAATCCAGTTGCAGCATACAGAAAACCACTGCACATGTGCACTGCACATGTAGGCTATATACATAGCCTACAACAAGAACATCATGTCTGCTGCAGGCATGGAGCTCTGTAAATGGATGACAAACTCTGCTGAGCTCAAAAAAAGGTGGCAGGAGAGCTCAATGGACTGTACTGAACAGCAAGAAACAGGCGGGTCGGTGTTGAAGGTTCTGGGCTTGGTCTGGAGACCAGTGACCGATGACATTGTTTTCGACCTCAGGGGGCTGCTGTACATTTTGAAAGAAAGGCAGAATACAAAACGAAGCGTCCTGCAGTCTTCTGCTTACAGTGCAGTTGCTTATCTGCAGGGAGAAATGAAGGATGAAAAAGTGACCACAAGTCTGGTTGCATCCAAGTCGAGAGTGGCTCCACTCAAGAGGATGACACTACCATGCCTGGAATTGATGGGAGCTGTAATAGCAGCCAGGTTGGGGAGCACCCTTATGAAAGCACTGCAGCTAGACCGGACACAGCTCAGACTATGGACAGACTCAATGATAGTGCTG
>JAODKE010000037.1:25686603-25711116 GCA_026779605.1 Mormyrus hasselquistii | reverse complement strand
TGGGTGTGCGTGGGGGTCGCCGGTGGGGGGGGGGCGGGGGGGGGGGACCAGAGTACCCGAAAGAAACCCCACGACGACACAGGGAGAACATGCAAACTCCACACACATGTAACCCAGGTGGTAACTTGAACCTGGGTCCCAGAGGTGTGAGGCAACAGCACTAACCACTGCACCACCATGTCACTCCGTAAACAGAAGACATGTATTTTAATTATATTTCATCAATGAAAGCTATGCCACATCGCTTTAAACAAGAACTCTGAAGAAGGCATGCAATCAAAAATTTGCGATTTGTTATATTTGACAGTTTTTGGATCTGATGCAAAATATCTAAAAATATCTGCGACCCCAAACCATTTGGCACCAGTAGTAGGCATTTTGCAAGATGGTGGACATCTCCAAGGTGACTGAACCCTTGTGACATCAGCTTGTTCAGATGAAGACTGATGGCATGACTTTCTTATCTACCAGAAAAGAAGTTAATCATTCCAAGAGCTTCATTTCTGAAATATTGAAGCTGTACAATAAAAAAGTCAGAAAAAGACTTTTTGCACACATATGACGAGCATGCAAGTGAAACATGATGACAGGGGGATTGTTTTAACAGTTGTTATTGCTCGCCAAATCAGTTCTGGGCAGGACAAGAACTTTTCAGGGTCTCATTGTCTGGGACAATATGGACTGAAAGGTCACTCTCCGTTGATCAAGCCACTCAGCAGCAAGAAGAATGAAAAGGTTAGACTAACCCTTTGCTTGTTGTGTGGACAGAAGAGAACTGGTCCAAAATTTATTTCAATGATGAAAGCAAATTTAATTTAGTTTATTTCCAATGGGAAAATGAGTTGTGTCATTGAATTTAGGAAAGACTTTACCAAAAGTGTGTGAAGAAGTCAGAAAAGTTGGGAAGGGTGTCATGGTGTGGGATATGTTCTCTGCCACTAAAGTCATGTCTCTCGTACGGCTACACGATAAGGAGAATGCTGATGAGTATCATCATCAGCTGCCAATCTGCTCTGCTCCTCCAGGGCTGGCCACTGCCTGGCCTTTCCCATGACACCCATGTCTCAGGAGCATCACATTAATGGAAGGGGGTGGGGGAAGGAGAGCTGGCCTTTGAGAGAGCAAAGGAGGTGCTCACTAGCATAGAAACCCTTCAAAGGCCCTGGTAACAGTCATATCCCCTCTTCCTGGGAAGGTGCCTTACTTATGCTGTAATGCTTCTTGAGTGTAAAGGTTCAGTGCTGGTATGTACATCTCTCCCTGGCATCCATGTAAAAGCAGCACCTACCTCTCCCCTTTATCTGCTAATTACACACACTGACCACATCATGGCTGGTCCACCAGCCTTATTTTTGTCTTTTCTTCAACCATGAAGTGATTGTAATGGTCTACATTCAACAGTACTTCTACATTTATTTATTCAGAAACTTTTATACAACTCCAAATTTTTTTTTCTTCTTCCAATTACAGGCATCCCAACTTAAAAACACCTTCTGATCAGGAGTACTAATCCAGTAAGTCACACACGACCCCCTACTGACGATTAGGTTTCGTGTGGTTACAGGCAGAACGCGTAATGCATGTGAGCTCCTTATGCTGAGTCTCCCCAGCAGCAATTGCTGGGTGACGTCCTCCCATATGTAGGGTCTTACGGTGGCAGTGCTGCATAAAATTTCAGTTACTCAATGGAAAAAGACGGGAATGTAGGATGCTAATGGAAATGGGATCTTGGATTAAACTGAAACTCACTTGCCAGTTAAGCACAGAAACGTGACTGAGTCACTGGATGCCCAGTTCCTCCCACAAAGCACTTTACCACAGAGAGCTGGCTAGATTCTCAGAAAACCACACATACTGCTATACTTGACATAATTATAATGGTGTTTAAGATTTTTTTTTCTTTGGAATCTCAACAGACTTTTGTTAAACACTTGGTTATTTAAGAATATAGTAAGTTCAAAATTTAAATGATGCCTATAACATGATTGCATATCTGAATCTTATACAAAACACCTTTTGCAAGACTGCTATTGATTGATTTTTTTGTTTTTATCTACTCATGACGCAGACTAAAAACCTACAAATGTAACTGAATAGGTCACCATTAGTGGGACTAAGTTAACATCCAAGCTTCTATATGCTGCCTGCCTTTTCCATCAGTGCTTAAAAATGATAAGATTATATACTGATAGATAGCATGTGTGGTATAATTTGACTGCACTTTTAATTTATAAAATCTGTTTGTTACACTGTCATCATCTATAGACTGCTAGTTTTTATGTCAATTGATTGATTGAACAAACACACTTAAATTAGCCAATTTCAGCATAACTCAATATTTGATATTTTACAATAACTGCTTTGTTGAATCCAACATTTATTTTGTATCTGCTTCCTTTGGGATATATTATTTTAATGTAATGTGGTTGTACTTGCACTTACAGAGCTGTTGCTCAGTTTCTGAGAAATGCTTCCTTCTCTTCTGTGAATGTCATTTGCATCATTTCCTTACCCTCAGATGAGATTTACTCACAGGTGAAGTCTGCAGTTGGATCCTTTTTTATTGTGCACCATGGAGCTGAATACAAATAAATTGTAATAAAAACATGCATAGCCTGGATACTAATGAACGTATGTTGATGTGTTATGCTCTTTATGGTAGACTCTTAGTTACATACATACCTTAACCATATTTCTAGAAGGAAAACATCTTCATTTGATTTAGGGCTTCTAGAATGAGGCCAGAAAACAAGGGACAATTGCTACAATTAATATCTGATTGTGGGCCCCTTGCTTCCAGTTGGGAGGAAAGCTTTGATTCTGATTCAGACCGAAAATCCTCCACAGGCTCCTATCCACCTCAGCTGGGGGACGAGGCATTTCGAAACACACTGCAGGTCCCCTGTGCACATCATGAAGGGAAAAAATTAAGTATCATAAAGTCAGTAAGTTATGCAATTCTGTTTTTGCTGGACACCAAAGCCAGTTGCTGAAATTGCACAATGGTCAAATGAGATGTTTACTAATCAGGAATAAATTTCAATTCTTCTATTCAACATGGCAAAGGCATGTTACTGGAATTACACATCGATACCAAAACTTATTTATTATTCCTGCTTCCAATACAGCAACTTCTAGAACTGACAGTTTAATTGCTTTATATATAACAATACTATTAACAGGTGCCATAGTAACAAGATAATCAATGTTGTTTATTTCACCTGTCAGTGGGTTTAGTGTAACAGAAAGTTATGAAGCACTTTATATTCTAAAAACCTACAGAAACCAACAACCTAGAAAGTGCACAAAGAACAATTTAGTTTAATAATTCAGTTTGTATTCCATTTATAATCATTATTATTTCCCAATACACAGCTCTGCAGTCAGTGCAGAGCCAATGTCTAGGCAGGCCGGGATTCTGCAGTCAGTGCGGAGCTGATGCCGAGGCAAGCCGGGATTCTGCAGTCAGTGCGGAGCCCATGACGAGGCAGGCCGGGAATCTGTAGTCAGTGTGGAGCCGATGCTGAAGCCGGCAGGGATTCTGCAGTCAGTGTAGAGCTGATGCCAAGGCTGGCCAGGATAGGCCCTCAAAGGGACACACTCTCATTATTAAGGGGTGCTCTTGGATTGATCGGTTTCTCTTTCACTTCGGACACACCCGGCCTGACAGTGCCCTTTGTAGAGATTCTTCCACTTCCTGTTTTTTTCATTGACAGCCCCATGGCAATTAAAACCTTTATTCTGAGCTCCTGGGGGTGTCAGTCTCCTGTACATCTCTGGGCTTAGTGAGGACAACCTTTGAGAAATCTTTCTTTTCTTTTGTCGTTCTCCAACAAGAAGCTTGTCCAGTGATGGGTACATGTGGCATAATGGGCTTCATGAAATCTTATTAAACCCTTCTTGTCATCTTTTACACATATTTTGCAGTGCTGCAGTTCACTTTGCTTATACAGTGACTGAATGGACAAAACAAAGCAAGACAGCTAGAAGACAGTAACAAAAGTTTGGTCAAGGTGGTCTTCTGTGTGAGACATCATTGTGAGTTAGGCAGGATTTAGCTCCATTCTGAGAGCTATATTCAAAATATACAACCTGATTTAGATATCCAGCTGTGTGTGCATGTGTGTATTACAAATAAATGAGTGTCTTCTGGGAGCAAAGAACTAGAAAGAAAAATGGCACAACATGAGAAAAAAACAAATAACCTGACAGCTTACAAATCACAATATCCATACAACACAACACAATGACTATCATTCATTTGGTCAAAGAACCTTAAATATACCTCTTTTATAGAATATATCACATGTATAATGTTTGGAAAGTGAATTAACAGCCAATGGTGGGTGGGGGGGACCATCCCGTTTGCAAGAGAAATGGGTTCATTCTGTGGTCAGTAAAGGGGTGTGATCATGAGGTACATGAACATGCCTTAAATGCATTATACATGAAATGAATGCATTTACAGGCCCAAAGAGCACAGTGCATTGTCATTAGCAACATGCTGTAGTAATACTATGCAATATAAATATTATATAAATTTTTATATATTTAGATTTTTATATATAGATTTATATGACTACTTTAAGTGGATTTAAGTGAATATGTCAGGATTGCGTTTTTCAAACCCTAGACATTATTCCACCCACACAAGCACACAATGTAAAAACCCACATCAGCCTTACTGTATGTCCCGTATCATGGGAAGATGGTTATGCAACATAACAAGAACATGCAAACTCTATGCATACCAAGCTGAGGTGAGCTTCATACCACCAGTTCTGGACGCATGAGACAACCATCAATCCATCCATCCATTCATCCATCCATTTTCTGTAACCACTTATCCTATTCAGAGTCATGGGATTCTGGAGCCTATGGGCACAAGGCGGGGAATAACCCAGGATGGGCCACTAGCTCATCACACAGCACGCTTATACACCCAAGCACTCACCTATTCACTCACACAAGGTAACTCTAATTAACCTCAGCATATTTTGGGACTGCAAGAAACCTCACAACGACATGGGGAGAACATGCAGACTTGAACCCTGGTCCCAAAGGAGTTAAGCAAAAATGCTACCCATTTTCAGAACATTTTATATCAAGCAAGTACAAATAGACATTTTTATTGAAATCATCTGAGAAGAATCTTTATTAGCTTTCATTAATGTGTGAATGGTCCCCTCTTCATATGCATTCCAGGAACACTTAAATATAGAAAAATTCAGAACAAGTTTCTTTAGATTTATTAGGATAATCATATGAATAACAAGGTGCTCAGATTTAAAGAGGAGAGCAGTGGTATTAATGTATCATGACAATGATGCTGTGCCAGTTAAATCAGAGTTGAGTAAAGCTCCATTTGGAGTGGTCACAATGGGAGCAAATACAGCAAAGAAGAAAAGCAGCACATCATTTGCTGAGTGTTGCAACTGTGTGGTTTCTTCTTAAGTTACTACAGAAGCAGCTCCCTGAAGAATATTGCCTTTGTGAACTTTATGAAAACGTCAGCAGAGAAAAGTGCACACTCTGCATTTCTTATCATGTGGAAAGCTGGTATCACAAGTGCAAAATCCTCCTTGTTTTGATGTGAAGGGTTATCTCACAAAAACCACAATGGGATGTGAGATACTGCACACAAATGTTGTACTTCATACATCTCCTTCTGTTGCACTTGCTTTGTATTTCGTCTGTGTAATTTAATAAGCTATAGTTTCACAAGACAATGAGTCAATACATCAGAGTGTATTTCATTTTCCCTGCACCATTACGTAGGGTTTTGAAAAACAATTACAGTACAGGGTTAGGAAAAATCTGAACAATCTTTTCTCAAGTCCTGCTTGACCACAGTGATTATTACAAATAATAATAACAATAGTCTGCAAAGCCAATAACCACGTACTGTAGTTAAACAGGTATCATATAAGAACATAATAAGAACATAAGAACTATACAAACGAGAGGAGGCCATTCAGCCCATCAACCTCGCTTGGGGAGAACTTAACTAATAGCTCAGAGTTGTTCAAATCTTATGTAGCTCTGATTTAAAGGAACCTAAGTATTCAGCTCTTGCGCCATTTAGACAGAGGGAGGAAGTACTTAAAGTCACCATCCAATCAATTTGTACAACCTCCTCTTCACAACATCTCACTGACATTTTAAAACTTGAAGGTCTTTAAAACTGAAACACCATAAGTTTAGCACAAGTCTAAATGGCAAAAACATGGTAAAGAAGCATACACTGCTTTTCAAAGTGAGCATCAATTTGGCCGATGAAGCTGCTTTTAGTATGGTTTTTTCTTACAGCTCAGAGAGGATGGTGTACAGATGATTACGGATGATTATGTTATCGTTGTTAAAATATGTGCATCAGGAGAGAAAGCAGCTTGTTTTCAGCACTTTGAGGAGTTAACTGGAACTGGCTTTGAAGTTGTGCTATTTTGCATCACTGAAAAAGCAGATAAGAGGTAAAGGTGCAGAGGTGAGAGAGAATCCATAACAGGATGCAAAAAATATGTAGCCAAGCTTCTAGTTCATAGCTAGTGTTGCATAGCTTCACAGCAAAGCAGAGACTTTACTCTATGTTTCTGACTCCATAATTCAAACAAATAGATCAATAAGAATTGTCTTTACAATTCTTTGCCACCCATAATATTCTAAATAGCTGTATCGTGCCTTGTGCAATATGTTAACTAATTAAAGTTAGTTTGAGCTTTGGTCATGACGTTATCGTAGGTTAAAATTCCTTCTTGGGTGGAGTTTGTATGTTCTTCCTGTATTAGTGTGTGGGTACTTCAGTTCCTATTGCATATTCTGCAGGTGAAATAGTATCTCAAAATTGCTTGTTTTGTGGCTCCCTGGGATGGCCACCAGGCACACAGGGGCCCTGTAGTGGATAAGACAGGTAGATGGATGTCAGTCTATGAGGAAGCAGATCTACCTAATGATTTATATGCAATGATTTCCAATAGGGAGTTATTTTGTCTTATCAAACATCAGTAAGACCAGAGAAGTGAGACTGGCGGGGATTTCTCATTTTCTCCTATCCCTTCCTCACTGCTTCTCTGTATATAGAAAGACAGCTGAAAATAGCATAAATCTTTTGATATTCAGTGACTTTTAAGGGAAAATTCTATAAATCGTCGAAATGGACGAATTTGACAGTTATTTTGAGCAGCCCTAGTGAGTGTTCCAGGCATTATAACAGTGGCAGAAAGTGAATTACTGCTGCCTGATATGTGGTATTTTCTATTGTGCGCCATAATTTGGGGTTTCATCTTTCTGCACATTGTTTTTCACCCATCTTAACCTGGTACAACTGGATAAAATTAATGGATAAAGCCCTACAGTAAATATTTACACTGTCCATTATGCTAGAGAGTGATGCAATTGGGAAATGCAAGCACAGGTCAGGACACAGGTGGCCTGGTGAGTACTGATAGTCAAACTGAAGCTGACTGCCTTCAGCTTTACCATTGTCCCAGTAACTCTATCATGAGAGGCACATGACCACAGCGTTCTATTTTTACATTTTGTTAGCGAAGAAAAGCAGAAGAAACTGGAAACATCTGCATGTCAAGCCCTTTGTGCATCACAACACTATTAAATGGTTGCTGGGTAATGTGGGCTTGGCATCTAGTCTTTTGCAGGGTTATACTGAGATTGTAGGTCATCGGCTACAATAAGCCCAGCCTACCCTCCCATCCCTACTTATAAAGAGGGAGGAAGAAAAAGAAAGAATGAGAAAGAAAATCAGCTTAATCTGGAAGGCTGTTTTATTACAGTACAGTATAGCCATTAGACGACTGATTCTGCACACAGAAGACACTCTTACTTGCTGTTTCTTTTCATTTGTAATGAAAAAACATTCAATTCTTTATTTTATTACAGTTCAGTCACATTAAAGATTGAAGGTAAAAAAAAAATCACTTCATATGTCCATTTAAGGTCATTCAGTCAATTCAGTTATTGATTTATATGCAACAATTTATCTAAGGGATCTTTAAAATTAATCCTGAGATTAAGTCATAAAAACATTAAATGTAAATCTTTGGCAGTTAAATGTCAATGGCCATTGCTTAACAGATTGCACAAGTTGCTAAAGTGGAATTCCAGCAAAGGTTGATATTGCATATAGTATGAAATGTCACATATTAGAAATCAAAACCACAGTTTAATTTTCATGAGACATTAGAAATGTAAAATTCCCCCATAATGTATCCTATTTATAGTACCAACGAGTCATAGAAGAGAAGGTTACAAGGCCATCACATTATATGAATATGTTTTATAAGGGCCAATAACTTTGCTACACAAAAACCGGAAAGCAGCTGGTAGATTCTGACAGAGATTACAAAAATAATCTACTCCAAACTGGAATTGAAATATCTTCAGCTCATGCCACAGGTTAAAAATATTCTTATTCACAGAAATGCAGTTTCTCTAGAAACGCAACAAGATGAACACTCGTGTGCAGGATTCCTTTTAACATTTTTCTTGCGGTAGAGTCCCTTCATTTTTACATCATTTAAATTCCTAAAAACAATAATAAATGACAAAAACGCAAAAGGA
The DNA here is from genome assembly GCA_026779605.1 of Mormyrus hasselquistii. Classification (NCBI taxonomy): domain Eukaryota; kingdom Metazoa; phylum Chordata; class Actinopteri; order Osteoglossiformes; family Mormyridae; genus Mormyrus; species Mormyrus hasselquistii. The sequence continues at coordinate 25,702,542 of JAODKE010000037.1, read as the reverse complement.
CCACATTCATTACACTCCCATTAATACACATGAAAATACTTAAACTCACTTAAGAGTTTACAGAAAATCACAACTCAATTGACAATCTGAAATGCATAGACAAAAAAGTTACCATGACAACATAACTTCTCCCACAATCAAAGTAATCATGGAGTGTTAATGTAATTACTGTAATCCTGTAACCTAGATGTAATTTGGATGTTACAGTTTTATGTACGAAATCACAGTGATTACTTTACATGTGATTCACAGTTTATATACAAAAGAAAAGTAAGAAGATGATTCATAAATAAGCGCTTATTACAATGTAATACCTGCAGATCACTGGAGCAGATGGTACACTATCAAAGCTGTACCTAGTTTACTGTGTGGGCCTGCTGAATCAATTTATTCAACGAACAGGTCAGACATACAATAAACCAATAAGTCAGCTCCATGCTACTTGCCTATTTTATATGGATATATGATCTGGAATGTTGAAATGCTTTAATGCTTGGTATTACACGTGTCTGGACAGTGCTCAGCTATTGGCTAAAGAAGGTAAACTGTTAACACGTTTATGTTTATGCTTTGTCATTATTGATAACTTGTGTGAAGAGAACCAGAGACAATGTAAACCATACATGAAAAAATTAGACTGCAGTTCTAGGCAAATTATAGGAGATGCCTGTTTTTGAGTCTCAGTAATCAAAAGCAAACCTAATTAATCGCACTAATCAATCTGTGCTGTGGCCCCTTAAAGCAGAATTCAAGCATTAGGGTCAGTCATAATTGGCCACAGGCCCAGGCTGACACTCAGGGTTCGTCTGTTTCTTATAAATCCAAATGATAAGATAAATTAATGAACAGCTTTTTAACCAGATTTCAACAAAGTATTACAAGCTATTACTAAATCGCCCAGGTAAATTCTGCTGATACTAAAAATTGCTTATATTTTCAAAAGCAAAAGACAAATTTCAAAATTTAACATATTGCTTAAAATATTAAATTATGCATAAGGCTTAAAAATTGCAGTTTCATATTATGTGTGAAGTCCAGGTTAAAATATTCTGCAGAGTTTGATGAATTGAGGCAATTACTATACATAGGTAACAATCATCATCCAGGGGGACAGTGTAATCACAAATACACAATAGAGTATTCTTGCATTTTCTGTTGACAGAAATCATCTGATTTTGGTACTTCTTGTGCAGGTAAGGTGTTGTGTAATCCCTTTTCAGTCCTATTACCAAAAAAAAAAATTAAGAAATAAAAATCACAAATATCAGCTGTAGGTGAGTGACAGTTCTTTTTTCTGCACAGTAACTGCTTATAGTTAAGAAGAATAAACATTACTGGTGTACAGGTATACAGAAAACACCCTAAAACATTCATAATCTACTGCATCACAACTCAAAGCGATACATTACTATTATTACATTTAACTTACAAGTAATTTTATCTAAAGCAACATACAGTTCAGAAGGTACAGTCAGGCGGTCCCTGGAGTAATAGGAGTTAAGAGCTTCCAGCTTCCAAGGGCCCAGTGGTGACATCGCCATTTGAACAGGTGACCTTCCAGTCCAAAAAGCCACACACCACCCCAGTAATACATACATGCTTGAATGTAGATACCATGTTTGATTTTACTGGTGCCTACTGCCACCAGCATTGGGACACAATGCACCTGTGTTTATGAAAATTACTGCTGAAGGGCAGTGCCATTTCCAACAAGGGCTGAATGGGAGATAGTGCTCTACAGAATTCTGATGCAGCTTATTGACTTGACAAGAGCTAATATCATTAATGTCTTCAGTCGCTTCTCAGTTACTGCTGCCACTAAAAGTTTGTTCTCTCTGATCATTGCTACATTGCTTTGAATTGAGTAAGTACATCATTAACTCCTTTGCAGAATAATTAGATGGCACAGGGCTTTTAAGTATACAATCTAACACCTCTTCTCTGGATGAGGAGTGAACAAGACATAAGCTTGAATAAATTTGAGTGTGCTGAAGCCTACAAGGATGCTACTGCAATATTGTGTCTGTACAAGATAAGACCATTTACTTCACTGACTATGACTACCATAATGAAACATGAGAGAGCCCTCAAGCCCATAGTCAAAGTTAATATACACACTTTTCAGGAGAACGTCGCCCATTAAAACGCCACATGGACCAGCTTTTTCTGAAGTTGAGAGATACAATCTTGACAGCAATGGCAATTTCAAGGGCAATAATGAATCACCGGAGTTTACTATTTGGTTGTATGATACTTTATGTCAATTATGCTCATATTAAAAGAAGCAGAAAAGTTCACCAGAAGTTTTAGAGATCACTAACAAGCAGCCATCTTTCATGCATTGAATGAGAATGGTTGTGGCACTTTGTCAATCACAATACAGACAACAGGGTTAAGATCACAAAATGCACTAGAAAGGCGGTTTCAGATGTTATTAGATAATGAAATAGTTATGTAGAGTGATTTAGTGAGACAGCCTGAATGAAAATGAACTTTGAACTGGACCTAGTATGTAAAGAGAACGTTTAAATATGTAGCTGATAAAGGTCACATGGTACCTTTCCAGGGATTCTGCTATTTTCAACAGCACTGTCGACTGGCCCATTTTCAGACACCAGGAACTGGGAGCTGTCGTCAGGAAGTGGGGGATAGCTGTACTTGAAAGGGTCCTACAACACATCCAAATAACAGCAAACCAAAATGAGTGTTCAGCTTGTCCAGCAGGTACAACTATACAAAGAGATACTCAGTTCTAAAGTATTCCAAGACTTTTTCCAGGGAAAAAAGTTTCTAATAAAAGTCACAGTATCTAATAACAATGATATAACAATGAAATAAAGACATACAGTTCCTCCCATGTGAGGTGGCAAATTGTCAGGGCTGATGTATATCTCAACCTCATTCTTGGACACAAACTTCAGTTTTTCAATGGAGTCAGCGTCCAGCCATGACTTTATGATCTTCCAAGCCGCTGAATCAGAGGAGAAACGTGAAATTTTGTCTACTCTCAAGCAGCACTGAGTGCAGCAGTATCAGGAAAAAGGAAATTTTGCATGTAAAGCAAAACTATTAACTGAGTAGCTCACCATTCATGATCCAAGGCATCTCATACAGGATCATTTTAGCTTAAATGAGAAGAATTAAGAGGGACTAAATTAAAAATGTGGTTCAATTCAATGATGGCATAATATCAATGCAAAAAAGTAATGACTACCAGCTGAATCAGCATCTAACAGAAAGACATGATGCAAGTAGCAATGACAGAAAAATCAATTAATGGGTTTGACATTTAATGAGACAACATTCAGTCTCCATACTGACTATAAGATATAATGAAATAACATAATTAGTGCAAGTGGTAATGAAATGTGACTTAGTGTTTGTGCCATGGATAAAAGGAGATAGCAGCTTTGATGAGGGGATGAAACAAACATTTTATAGCATGCAGGTGAGTAAATATGGGCAAAGGTGGAAAGATCATAAATATCCCTGTCCCATACTCACACTAGATTAGACGTCATTTTCAAAGAGACCAGGAAACAGTACAATAACAGCAGAGTAAAACACATATCACAGTATGATTTATAGATGTGCTGTAAAGTTTTCCTTTTTAAGTACCAAAATACAAAGACAAATTAGGTTCTAATACTTACACAACAACTTTGGATAGTATGTTCTAAAGCAGCTGATGATGTACTTCACAAAGTCCAGGTCCTAAACAAGAGGAAAAATTAATATTTATCGAATAAAAAAGCTCAAAAGCCTTTTGATTATGAATCATATTATTTTCTTTGACTTCAAAAAAGAAACCTTATGTGAAACCAAACCTAAATTCTAGTCCAAAATTGTTTATTGACCAAAAGTAATATGTGACGAAGTGAAAGTACACATATAGTCGATTGAGTGCATTTCAGTGTTATGAAATGTTGTAGTGTATACCATCATGTGCATATATAAATAGTATAACAAGAAACATCTTTCAGAAGAATGTCAGAAAAAAATAAGATGGTTAATATCCATTTCTGGATGTCAAAGAAACAATTGGCCAAATGATTGCACAATTTTGACCTTTGATTACCGTGGCTGGCACAGATTAATAAAAGCTCTATCTTTAGATATTATCAATAGAATTAAACTGAGAAAACATAGAAAATTTAATACTCATTTTACACAATACTCATTCTTTTTTAGTCATCTCCATGCTTCCTGACCTGCAGCAACTTGCAAATTATAAAATTTGCAAATACATATCCCAGATTCTGTACAAATATTCTATACAAAAAAGTTCTCTCTGTTGGCCATTGCTGTCTTGTTAAATTGATAAATGTCTACAGTCTTTGTGAAACTAGTAGGTTTTATTTGATAAAACTTAGTGGAAAGAATCAGACGGTTCATTAGAAACTACAGCTGGTACAAATGGCAAACACGCATGGATACCTTTCATGTTAATTAAGGAAGTTTTGAGAAAGCAGATGCTTACGATATTCTGGATGCCAGAATCAGACATGTCGAACACGACCGTGAGAGGCTTGCCGCGGTGCTGTTTAACGTGCCGTTCCAACCAGAAGGCCACATACTGCTTCTTGTCCTGGATGGTCTTGGCATCCTTAACATGCCGACTAACGTTAAACCAGACTGAAGTAGAAAGTAGAAATTCACACATATATATATTTTTACAAATTACTTTTATATACTTTTTATTTTTTATACTGTAGTCAAGTTACTGTTACTAATGATTAAGCCCCCAGTTACACTACTTGTCAATGAACTTTTTAACTCAGAACAGCCCTTTTAGAGCTATAAGTTGGGTTTCAATTTACTTGAAATTAATGTTTTATTTAAAACTACTGGTTGTTCCTAGTTTTTGTAAACAAATAATGACTTCCTTACAAGCCCAACAAATTTGCAATATTTTTACTGAATTAAACAAGATTTTCTGTGTGCACTGGTTGTATGTATATGTATATTCACACTGATTTTTTATTTATATTAACAAATATAAACAACATATTATTAATAAATAACAATGAAAAAAGAATTCAGTTGTGTATATATATATTCACGCACACAACACAACACAACACAACACAATATATATATATATATATATATATACTGGTATCAGATTGGAACTCAGTATCGGCCGATACTCAAAGCCCAGGTATCATTATCGATGTCAGGACTGAAAAACTCAGATTGGTGCATCTATAAATCTATTTATATAACAGACAACCTTTGTGTTATACAACAGACCAAGTCCAGAAAACAACACTGATATGGCTGAGCAAGGGTAACAAAAAGATATCCAATTTTTTGGAAAAGGTGAAAGATATTGTTTATCAGGGGTATAGTGATCATCAGTTGTATGTCATCAGCAAAAATAAACACAATCATAATCTGAAACAAGAATCCGCCTACATAGCTTGTTGCCTTCTTTGTCATAGCCATGCAGATAGACAGCACCAGTCTCGAAAGTCCATTTGGGGACGCAGTTTTCTGTGATATCTGAAAAACACAAAGAGACTCCAGAAAATGCACATAAAGAAGTAAAACTCAAGAAACTGCCTACAGGCACTGCCTCAACATATCAGTGCTCAAAATGACAACAGACAGACTTTGAACTCTTTGAACAGCATCCATCCATATTCCAGCAGCTTATCCTGGATAGGGTGGCAGAGGGACATGGAGCATACCCTAAGCAGCAGAGGGTGTGAGGCAGGGGTACACCATAAATGGGATTATGATCATCACTCAACACATATATACCCACAGGCACACACACACACAATCATACGCTAGGGCAATTTAGAGACGCCAATTAGCTTTTGGAAGAAAGCAGTGTGACAAAGAGAAAACATGCAAACTTCAAACGAAAGCAAGTACAATTCAAAAGGCTAACCCCAGAGGTGTGAGGTGACAGTTGTATTGTACCTATTCTGCAGAATACTGGAGTATGGCTTTGGGAGAAGGATATCCAGAGTGCAGCATATGTTTATGTTGGACTGATTAAACTCAAAATTAGTTTAAAAACAACTCAGCCTGTTTTAAGTTTTTTTTTTTATAAAATTACAGAATAGACTATGATTATCTCTGTTATCCAGAAAATGATTTAACAATTGACAATGATTTGATAATTTCATTAAAGAAACATTTAAATACTGTATATAATAGTAAAAATTGTTTCTTTTAATCGCATCCTAATTTTTAATAAGAAAATCTAACGATAGTTATCACTGCCAATTCCAAACCCGACCCATTTACCGTTCAGTTGGAATGTCTTTCTCCAGTGAAAGCTTTCGTCTATCATTTTGATGGTCCTGTCCACAGCATAGTGCTGCCACGTCAGGTATGCGTCCACCAGGCAGTCATCGCTCTCCAGCTGCTCCAGGTCCCTGGAGTCATACCTGTCACATGCGTCTGCGGAGATAACGGTTTCATTTTGGCATTTCTATTGAATTAACTCGATTTCCAAAACGATATATGCCGTGGGCTGTTCAGTATAATCTGACGTCAGTTTCAAAACTTTAAAAACTTTAAAAACCCATACGTGCCACATGTTTCGGTATTGTCAGTATAACAAGGACGAAAGCCGTTGAACACATTAGTTCTTTACACATATACATTTCACAGATTTAAGTTTTACTTAACACTATTGTTTGTTTAACCCTAATGTAAATTTCCAATTACGACTTCATCAGCATTAAGCGTAAGGGGAACTGCTTTACCTTTCTGATACTCCGTTTTAAACCTCTGCCTTGTTTCCTCTATCTTTTTCCCAATATCCTGTTGAAAGAGGGAAATACATGAATACCCACAAATCTGAAAGCCACGCCATCTATTTCTCACTCTCAGTACATACTGTGTCTACCTGCTCTGACAGAGAAGGTTCTGCGCTCGCCATGGTCACGTCAGCGCTGGCAAGAGTGGCCGGAGACAGGCGTATAAAAAGGGACTCGTTGTGACACTGATTTTCCTTAGCTCGCCATTTTGGCTCTGCGAGGGGCTATAAATGTCAACACCCTGCCTGTCAGCATATTTTTTACAGAAGGTAAACGCCCCGATGACTACATGGCAGCTGCCCGTCAAGAACTCCGAAAAGCGCAAAATTACAGCCATAGAACACTTGTGATGTTAATAAGAGAGATGTTATGGAGACATGACGACTGCCATCGTAAACTGCATTTCCCACAATGTCACTTTGAGAACTATCATTCCCATGGTACACTTAGAAGCGGGAAGTTTTAACGCTCTGACCAGAAAGTCTCTCGGTGGCTTTTCATTTGTCTCACAGGATAATATATGGGTTAGATTACTCAATTTCGGACAAGGTAACTGGACACCGATACATCAACTGGTAATATCTGCCTTTGGATAACCAACTAAGTAGCTGTAAAATGCTTGCAGAAATACATGCACGTGCCAAGAGGCTTAGGTGTCGGTGCTAGCCTGGTAAAGTCGATAGTTAACGGGTCCTATACTTCAGACATGCTCATAATTTTGTTTTAAAGAAACTTTTTTTAAAGAGTACTTGTCAGCTAGTTAGTTTAGTTAGTCAGCTTGGTGTAGTCCGATAACAAGAAATCCGATAAAGGCAGCTAGCTAGTTAGCAGCTATGCTTACGCTTGTGAATAACGAAAGATATTACTAGCTAAAATGCCTTAGTGTTCTCTATATAAAACATAACGCATTTGTAATTAAACAAGACCCAGTTGTAATATTTCGTCAGTTTGTTTAAAAACAGTGAAATTATTAATTAAATCGTTTAGTGTTTTGTTTTACCTACTCTAAGTATGACAAGTTGTCAAGGTCATGAACTTATAGCAAAAGTTTTCTGCTCTGAACTTAATTCATGTGCCTTAACTTTGCATCAATACATTAACTATCTTGCACTTTTCTAGAAATGATCGAGCACTATTAAATTTTTTTCTTTATTTAGGGACATGGATGCCTACTTCCAGATTGCCCCCCTAACAAGAAGCGCAATGGTTTCTCCGGAGGAACAGCGTATTAGACTGCTTGCTCTCAACAGTGACATCCTTTCAATCCAACTGGCACCTTCCTTTTCTGAGAGGGAGTATCAGTCAGGGTCAGAGCTTAGATTCAGAAGGATGTTCTTTGGGCGAGAGGCGGGAGATTTCTTGGTTCGAAATGAAAACAAAGTGCTTGTCAGCAAAAGGGCCACTTCACAGTTTGGCCTAGTTACTTGTGCTCCTGCTGTGGATGTAAAAAATGGACAAGTGCTTCCTTGTATTTTACTCAAACAACAGAAGAGAAAAAAAAACTCCTTCAAATACACACTTCTCACTCTTGGCAGCTCAGACTCCTTTGAGCCACACTTGGAGTTTAAGCTGCCATATGAAATGAAAGACAATGTTACAATTACACGGGGCCCCACTGTGTTATGGAGTCATGAGAATAGTATTTTTCATACATCTGTGGAAGTTGGTGAGGTTCAGCAAGTGTATGTTCAGTTATTGTCAGTATGTTATATTGGCGAGTTACCCATTGGCAAAAAGAACATAATGATCCTTGGTTCCCAGAAATCAGCTGAGAATGACCATGATAAGCAGCTGAAGATTGCCTGGCCACACCAAGCTGTTGGATATTTCCTGGAGGATGGAGAGCTTTTTGATGGAGCTTGGATTTTACCTCATGCATACATTTCTGTTGTGAAATGTATTTTTTTTGTCTCGGCTGAACAAGTAGGCAACAGATTTGAGTCGTCATTGGTGGCGGCAACCAGCAAAAATCAGCTGGTCCGGTTTGAAACTGGGGTCCCCAAGGACATTTGCAAGCTTCCTTTTGAGGAACCTGAAAACGTGCAGCTGGCAGACGCAGGGCTGGCTGGCTGCTTCTTCCTTGTCTCGTTCCGAGGGGGAAATGTTTGTGCCATTTGGAAAAACTCTTTTCAGGTGTGACCCTTAGCAGAAGGTGCTTTTGGCAGATCTGAACCTGGCAAGCATATAGTCTCTGACCTGCTGTCTGTTCAGGGCAGCACATATACTAAACACCCTCATGCTTCCATGCAGTTTGACATCTAGTGGGTTCTACTTAAGATACTTTTGTTCTTTTTCTTTCTCTCTTTTTTTCTTTTTTCATTCGCTTTCATTTTTTTCTGGAAAAGAGTTGGTTTTGTTTTTGTTATGCTCTGGCTATGCTTTTGTCATGTTCTGAGCTTAGTGACCCATTAACTTGTGTTGTTATGAAAAAGAAAAGAACAGTCTGAAAACAGTATTTGAGATTGTATTAAAACGTTTCTACCAGTAAGCGGAAAAGCCTTAACTGTAAATCGAAATGTTCTTCATTGTGTGCATTTTACTAATACTGATAAAAGGGGACAAAGGGTGCATGAACCTTTGTCTCCCCACCCATGTTAGTCTTATCTTGGTTGATAGTTTTATACAAGTCTAGTGTTTCCAGCTGTCTTGTTTTACTTTAATTATTAATCTGCAATTGTATCTACTGCTTCTTTACCATTCTCTCTTTCTAATTAATACTTCAGTCAGTTGAAGTCTAGAATTCTTTCTCTTTTTCCTGCTTTTCTTTCAATTTCACTCTCTGACTCTAAACATAGTCTAGCGGTATCTGTTCTGTTTTCCACATTAATTTTGTACCCGGTTGGCAGGTCGCTCACTGCTGGGAGGGTGTAAGCTCGCTCCATGTGGATGACTTTGTGGGTTGTGGAACTGACCAGATACTGCTGCTCTTTGAGAAGCATGAACCACCAGAGGGTTCACTTGCAAACTTTGTCATCACCAATCTTGGTGATATGACTTACAGTGTAAGCTACTTTTACCATATTTGCCAGTTTTTTGTTTTGTATGTTAACTGGGGTTTGTAATGTGGTCTTGTTATTTAGATTAACGTAAATTTTCTGTCTTTCAGACCAGACACAATGTGGTGGATGATGCTTCAGGTGTTGCAGACTCACTACAGGAGAATTACCTCCGGATGGTCCAGGCATTAGAGTCTCGACTGCAGGTACAGACACAAAATGCAGATCACTGATTTAGTGTGTCCCATGCTCAAATATGGATTCTTCAGTACCACAAGGCAAGTTCTAAGTGATTGGGCTATCCAGCTCTTTTTCATTACGAATGAATACAAAGATGTCTGGATTTATATAGTAAGAGTTTCACACCTGCTGTATAGATTTAGGGATATTGGGCTTGGAGCATAGAGTCAAGTTTGCTGGTTCACCTCCTGGGTACCTCGCAGTGATGCAAATGTATTAGTTGTGGGATTCTGCAGTCGTCACAAGAGTCTTGCTGAGATTCTTTGTTCAGGTTAAGAATCTTTCACAGTTCAAATCCATCATATCTCTGCGTTGTGGGATTTAAAGAATAATGATTGCAGGTGCACCTTAGTTTTGTGTACTTAATCCACAGTCAGGCATGACCTCTCTTCGGGACCTTCAGAGAGAGCTGGAGGTGAAAGACAAGCTCCTGCTGCAGTCAGTAAAAGCCCTGGTAGATGCTGTTTCGGGAAGAGAGCATGTCGTGTCCAGGGCAGACCAGGTAGAGGGTTCTTTCGTGTGCTTAATCCAAGTGTTGACTATTTATGGGGGTAAATATTAAATTGTGTCACATGACATCCATGTTGTAGTATGCAGTGCATGATTCATAGTAGAATCTCTTCATGATCTTGGTTGGTGTTATGGCAGTATGTGGGGTGGAGCAAGTGTGCGGATGTGTAAATGATAGAGGCCAACCTCTCTGCAGGAGGGCTTGGTATCTCTGTGGGATGAAGATGTAGAGGATGAAGGCCCAGATGAGAGGCTGACCGCATTTGAGCCCCACACTCTTCCCGTGGAGAAGATATGGCAGCGTGTTGTTGAGGATCGCTTGGTCGTGGGTGTGGTGCTGACGGAAGAGACTACTTTGTAAGTAAGAGTCATTCTACACCTCAAGCTGCCTTGGGGAAATGAAGGCAAGCCTTAGGGTGCAGTTTTCAGTTCAGTCCAGTTTATTTTGATCTAGTGCCTTTCACAATAGTGTCACCCCAGGGTGCTTCACTAGGGTGTGTGGCCATTCATCATTTCATCATTTATAGAGAATGGTACATGAAACAGGGGAAAAGGGAAAGTGGAATGAAAGAAACCCAGAAGATAGAGGAGAAGACATAAATACTCCCAAGCAGGGGGTGAAAAATACCTCTGGGGGTCCCAAGTCAACTGGCTACCCACCCCCCCGGGCATGCTGACATAGAAAACAAAAGAATGAACCTGCTTTAATAAAAGCTAGGTGTAAACTGAAGTCAAGGTCAATGTCCATCAGTGAGGCAGATGTCTGTGCAGTTCTCTTTGACTCAGCAGATCATTGGCTGCACCCAGTGTCACTGGACCTGTGTCCCTTGTGCTTATTCTATCCCTGTATTATATTGTGATATTAAACCAGTAAATGTTACTTTGTAAAATCTTCATGTTGCTTTTTTGGTACGTCAAGCATAAATGCTGCATGTGGTCATATGATGAGCATGCAGTGCAGAGTAACAGAAGATGATGCTAAATGCAGAAGTTTCTCTGTAAAATTCATCAGTTTCGATTACCAGAATTTGATTCTTAGGGGTATTTTCTCAGCAGGGGTCTTCTTTGGCACATCTTGCACATCCTCGAAGCTGCTTAGAGCCACTTGTTAACTGGGGGAGTTCAAGATTATTTTCGTTTGTGCTTGTGTGCTGACTCGACTCCTGCTCTCCCACTGCCTCTGCATCTTGCCGAAGCATCTGCCTCACCGAAGTGGTCGCTCCAGAAGTTGGGGGTATTGTCTGCCTGATCACCATGGCAACGGTAACCTGCAGCCTTCCAAATTGCGGGTCCAAAATGATGACAGCTGTTTGCGCTGCTGGTTTAGAGTACGGGTCCATAAAGAAAACAGGAAGTCCATCAGCCAAAGACCTCTCTCTGTGTCCTAGTTACAGTTCTGACAACTCGAATATGGATCGAGGCACATGCCAATATCATTTGAAATGTTCAGTGAATGTTGAGTCTGCAAATACAGCACTTTGGTTTCTGAAAATAGCTGGGATGGAGTGACAGTGAATAGTGTTTGTTTTCCAGATCAGCAGAGAGCGTAAGCTTGTCCCTCCTGTCAGAAGATGGCCAGGGCTCAAGGGTGCATGTGCTGCAGACCCATAGCAGAATGTTCCGGTTTCCCTGCCCCTCTACTATAAAGGAGCCCCCGGCCAAGAGGACGAAGCAGGACAAAAGTAACAGGGCTGAGAGGCTGACTGTTATCGTGGTGACTGACCTGGCTCCACTGGTGGCCTGTGGCAGTATTCAGTGTGCTGTGCTGCTTCACAATGGCTGTAGCGAGGGGGGCGCTTTTGCCACGCTGTGTGGTCATGTCTCCCTGGACATCCAGGATGTGGCTCAGGGAAAATACTGCCCTCACCTGGTCAACTGCTGCAAGTTCACCACAGGTTAATTGAACTTGTTTGTTTTTGAGAAACCTTTTGTCATTTCAAGTACATTTAACAGCCAGCTTTAAAATGTTCTTTGGAAATCGACAAATAGGGATTTTTTTTCTGTCTTGCACTAGAAAAGGTGTATTTTTTTAGAAGTTTGAGTAACTTTTCTTCACATCAGAATTTCCCAACTTTGAATTTGACGGTCTTCGTATATCTCCCTTTTTCGTTAGCTGTTGTTACATTGTGCCCCTTTTTTGTCTCTAGAGGAGTGTTCCGAACACCTCCTGAGCCTGCTGGCAGTGTGGGAATCCTGCTCCTTTGTTCTACGCTCCCCAGAGCGCACCCTACACTATGTTCCCCACTGGCTACAGGCAGTGGCGTGTAGCGAGCCCGTGCTGTTCAGCCTTGGCTACTTCCTGTTTGCGGCAACTGAGCCGTGTGCAGCCATCCTGTTCCGCTGGCAGGAGAGGACACCATTCCAGGGTGAACTGCAGGTCTGCTGCAGGTGAGCAACATGGAGAGCTGTGATGTGGCCCGGTCACATGGCACCGTGTCCATGCTGCAGTTTGTATGTACAGCTTCATTCAGTACAGAGCATTATATTATATTACAGTGCATCTTTATATCCAGTTATTCACCCATCTTCCATGACTATGAAGTATGACGTCACAGTGTGTGCAGTCTGTCCCAAGATGAACACATACTTGCATTTATATTCATATTTTGTGTTGCTCTCAGGCTTTGACGCTGTTTCTGTATTAATGTCCTTATGTAATGATAACCAAAGTGTAATCTCCCCACACAGGGCAGGCAGCCTTACTACATGAGCTGATTTGGCTTTATTATTCCATTGCTGTCAGGCTTGCTGTGCAAATCCAAGTCTGCACTGTATCTTTATGATTGATTTGTCTGCTATCTTTACCTGGAGACTGATTTGCCTTCTTTCTGGGATCTTCTAGGACCAGGACTCAGCTGCTCCAGGTTTTGGACTCTCTGTGCCACTTCCTGCCTCCATCCTGTGAGGTCCAGGCCATCTGGGGGAAGACAGCAGAGGAGTTGGTGCTGGTGCTGGCCTCATCCCTGGAGCGAGAAGCACTGACCCTCCGAGATGGCGTGTCCTCACTCCTCAGTGCTGCTAGCATGGAGGCACAGGGCGGAGCCCAAGAATGTGAGAAGGTACAGCCGATGGATGACCTGCAGGCGCGCAGGATTGAGATGGAGAGAGACCGGGAGCGGAGCAGGAGCATCTGGAGTCCCCTGGTGGAGGTGGCACAGTATCGTGGGCTCAGCAACACCATGTCCAAGTTTGAGCTGGAGGGGGACCTTGTTGCCTGCTCACTGGGGGAGGCCCTGTACACTCTCCCTGCTGTCTGCCAGGGTTGATGCTTGAATGTTTGCCAGTTATTAACATGTACAATCCAGCTATTTTTGTATGAATGCAGTCCTGAAATTGAGATAAATACATAAAATTCTGATCAAAATGAGATTAAAATTCTGATCAAAATGAGATTGATAAACACAGTAAAAATGATTTTGGAGGGGTCTGACCAGAGAGTGAAGGAAAAGTGCTCAATGACTGCTCGGCATATGTGGGACCTTCTTAATATAGCTGAATCAGAATCAGAAACTTTATTGTCATTACATAAAAGTATAATGAAAATTGGGTGCAGTCTCTTGCAGTGCAAAAATAATAGAATATAAAAAGCAATAAAATAATGCTCTTATGTACAAAAATAATAACAGAGCACATTCTTTAAGAAAGAAATATTGCACAGATTTATCTCTGTAAGGTATTGCACAGGTTTCTGAAAGAGAGCATACCCTTTCATGTTCATTTATTATTGCAACAGCCCTAGAATATGTGCTGTTTTTCAGTCTGTTTTGGCTGGAAAAGCATCCCAGGAGGCCACCCTAGCAAACTGCAGTTGGGGGTCAAGTACCTTGTTCAAGGCCCAATGGTCGGATCATTATGCTGACTATGGGGTTTCCAACTCACAAAGCTGCCCTCCCACCACAAATTATTTTTTTGTCAATGTATAGATTTGATGTCTTCGTAATTATTCTAAAATGTAAAGAATAGTACAAATAAACCTCCATCCAACCATATCTATACTGCTTTATCAATTAAAGTAATGGGGAAGCTGGAGCTAATCCCAGCATTTTAGGGTGAGAGGCAGGGTACACCCTGGGCAGATTGCCAGTCCTAAACCTTTCTATGTGTAAGCGTGCCCAAACTTTTGACTGGTACTATATGTTAGGCACTCTGTATCGCAATTAACCTGCCATACTGCACTGATAGGACGTATCTTGCCATCCCAATATTGTATATTAACCCTATATCTTTCTGACATGCTCAGAAATGCATGGAATGCATTCATCTTGCAATCCCATTACCATAGACTAACTTTACACCTTTCTTACATACTCAGAAATGTTTTGGTAGGATTCATCTTATCATCCCTTTGTATACTAACTTAACGTCTTTCTGACATACAGTACTCAAAAATGCACAGATAGGATTCATCCTATCATCCCATTATCATATACTAATTTTACATCTTTCTGACATACTCAGTAATGCATTAATAGGATTCATCTTATCATCCCATTATTGTGTACTGACTTTACGTTTTTCTCACATACTCAGAAATGCGCAGATTGGATTCCTGTCATCCTATTATCGTATACTGGCTTTACATCTTTCTCACATACTCAGATATGCACAAACAGGATTCATCCTATTGTCCTATTATCATATACTGACTTTCGTTTTTCTGACATGCTCAGAAATGTGCATTAGGATTTATCCTGTCATCCTATTATCGTATACTGGTTTTACGTCTTTCTGACATACTCAGAAATGTGCAGATAGGATTCATCCTGTCATACCAATATCATATACTGTAATAGCTTTCATTACGTTTGAGTAGAGTTGTATGTCTCGAGACCACTTTTACGATGTATTGGTCTTGTCACAGTCTCGACGTTCTATTGTCTTGGTCTTGTCTTAGTCTCGCTGTCTTGTCTTCTTGTCTCAGATCGACACGCAACGTAACATTCGTTAATGCAACATTATTATTATTTCGCCTTTAGCGCCTTTCAAATGCAACCAATCGATAACATACATGCATTACGCTGTGATTCAGACATTGGCGCTCATCCATTCAAAATACGCGTTATACGCGCAAAATAAGTGTAGCGGTAGTTAAATATTAGATGCATCATCAGTGAGCAGTAAACCTAGTCAGTTAAAGTACAGAAAAAAATGTCAGCGAATTCTTCTGTCATAAAGTTTGCGTACATAGAATACAGTTTTTTGCAGCACAGGTAAAAAAAAAAAAAGCATTCGGCAAACTGCAGATTTTGCAAGTTTCCTTGAGCGTAAACACCCTGAAAGGTAAGCTAACCAGTAGCCATCTACCCATCTTCAAACTCTTTTACCTACCTTTCCAATCTCAGATGATCAGATCACGTATATGTATTATTGTTATTTATCATGTATTAAATATTCGCAGTCCTCCAGCCGCTACA
>JAODKE010000037.1:25639044-25660557 GCA_026779605.1 Mormyrus hasselquistii | reverse complement strand
AGTCAGAGTATGGAATAGTCTTCCTGATAACATAGTGCAAGCTGAATCCTTGGGTTCCTTTAAATCAGAGCTAGATAAGATTTATCAACTCTGAGCTATTAGTTAAGTTCTCCCCAAATGAACTTGATGGGCTCCTCTCGTTTGTATAGTTCTTATGTTCTTATTAACTATGACATGTGTGAAATATGGCATGTATAAACTATTACATGTATGAAATATGGCATGTGTGAAACATGGCATGTATGAAACATGGCATGTATAAACTATGGCATGTATTAACTATGGCATGTATGAACTATGATGTGTGAAATATGCCATTTGTGAACTGGCTCGTCTATCAAATGCGGTTGGACCCTTGCAGTTAGATAATTACTGTAAATCTCATATCCTGGCACATGTTTTTTTTCTCCAAAAAGGTATGTTGTTCATGTCAGAAAAAATGTTTCCAAAAATCCCAAGTCTCCTGTTAAAATGAAAGCAAACCACTGTGGCGAGTTTCATCGGTCATCAAATGTCACCTATTCTCAAGCTATCTGCTCAAGCCCAGCTACTCTAGCATGAACTCCCTGCCTTTTTTCATATCAATACTAGGAGATGATGTGTATCATGTCGCTATGAAGTAGAACTGGTGCCCCCATGTTGATGGAGTGTTTTTTTTGGGAGAGTGCTGTCTAGACCTGGGGTGAGGAACCTGTTCCGTGGAGGACATGTTTGTTGGATGACCTCTCAATTAATCTATAATAAAACAACAGTTCTCAACTCCAGTCCTGGGGACCCATTGTTTTTGGCTGATTGAGAGGCCATCCCAAAAACCTGCACCCAGACCAGCCCTCCATGGAACAGGTTCCCCACCCCTGGTCTAGACTATATTTAATCCATCTTCTAAACACTTATCTGCAAAGTCACAGGGAGGAATTTGACATGATTTCCTGAAATGCTAATAATACGTGTTTGATTTATGTTTGATCCATAAATCAGGTTTGGCATAGGCTTTTGTGCAGTAGCATAAGTAGTAGTCCGTCACCAAACTTTAGAAGGATCTAGAAGCAAGGCTCATGCATTGGTCCACGTCTGATTACTAAACAACAGATACTTTAATGGTAAAGGAAGCCACTCACACTTTCTACCGTGGGGCTGGAATAGTGATGTAACCCATACTTTAGTAAGCTGGACTGCACCAAATCAGAGTGACATTCACATATTATCATCAGCAGCTGATTAGCTGATCTACCAGCTGCAATTATCTTGCCATGAGCCTGTCATAGCTGTCTTTCCCACTTCCTCACTTGTTTAACCTAAATTCCAAAAGGTTTGTTTGTCTGTTTCACTTTGAAGGGCAATTATACATTAAAGCTCTGCCGACAGCAATTTATGAAGATAATGACAATTAGACACATTAATCAAAATATATAGTGTTCAGTTTAAAGTTCCCAAGAAACTTTGAAGCCCCTGTCAAAAGTTGCTTTCACATTGAAGTTCCGGAACCTGTATGCAGAGTCAGTTGATGTCATGCTTGGCAATTTTAACTTCAAAATCACAGAGGTTATTGATAATTTAGCACCTATCAAAGTCAAAACTACTTTTGTCAAACATAAGGCACCATGGGAAAATGCTGCTACAGTTTCCAATCAAAAAAGATGCTGCAGAATTCTAGAGCATAAATGGAGCAAAAGTTGACTGCAGATTCACCATGACATTTACTCAGAAAGCTTGCATACTAAACTCTGTGCTAGCCAATGCTAGGCAGTCTAATTTCTCTAAACTCATTAATGGAAATTATTTCACACAAATTATTTGCTATCATTGACAAGTTAACTAATCCACAGTTAGAGATATCCCCTGATTTTGGAGCAGCCCAAAAATGTAATGAATTCACTTGTTTTTTTCTGTCAAAAAATTGCATAACAAAAAAAAGCATAACATTAGCCATAATCTCCACTCATTCAATCAAATTAAATACTAGTTGTGCATCAAAATATAATAAAATGTAGCAAAATATAGTAGTACAATTTCCCAATTAATGTCTAAGTTTAATTATATTAACTTATTGACTTTAAAGGAAATTGTACATGTGAAGACTTCTACCTCTTCCATTGACATTGTATTTAGTCTTTTGTAGTAACTTAGATCTAGATTTCTTCAAATGGTAAATAGATCACTTAAAGCTGAGGTTTTCCTTAAAGCACTAAAGACAACCATTATAAAGCTCCTGCTAAAGAAAAGCGACCCTAAAAACCATTGACAGACCTTTTTCTAATCTGCCTTTTATAGGAAAAATCATTGAAAAGCTTTTTTTCAGGTAATACAGACTCAAATGGATGTCTCTGTCTATATGTAGATTCAGAAAAACTCTATTAGTATTGTTTGATCTTAGTGCTGTATTTGATGCTGTTGATCATAGAATGCTCCTTGATAGACTGAAAAGCTGGGTATGACTATCTGGAGAGATTCTAAATTGGTTCACATCATACTTAGATGGCAGGGGCTTTCATCTAAGTATACTGATATAAACTATAGAGTCCCTCAAGGATTCATTGTTGGCCCTCTGCTCTTCAGACTCTATCTGCTTCCACTATGTCAAATTATCCAGAGAAGAAATATTGGCAATCACAGTTATGCAGATGACACTCTGATCTACTTGTGACTTTCTCCAAATTACCTAAGTCTGATTGATAAATTAGGTGAATGCCTAGAGGGAATTAATATCTACAGCAGATGCAGGATGTTGTTGTGTAAAGGAAACTTATAAGGAAAAACTTATTCATACTGCAATTCTCTTTTCGCTGGAGTGCCCAAAAAGACTATCAGACTGATGCGACTCATTCAGAATGCTGCTGCTATGATGCTCACTTAAACCAAGAAAAGAGAATATGTCAGTTCTATACCCAAAACACTACATTGCATTCCAATTAATTATAAGATTGATTTGAAAATACTGCTTTTAGCTTTTAAGTGCTTAATATGGTTTAGGCCCAGACATATAGCAGACATTGTCAGGATCAGTAGCAGTGAGCAAAATGGGAAACCAGGAGAAGGAGACGTAGGAATGAAGGAATACTGGATTTAATCAACAAGCAGAATGACAGAGCGAGGGAAACGGACTCAAATGCAGACTAAAATACACAGGACTAATCAGAAATCACTCGAAACAGCTGATTACAAACGGGGCAGCACACGTGTTTAAGTAGGGGGCGTGGCACACACGAGCAGGTCATGACAGACATGTTGGTAGAGTATAAGTAGATCTCTTAGATTGTTAGGTGTTTGTCTGCTGACAGTGCCTATTTTATCTTATCCTTTTCTATTTTTTAAATTAAATGTCAAGGACTTTGTTATATTTAAATATTTTTATGTAAAGCATTTTGAGTTGCCTCTGGTATGAAAGTTGCCATACAAATAAATATGCCTTGCCTGAAGAAGGCTTCTGGAACTGCCACCAAGGAACTTCAATCGGGCTGAACTCCTGTGATATGAAACCGACAAAAGTACCTGATACCACAAAAAGGTTTTGGTTCCAGTAAAAAGTTGTGATGGTGGAAAGCACCTACAGGTTACATCAACATTTTATTCCTTGTCCACACTCAGGGGCATTCTAGACTCTAACAGAACACGTGTGGAAAATTTAATTTTCAGGTGAGTATTACACCAATTTTTCCAGAACAGTCTTCAGCTTTCAAGCTCCCCCTCCCACCCCTGATTCAAGTTGTTAAATATTGAATATTTTATATTGCAACCAGCAAGTTTTCTTTTTTCTTCTGTTTTCTTTTCCTCCTGTTTTTATTAAAAATATTTTTATTTTGATATAATTACTTTAATATAAACTTTAGTATAAAAAAAAAATCAGCTTTTACCAATTTTACAATTGAATAATTATGTGAGTAATTGTGGTTAAGGTCCCTGTTTAAGGGGATAACAGAAGGGCCGTAATCATTTTAACCTTGTGCTTTCAGATTAATCCTTTATCTAGCCAGTCCCCACCTGCCTTGTTGTCATGACCTGCTCGTACGATTCTCTTGTGTGCCACGCCCCCTCATCAACCTCATGTGAATTCCTGATTGTTCTCAGTTGTTCTGCGCTTCCATCCCTCAGTTCGTCCATGTTCAAGTCTGTTTCCCTAGTCCGGTCGGTCATTAATGTGTTCACCGTGTAGTTGTGTTCTGCCTGAAATAAACCCTGTTTTTGGATTTCTGTGTGCCCGGTCCTGATTGCCCACTCCATGCTCGTTCACCCTGCGCATGGTCATCACAGAATAACCGGACTCACCTCAGCTAACGGCAGCTAAACATGGTGATCTTATCAATGAGGCTGTTTATTGGCTCGCTCGCGCCCTGGCTATACACACAGGAGATATCCTGGCTGGGATATCCTCAACAAAGGACACATTTCTAGTTGAAGAAGTTTGGCTGAATTTACAGCAGTTCAGAGGTTTAGTGGTGGAGGCAAATAGGCAGCAGGTAGCCCTAGACGGCGGACTGCCTTTGGGTCCGCCATCGGAGTAGTCTGAAGTACCCCAGACAACAGGCGGAAAGAAAAAACACAAAATGCCATCTCTACTGCTTATCCACCAACAGCACACCCCTTTGTTGTGACTGCAGAACTTTAAAGTTTCTGCAGTGCCCCTTGTGGTTCCTGAGCCTCAGCTGCCTGTCCCGGCTGAGCCCTTGGAAGTTCCTGCACCGCCGTTCGATGCGCCGCCCTCCACTGTGCCTGACCTGCCTGTGCCTAATGTTCCTGACCTGCCAGTCCCTGCTCCAGTCCTGACGGCTGATATCCTCTGAGACGCCTGCTGCTACCTCCCTCCGAGACGCCTGATGCGCCTGTCCCAGAGGATCCCACTCCAGCTGCTGCGTCCCTTCCTCTGGCTCCAGACCCAGCAGCTGGTGAACCACCCACGGAGGTTCCTGACCTGGCACCGCCCACACCTGCTATCCCGGCCCCAGCTCCGCCCACGCCTGTTGTCCCAGCTCTGCCCATCCCTGCTCCTACGCTGCCCGTCCTGGTCCCTGTCCCAACTCCTGCACCTTGTCCCTGAGGAGGTTCCAGACTATTTGACCACCGCTCCTTCCCCCTTGGGGGAGGAGGAGCTCAACTAGGACCCCTCAGGGATTTCCCTGATGGTCCCAATGGACCCCTCCTGTGAGTCACCCTGACCATCACCTCAGCGTGGTCAATCCGGGCCAGTTCCCCACCTGTTGTTGTCCCTTAAGGGGAGAGGACACCTACACAGGGGTAGAGTCCCACCTACCCTACCTCAGTCTCCTTGGCTGTGGCTCTGGGGGTGCCTGCGGGTCCTTCTGCCCCTGCTCGGTGGTCGCCTCTGGGTCCACCTTCAAGGACTTGTTGCCCGCCTTCAGCCCCGCTTCCGATGCTTTGTTAGTCGCCTGCGGGTTCCGCCGCTTCAACTCGTCAGTCGCCTGTGGGTACCCCCACTATGGCTCGGCGGTGGATGGCGCCTTTGCCTGCTGCACCTTCCCCTCCATCCTTGCCTTTGCTGGGGTCCCCTCCAACTTCCTCCTCACCTGCCCTGGTGCCCCCTCTGACGTCCTCATCACCTCCTCCATCTGCCCCTCTGGCTTCCTCCTTACCCCCTCCAAGGTTTCCCCCTGTTCCGGCCTCGCCGTCACCTGCTGCCTCTGTGGCTGCTGCCTTCCGCCCACTGGGATTCTCTCAGGCTCCCCGTTGTCCCCCGTCCTTTCCTTTCCGGCCTCCTGTGTCTACTACTCGTCCCTCTGTGTCTTCTATGTTCGCTCCTGGCCCTTTCGTTCCTCTGGTTGGTGTTCCCCCTGTCTCCTTTTCTGGTTTGTCTGTCTGTATTTTCTGTTCTGTATTAGATTTTGTTCTGGTTTTTGCCCTTGTGCCTGTTTTGTGTGTCCGTCCTGTTCCCAGTCTCCCTTTAATGGTTTTCTGCCTGAAATAAACCCTGTTTTTGGATTTATGTGTGCTTGGTCCTGATTTCCCGCTCCCTGCTTGTTCATCATCACACCCATACTATACTTTCAAACCAATCCCTTATCTAGCTGGTCACCATCTGCCCTGTACTATACAGTACCTTCAGATTAATCCCTTATCTAACCAGTCATCATTTACCCCATACTATACTTTCAGATTAATCCCTTATCTTGCCAGTCACCAACTGTCCCGGGTATTGTGCTTTCAAGAATACCGACTGTTTCTTTATTGCTTCGCTTTTTTTCCCTTTATTAAATATTAAACTTCCATTTAATTATATGTTTAACGTGACAGTTTAAGAGTTTAAAGCTGTTTAAATTGATTCCAGACTCCTGCAAGACTATGACACTTTTTTGTGATGTTTCCTGGGACACTAATGGTATTTCTAATTATAGTTAATTACACTTATGAAATGCAAGCCACTTAGCTGTAATTTAGAATGACTTAATTGCTGATAGTTTTTGAAAATTGTCACTATTCATGAAACTTTAATGAGGAAGAAACTCACATACACTGCTGAATACCACAGATATGGTCTGATCCCAACATGTCTATTATCATTTGGACTACTGAGAGTGACTCACTTTAAACAAAATACAGTAGAATTACTGTCTTATGATCAGCAAACATGCAAACTGAGTCATCAGGTCTGTTCACATCAGCATAAAAGTTTTTTGAATAAGAATATTTATTTCACCACAAAACAAAAACGCACTACAGTAAAATTCATTATCAGTTAAGGTCTTTGTGTTCATTATCTGAGGAGATACACACAAAATGCAAAATGTCATATTATTTTCAGATGTTTCCCTCTAAGTCTGCTGTGCTTCTTGTTCTGCTATGTGAATGACAATACTGAAGTGCTATTTAGAATCAAGCAGCAGTCATGAATTCAAATATTTGTATTGATGCAGGGAGCCTGGCCAACACGTTGCTATGGCAACCTGGGCAAGTTTTCAGAGCCTGACATTGACAGGCCTATTTGGTGTTGTGGAGCGCGTTCCGTGCTGTATGCAAATGCCATGGCTTGTGAGGTGAGGATTCCTGGTCTGAAGATTCAGCAGACGTGGTGGTGAACATCTGCTGATTCTCCTCAGCTGAGGTCATGTTGCCTCATGATGGACATTCATTTAACTCCTCTTTTGAGATTGTATCCTTCATCCAGGGGCAGCACATTTTCTTCAGTGACAAAACTGTGGTATGTGCATGGGAGCTGTGTGCATCACCTTATTCCTGAATTGTGGGTTAATTCCAGATTACTTCAGTGGAAAACAGCTTGAATTAGGGCAGCTTGATTGCTTGGAAACTGTTTGAGACAACAAAAAAATGTGAAAACTTTACCAGGTTAGAACCAAACATATGACCCAAGATGTTTTGTTTTACGCTGGATCATTGCAGTAATTTAGGTTGGTAGAGAACTATATAGTTTATGTTTCATCCAGGGTAACACAGCAAGTGCAGGGATTTCCCCAGACTGCTGGTCTGTCTATATACTCTAAATAAAGTCATGCATGGTTACTTTTATGAACAAGCATTTTGATACGATCCTTCTAATTCATGTGCTCGTAGCTCACAGTGTAACACCATTATTTTTAGTATTGTTTTTAGAATTATTCATTAGTCATAAATAAGAGCAAAAGAGTTATTTTCTCATTGCACATGGTTAAAATGTGTTATGCCTTTCTACAAATATTTATAGTCATATTAATAATTCTTTACGAAAGCATTATAAAGTGTTACAAATGTGTTCATAGATCCTTATGGACAGGGGTGCACATAACTGATGCGCAAGTACGCATTCACCTTTAAGAATGATACGTGCGATAATTGATTGTTTGTAAAAGCGTACTTATGTGCATTTGCGCTGATATGAAAACAAAATTTAATGTATTTTAATGTTTATATGTCAACTCGACATTTGTGTTATATGGGTTAAAATGCAAGGTATTTTCTTGTCATAGCAGCGCAAATGCTCATAAAATAAGTACGCATTTGCGCATTTACAAACAATCGATTGTCTTACGTATCGTTCCTAAAAATGAATGCGTACTTGCCAGTGCATCCCTGCTTATAGACATTGTATTCATAGAAAGTGCTGTCAAAAGCTCTGATGGCAACTGCTACCATTCTAAACATAGAACTGAACATAGAGTATAACAGATAAACGCCCATCATGCTCTCCCAGGGCAACCATTGTACTCTGTGACTGGTGCAGCTGCTTTCTTAACATGCTGCCTACTCATCTGCCACGTTACCACGCACAGCAGACGTGTGACACCAAGAGAATCAGCCGAGGCTCTCTGTCACTCATGAGCAATTCGTTTATTGCATGAGCAGTGGCTGTAAACACCATCACCATGGCAACATCAGCAAGACACACATTGATAAGGGGATTGGGGCTCTGACAACAAATTAATTCTCCGAGCTCCACATGTTTCCACTGGTGAGCACAATTAACCACTGCCAGTGTAATCAAGCACTGACTTTCACTGGCACTCAGCGACCATTATCAGACATGGAAAATAAATACATTCTATCATTGCTCCAATCCAGCCTTCAAAACCACTTTTTCATTTAGAAAGAACAATATTACTGAAATTAGTGCACTTGAATTCTTGGTGGCCTAAACCGTAAATGACATTTGTCGTAAATGGCATAATAGCAACTAATGCTGACAGCGCAACTGTGCTAATGCTTCTGGACATTAGTGCAGCATTTAACATGGTTGACCATTCTATCTTATTAAGATTTAAATCTGAGGTTGGATTGTGTGGAACGGTGTTAAAGTGGTTTAAATCATATTTGACTAATCGTTATCAACGACTAATCGGTATGCCGACGACACTCAAATATACATTTCGATTACGGTTAACGTCAAGATCTGGATGGCTGAAAACTTTTTATCATTAAATGGTCAGAAAACCGAGGTTCTGTTGTTTGGAGGCAGGTCTGCAGATACTGTAGGAATAGTATGACCTCTGCACTTCACTCCAAAGGGCTGAACTTTTCCCTCAGCAGCTCAGCCCTT
Source organism: Mormyrus hasselquistii (assembly GCA_026779605.1). Classification (NCBI taxonomy): domain Eukaryota; kingdom Metazoa; phylum Chordata; class Actinopteri; order Osteoglossiformes; family Mormyridae; genus Mormyrus; species Mormyrus hasselquistii. The sequence continues at coordinate 25,651,580 of JAODKE010000037.1, read as the reverse complement.
AATCTAGATGTCTTCTTAGATACAAACCTCTCATTTAAATCACATGTGGATGAAGTTTCAAAGGTATGCTTCATACAGCTGCACCAAATATTGTGGAATTGTTTACCAGCCTATGTTTGGGATGCCAATTCGGTCTCAATCTTTAAATCTCAATTGAAGACCTATTACTTCAAAACAGCTTATCTGCAACACACTGTATCTGTGACTGCTGGTGCTGCTGTACATGTTATTTTTATCTACTATGCTTGTCCATTTATGTGTCAACGCATGTTCAGGACCATCCATGCTCTCTGCCTTCCCACATACCTGTATGGTCCCCAGGGTAGGCATCATCTGAGCTGGAGTCCTGGTTCCCGTCCCACGGAGGGATGACATCATGAATGGGACCTATGAACTGTATCATTGTGGATGATATTCCCCTTGAGTTCTTGATTTAGTTTGGTTGCCTTGGCTGACACACCTCTTTAACATTGTGTGGATGTTGAGGACAGTGCCTTTGGATTGGCAGATTGGGGTGGTGGTCCCAAGCTGGTGCATAAACTCAGACTGCAGCCAGAGCTCCCTCCCCTGACTCAGAGTTGAAGGAAGGTGACCCTCTCGTTCATTGGGGTAAACTCCAATGTACTGGCGCTAAGATGGGCGGGTTATAAGTAGACCCACCCCTGCTCGCCGCCTCTCATGGGCAACAGCTTCCAGAACTCAAGCTGTGTTTTGGGGTGAACCCGACTATATATAGACAGTGTCTCTTTAAATATTACATACATTCCCATAATCAGTTTATTTGCTGTCAGAAAGACTTACTCACAACAGAAAAAGAGAGGAAGGAAGTGCTGCCAGAGCTCCCTGTTTTCTAACATATTTTTACATGGAGTATGTCACTGCTGAGATTGATTCCAAGGCAAAATAATCTCTGAAGCTGTAATTCTTTTTGTAAATGGAAACCTATAAATCAAATTTGTAGTTCAAATGGCAGATGAGAGGAAATAAATCAGTGGAAAACAATCAGCCTTGTCATTTCCATCAGGAAAAATATTCTTTTACAATGGATTACTCAATTTTTTTCTGTAGATGATGTATTTTCTGTCTTGGTTGTAGATAACCGATGCTGTGAAATAAGTAGCTTGTGTAAAAGCTAAAATGTTGACGACCGCATAATCGCTCTTACAAGAGGGGGACCACTCCAGGAAAACACACCAAAACATTTTGCCAACGCACAGCAGTAGCAATGGCTGGACTGCCAGAACATCTAGCATACGAAACGGTGGGCTGATGGGTTTATGGCAGAATATGTCTCCCCCACTTGGCAAAATTTACTGTGACATTGTGGGGGACCCCAAAGTTCAGGGCCAAATTTTCATCCCAATCCATTTCATGTCCTAGCAATTCTTGTGTGTTTTTTTTCAGACTATAAAATATCTCCCTACTGACATTATTTGACATGATTTATTGCTGAGCTCATACTGAACCAAAAATGTGTTTTTTTATTGAATTAGTATTTAAACACACAAGCTTGCATTTGTAATTAAATATAAAAATGTCCGTGTCGTAATGTAAGCTTCTGAAATTCGTGCGTTGCTACTCAGACTGCTCCTTTGTTTTTTATTTCTCAAAATGACATCAACTGAATTACAAAATTCATCAAAAGTATAGATCTCACTTAGCAAGTCCTGTGTCCACAGCAGGATTATGGCTCATTCATGACCATATACAGGCCCCTAAATACATTTTAGTTGGCTCTCAAACTCTGATCTGTACATGCATATATTTTACCATCCATCCATAAATCAATAAATCAATCCATCCATCCATCCATCCATCCATCCATCCATCCATCCATCCATCCATCCATCCTCTCCTTTGGAGACAATATCTTAATCACCAGGAGTCTCACAGGATGTGCTTCCCTGCTGTTTTTCATCCTTCAAATCAATGTGCCACCTCAGTGCTGAAAGGGTGCACAGAGCTCAGCACAGAAGCGGCCATTGCTGCTCAACACTGAGCTGATAAAAAGAAGGAAACCTGAGGCCCAAAGAGAAGAGCCAGCTTTATCCTTCACCCGATCATCCCACTTAAAATAAAAAGAAATCATTATCAGTCATTTTCCTTAGCACTGTATATACAAAGAGCTGCCCTAAAAACAAAGGGGAAGGTAGAAAAATGGTGTTTTACATGGAGAGCGCACACTGTGTGTGTAGCCCCTTCATCCATAAAAATGCCCCATGAAGACTTATTGGAACTCATGTGGGTGGAGCTGACAGAGATGTTGTTTCTGTTAAATATGAATTTTAATGGACAATTCCTATTGTTAGGCTGCAAAGGTAATGACCAGACAAGTGTGCCTTGTTGGGTGTGTGGGAATGGTGACAGTATAGCAAATGGAACCTCAAATTATACCACATCTAACATGATTAACCAACCTAATAAAGAAACACGTTCTACAATGTGGATTGTGTATGAGTTCATATCCTGACAATGTATCTAATTAATTGAGACACAGTTATTTGCAATATATTGATTTTTTTTCTCTGTTTTTTTTTCTGTTTTCATTAAATTAAAATGAGTTTCACATCTAATTACATTGCTTGCGGTTTTTAAAACAGCTTTGAGGTCTCCCTGTTGAAGAGTGATAGAGGATAGTCATGCTTGCTGTACCTTTTGAAAGCAGAAAAAGAGATTGGATACAATATGATACATGCATCAATGTGATTTTGTGGGCAGTGTGGGGACCACAAATCTCTAGAAATCAATGACCCCAAAGTTCAGATGATAAAGAAAGAATATACAGTCTCTGTGAACAGTTAAACAGGTTTTTGATTCATTGTAATAGGTTTGCTATATGACCAGTATCCTGTGGGTCACAGTTGGTTACCCCACAGATTTGCTGGCAATAAAATTAGAAACATAATGATGCCACCCTACAGTATGCTACTGAGACATATTTAATTCTGTTCAAATGTTTATGGAAGGTTGTTGTTGGTGGTTCCATGCTGGTCTACTAGACATTAGCCTGACCATCACTGCCACCAATTCCTGTCTTGACAGTTAAAGGGGGGATGGACTGATTAATTACCCAAGGAAAGTATTTAGTTGTAGATAGCGTAACTATTAAAGCTTTGATATAGCAGACTAGTGGTGACTAATTTTATCATATGAGAGGCCTTACTGTAGCTTTGTTAAACAAGGTACTTAAATTTGTGAAATATCACACTGAAAGCCCCAATGTAAAAGAAAACAATACAAGAGTTATGTATTATATGTATTATACTATTTACCAGTGACTTCTATTGACATAAATTCACCCAAAGCACCACACCTGATTCCTTCTTGTGTACTTCAGAGCAAAGATTCTCTAAAGCTTCACGTCAGAATCTTTGGTTCAGGTCAGACCATGCAATCCGAAAACAAAGGGGAGAAATCAGAGGAGATTGTTTACTGCTACACTACCACCCAACAGTCTGTTATAATACACAGGGGATCACATCATCTGTGGGGTTTCCACGTATCTTAGAATGAATGACCTACAGTAAGGTTGAACCTGCAGATTGATTTGGATGGAAACATCCAAAAAGCACTTCTCACTTGCCTTTCCTGCGTTATGTACAGTACCTGCACACACAAACAGACCCTGTGATCAAATTCTTCAAGCACAAAATACATAAATGTTTCTCTCCATTACTACAGTTTAGTTATTTATTTGAAGCCTGGTAACCAGAAGGCTTATGTCCCTTTAACATAATTATAGGGGAGCTGTTAGGTCATTCACAACTTGTAACATTGTGGGTGCAGCCTTCAGTGCCACCCTACACAGGTCAAGGTGGATAACAGACACATTGATAGGTTTTTTCTTGATCCTTAATCACAGTTTATATCTAGCTTTTAGCCCTCAAGTCCACTCTTTTCTGTTTTCGGTAATGTTAGTATGCCCAGGGGTGTTAGTATGCCCTGGCAGCCAGTTGACCTAGGACCCCGAGAGGTACGTAAATAGGTCTTAATTGAAAGTTTTGGAAATTCTCACACCCTTCAGATACCTATATTGGCAAAACAACATATTGGCAAAAATACAGCAAATACCATTTTTTATAAGCCTTTGAATACAGAGTCGACGTTGCTGGGAAGTCTTTGATGAACATTCTGTATTGTGCGGCAGACATCCAATTTTGCTTGCCACATCAAAGACACTTTGACAATGAAACTAATATGTCAGGAAAAAGGTGAATATTTGTGTCATACATTTTAGAACCTTTTGATAATTCAAAGAGATTGTAAAGGCACATTTTAAAGAACTTGGCTCTAATATTGGAAGGTGCAGTATACTAAATTATCCTCTTTCAATCCGTTGCCATAGGTGACAAAACTTTGCGAGCTTATGATATGGTCCTACCTTTATTAGAGATCTCCTAAAGGAAATGAATGTCAAGTGTGATGTGAAGTATTTCTATGAAGAGAATCACCTTTGCAAGGGTTCAGTTTTAACAAGGGAAGTCAAATGGCAATTATAGACTGAAATATTTCTGTACTGTACGTCAGTAAGCAGTGCTCCCTCTCATTCAGTCAGTTAATGATATTTTGTAACTCTGCATCTTTTTGCATGTATCATCCATTTATTTAAGTGTTTCATATGCACTTAACAGAATACCCAATGCAGAAAAACGTCTTCGTGATTTTGTTTAAAAGGTACAGGATGAAGTGGCTTATTCTCCATTTGGAGTAGGATTTCGGTTTCATTGATCCCTAAACTAAACCACCTTAATATGTTTATTAACCAACATGTCCTGTTTTCATGGCTCCATGCAAAATAAAGAGCTTCATTTGCAATAAATTGGAATATATTTTAATATACCATGCAAATGTTAGCAGGCATTAATTTTTTCATACATTAATTTAAATTGTAATTAATGAATGAATTAATTTAAAATCTTTATTCATGTTATCAGTGAACAGGACACAGTTCACAATGTTGCAGTAAAATTAATAAAAATGTATTGGAGGTGCTTTTCTTTGCTTCCATGCAGCTGGCGGGAATGTAAGCCCAATCCATGAAGATTCTGGGGCACAATTTTTGTGTTGGGATTAATGCCAGTGGAAGTTTGTAACTATAGTTATTGAGTGAACAGAGTGTTAGTGACTTAATGATGTACTATGTGCCTCAGCACTTGATGACCCCGATCTGTTTCTGTTTCCTAAGTGCTTCTATTCTGTAATGAAACCACTTACAGTTGACTGTGGATTATCTATCGGTGATCACAAGGGCATACGGGTAAGCTAGATATCATGAGCATCATGAGGCCTCCTCAATGACAGAAAATCCAGTGCCACAATCTCAAAGGGGTAACTAGCAGAAATTGAGCACAATAGTGAGTTAGGCTATGCCCCCTGCTTCCCTAATACATAATTGAGGCACTCAGTTGTCCACGCTCAGGCACTTCAGCTCATCCCCACCCGATAAAATCTCCTCTGCAGTAATCACCACTTGCTGCACGGGGGCCCCAGTATCTGGTTCAGTAACATCATACCAGGACTCCTTCCCGCAATTCCAAACGATCCCATTCCTTCAGCTGAAGAGATAGAGTCAAGAAATCACTCACCCTTGGGGGCTCACCCTAAGCCTTCCACGTATGCATTTGCTGTAAGTCTGGGTCCTCCTTCTGCTGCCTCCCCCATCCTCCTGGCTCCGCGAGGGCCTCTGGTAACAAGGTACCTTCCACCCCATACGTTACCACATCGACGGTGTCTCCTGGTAGTCAAAAGAGGGCATCAGCATTTTGGTTCCTCCCTCCCAGCCTGTAGTGGATCTCATACGAGTAGTTAGCTAATTGAGCCATGCACCATTGCTCAGTTGCCCCTAACTTTGCAATTTCCAAGTGGACCAAAGGGTTGTTATCAGTAAATACAGTCACCTGAGCCCCCCACAAATAGTCTTTAAATTTCTCAGTAATTTCCTACTTTAGAGCCAATAGTTCCAGCTTGGAACGTTTGGATTGCTGTGTTCACACAAATGAAGACTGCAGCTAGCGTATGCGATCAACCGTTCCTTCCCATCCTGGACTTGGGAAAGAACAGCCCCAAGACCATCAAGGCTCGCATCCATATACAGCTTAAAGGGGAACAGAAAATTAGCATAGGCTAAGATAGGAGCAGTAAGGAGTGCCTGTCTGAGGGCATCAAAGGCAGCTTGACACTCTGTAGTACACTGGATGGCTGAAGAGTGTTAGTTGGCCTTGCAAAGGCTGGTTAAGTGGGGCAGCTACCCTTGAGAAAGCCAGAATAAATTGCTGATAATACCCCGCAAACCCCAAAAATTAACAAACCTGCCTCACTGTCCTGGGGGTCAGCCAGTCCTGGACAGCAGTGGTCTTTTCCGAGTCTATAGCCACTCCCCGGTGACTGACCACATGTCCTAGATAGGTAACTTCACACTGGAACAGACGACATTTACGAGGCTGTGGTTTTAGCCCATGCTCCGGGAGTCTACTAAAGACTCTTTCCAGGGCTTTAAATGGGTGTTAAAATCAGGTGAGTAAACAATCATATCATACAAGTAAATCAGTAGAGAGTCGTACACCTGAGACCCAAAGCAATGCTGCATTAATCGCTGAAAGGTGGCCGGGACATTACAAAGGCAGTCTTTTCTTGGTCTACTGGGTCCACCTCCACCTGCCAGTAACCACTGGCTAGGTCAAGAGTTGAATACCACTCGGCCTTGGAAAGGCTAGTGAGGAACTCCTCAATGCATGGTAATGGAAAGAAGTCTTTGTGGGTCACCGGATTAAGCCTCCGATAATTCACACAAAATCTCCATGACCCATCCTTCTTCTTTGCCAGTACAACCGGGGCTGCCCACAGACTTGAACTCTCTTTCACCATCCCACTATCCAACATCCCCTGCAGTAAGGCTCTCAGACCTGGGTAGAGGTTAGGAAGAACAGGACGATACCATTCTCGTACTGGTGTGCCGTACCTGTAGAATTCTGGTGGGTGACTACTGCAGTCTTCCTGAAGTCCTCATCATGGGCAGTAAACACATGGGACCACTTCTGCAGAAGCACAGCCAATTCTTCTTGCTGATCGCTATCAAGACCCTCACCCCGCAAAGCCAGAGCCAGATGATCCCCGCTCAGTGTCTGTTCAACCTGATGGACGTCCACCTCCACTACCCTAGGCTCAATGTTCCGTAGCACCAAATGGCATCACCCCCTTATATCCGTCAGGTCTATCTGGGTCGTCATAGCCAAAGGACGTCATTGGGGCAACTCTAAGAGAAACGGATTTGGGTTGTAAATACAGAGGGGTAATTTCCCACCCTGAATCACACCCACTGATTTTGCTACACACCACTCCCGCCCCTGTTCATCAAGATCCTCCAATAAAACAAACTGAACAGGCTGGTTAGTGGCTTTAGGCACGGATGCCCAAACAATCATCTTAGTGACTGGGGGTACCACCCCTGGGGGCTGTTGCCGCAGCTTAGCTACCCCCTAAAACCCCACTTCAGCTTCTAAGGCTTTCGTCCGTTGGCAGGCTGCAAAGGCTGCATCCTCCGCCTTGTCCGCTGAATGAGGAAACACTGACTTAAAGGCTATGATCCCTGGGCGGCCACCCAGCAGAATACCGGCCTAGCCGTCCGCCACAACATTAATGCCTAAGAGGCCATACTCAGTGTTAATGCAATCATCCTGAACTACAACCCCCTTATTTGGCACCTCCACCCCCCCCCCCCCATATTGAAGTCGAGAACTACCTACCATAGAGGGCCTTTAAAGGGGTGCCATTAGAGAACCCTCCCGCCCTGCTGTGACCGGGGATGCTGAAAACTCTGCCTGAGGCAGCGCCTTGGGCAGAACCGTTGTATATGTCCAGCCTCCCGACAATTATAGCAAATAGCTCACCCCTGGGCATACTGTATGGCTGCAGACTAGGGGGGTCTGACCCCAGATGTTGACGTTGGGGCGCCAGATTAGAATGCTGCCACAGAGGAGGCACACTGGCCCCTAAAAGGTTACCTGCCGAGCATAAGCCACACTGGTCCCATAACTCCGCAGAAATGGATTTCCCCAAAACTACTAATTGCTCCTTTAATTCCTGCTGTAACTCCCCAAGGCATCCTTCGTCTGTTGCCATGCCACTAGTGTTAGTTCCTGATCCTTTGCCTCTTCGTGTCACCGTGGGCTTAAGCTGAGAAGCTATAAAAGTTAGGCAAACGTGAAACTCCTCTTCTCACGCCAACTCCTGTTCTAATGCCTTCGACTCTGCATGCATCAACAAAAATCAACATGGACACCTGCTGTAGTTGGCTTAACAACTCCTGCCTCACCAGGCCTGGTTGTAATCCCATAGAGAACTGGGTACGCAGCAGCTCCACATCTGTCCCATTAGTAAGAGGATGCCTAGCTCTCCATTTCTGATGTACCTCCCGCAACCGGAGAATAAAAGCCCCTACTGCTTCCCCAACCTCCTACTTACAGTGGAAAAATTGCAGACGTAACTGAGCCACTGATTGCTGGCCCCCATAGATCCCAGCTAGGGCCTCTAAGATCTTATCATAAGTGTTACAGTCCCTTCCAGGCAACAGCAACACTTCTCTTTTGGCACTCCCCTCCACAGCACTCAAAACAAAATCCACACGCTGTTCCACATTCAACCCCTGGGCCCAAATAAAAGCCTCGATCTGAGTTTTCTAGTACTGAAATCTAGATGGCTCTTCCTCACTGTTAAATTTTGGTACCCATGGCCCACCCATAAACCAGGGCATTAATGCACCCACTATTGGAGGCTGCTCACCGTTGCTCATATTACTTGTGTATGCCAAGGGATCCTGCTGACTATGCCAGAAATGTAACGGTGCCACAACAGGCACAACTCTCTAACCCTTCTAGTACACAAGGAATAGGCAATGGCACCCAGCTCCAAGGATGAAGTTTATTAGTCAAGAATCATATACACAAAACTACAGAAAACAGCTCACGTCACCGCTCGTGCAGGTTACGCCACCCAGCCTCCACTCCAACTAGCTAACCAAGCTCTAATGAACACCCCCTCCCAGCCCAGCCTGTGCCAGGGTACTGGGCGATTACCACATCCCACCAAAGTCATCAATGTGGGCTAGACACACTGTAACATGCACGGCACTGCTGCTACTTAGCACCAATCTCTGTCGCACTTCAAAGCTTCACCACAAATAAAGACATAAAAATCACCATCCGGTTGATGGACTCAAATGTGTACAGAACATGCAATAAAATCACCATCAAATAAGATTCACTACTTACAGGACACCAGATCCTAACTATGTTAGGATTGTGGTATTCACTCCCAGCATAATGCTCCTTCAATTAGCACTACTCAGGAAGATTTAATACGGTGACCTGTGGAATAAACTGCCGATCCTACAGAGACCCACAGAGAAAAAAAGAACATTAAATAATTGGCACCGATCGGAGATCGGAACCTCCGCCCTCAGCACAGCCACTCTCCATCCAGTCCTGCCGAAATAGGGAGGTGGCACCCAGCGCAGTGTATATAACAGCAGTCCAGGCTTCAGCGCACTGCCCCTGACGAGTATGGATTGTCTTCCAGTGGCTCCACAGATGCACTAAGACCATCCACGCAGATGGGGCGGAATGTAAGTTCCCGCACACATGCACTCAGTTCGGTTCTGTACATTCACCCACAGTAAAACTTATTCACTTCCCTTATCGGGAGGAACTAGAGCGCATTGATCAATCTCACTATCCTCCACCGTTGCCCTCATCTGCTGGGAGTAACGCCTGAGATCACCACTGCGAGGCGCTCATCACCTCAGCATTCAGTCTGATCTGATCGTCTTGGCACTCCTGCTGGGACTTTCAAAGATGGCAGCCACCATTGTTTGGGGCTCTCTCATTAGGGGAGGACGTGCACCGAAATGTTGCGGGAGGACTAAGTGTTTGGACTTCTTTGTAATGTGGTTTGGCGGCTCGCTGCAAGGGTGATGACGACAAACCGGAGGTGAGTGGATCACGGCGCGGTGATCCAAGTCCCGAAGGAGAAGTGGTGTCACCAGCAGGAGCAGCAGCCACAGGATATTTTTCCTTCCATCCCAGTGTGTGTAGGATGGAGACCACAGTGGGTGGGTGAGAGCACCGGAGCAATTCAGAGCAGCACCGCGAGAGACGGGAAGCGGAACCAGCTCGGCGACACGGGCAGCGAGTGGACCGGAATGGAGAAAGAGCAACCCAGACCCTCCCTGAGATCACTATGCCGGCACGAAGAGAATTGGCTGTAATTAATTCAGAAGGGGTGTTTTGCCGCATAGCTGACGGGTAAAGAGAAGGGTCTGTGAGTTGTGTTTTGTCTCTTTGCCATCGGGTCCGTGATGCAACGGAGGCGAGGTGTCACCGGCCATGTGAAGTGACCGGTACAGGCTGCGTAGAAGGAGAGACGCCCGTACCGGGGCGCTGCGGGTGGGCGTGAAGGAGTTGGAAGTGAGCCAAGCTGGAAGATTGGGAATTCGAGCAACCCCGGAATGAGTAACAGAGTATAAAGGGCAGTTAGATGATCTGTTACTTTGATGATTTATTTTGGTTTAGTAAGGGCCTCGCGCTGAGGGTGCGGAGGCCCTGGACTATTAAGTTTGTTATTTATGTCTTAGATTTGTATGCTATTTATTGAATGCGGGTTTTTTTTCCCTTTTTTTGTCTTGTGATGTGCCTGTGGTGTTGTGTCCCCCATCCCCTAGTAAGGTCTTAGGCATATGGTGTTTTCACAGAGGGTGTGGTGCTGAGAGTGTAATGAACTATTTTACTGTGTATGTTGATGAGTAGTGTTGGGGTTTAAAGAGGCTGCTGTGTCCATCACGGGTGTGTTGGGAAGGGGGGTCCAGACCAGGAAGGGCTACAACCGGGCCGGGAAGTAATACCCTCGTGCATTCAATAAATGTATTTGTACAAATGCACTACTACTTGTGGTTGTTTCTCCTCTGTTGGCCTTGCTCCAGGAGATCCAAAAAGGGGTTAAAACAAACTTAAAAGTAAAACCAAAATAAATTGCTGTTGGGGTCTTTTACCCCGGGCCACCACACAGCTAAATTTGGCGTAGTGTGGCAGGATCTCTTTGGGCACGGCAATGGAGGGAAATCCAGTAGTGGGGGTAAGTTCTTCCGGGTGCTTCCCCTGGTTTTTGGGAGGTTCTTGGGTTGTCAAGTATGATGGGTCCGTAAAGGCAAGATTTAAAGAGTGCAGGCGGACCATTGAAGTAGGCATCCGGGCTCAGACCCTCACAATCGTACAGCAGGTCGACTTCTTGTTGAGCGCCTTAGAGGGTGATGCTAAGAGGGAGGTCGCACTTTTACCTGGCAATCAGAAAAACACAGCTGTAAAGATACTGGGCTGGCTAGGTTGAGGGCTGATTTTTTCACCTGTCAGCAGCAGCCTGGGGAGAGGGTGGGGTCGTTCATTCTCCGTCTCAGAGAATGCCATTGCAGGTGGCGACAGAAAGAGCCTGCATGGGAGGGAGAAGATGATGACATCACTCTTCGGAGCCAACTCATGGCTGGGCTCCAGAGCGGCCTCACCAAGAAAGAACTTTTGAGGCTTATTCGGCGGGTGAGTCGGCTGACATTTTCTGAAGCATGCAAAGAGGCCAAAGAGGTGGAGGAGGAAAATGACGGTGTGGAGGGGGTGGAGACGCGCCACACGATGGCGCCCCCATCAGCGACAATTGCAGAGCCGGCCCAACGCCCCCCTATGGATGTAGAGGTGCTACGGCGGTCTGTGAGGGAGGAAGTACGCCAAGAGCTGGGTGAGCAGATGCGGGGGCTGCGTGAGATCTTACTGGCTGAGCTGCAAGCAGTGCCCAGAGAATCCGAATGTCCTGCCAGCTCCACGTCACCACCCCCACCACCTCGGCGTCGGAGTTTGAGACCTACACAGGCGGGAGGTCCTCGGTGGGATGAACAGGGGCGACCGATCTGCCTTCAGTGTGGTAAACCGGGGCACATGAGGAGGGAATGCCCCCGGCGAGAATTAACAGTGGCTAGTAGCCGAGGGGTACAGCCTGAACTCCAGCCGGGGCCAGCAGCGGACACCCTACGGGAGGCGATAGTAAGGGATAGCCCTGTTCTCGAGGTGTTGGTTGCTGGAAGGCCGGTCCCATGTATTTTGGATACGGGCTCGCAGGTCACTCTTTTTAGTCATGGCCTGTTCACACGCTGTGTTAAGGGTGCCAGAATTAAGGATGCTGTAGATATCCCATGGCTGACTCTGAAGGCGGTGAATGGGCTGTCCCTCCCGTATGTGGGCTACTCGGTGCTGGACTTCATGGTCTCTGGGGTGGAGGTTCCTCAGCGGGGAGTAGTGATTGTGGAGGACCAGCATCTGCCGGCCCCATTTGGGATTTTAGGTATGAATGTCATCAGACATTGTTGGGAGGTGCTGCAAGCACAGGGTGGGTCCCAAGTGTCCCTATTTCGGACTGCCCTCCTTAAGGGTGTACTCACACTAGGCACGGTTGCCATGAACCGCGCCCGAGTACGATTGTCCCCCCTCCCCACTCCCCCTCTG
>JAODKE010000037.1:25605573-25619620 GCA_026779605.1 Mormyrus hasselquistii | reverse complement strand
TACCAGGGGCATAAAGCCCCGGGCAACTTAGCTCCTGGGATCATTGGAACATGCAAACCCCTCCACCACGATAAGGTTTTCTCTTGTTAATTCCAGTATTCTTTTGTTAATTCCAGTAATTTCAGCCCTGGGTGTTGCCCTGGCCTATAAATGTTGTAGTGCAAAGACTATCCTGCAATGGGATACTGCAGTTTTGTGCATCATACACAGTTATTTCTGTCATCTATTTCAGTGCTTTGGGAAGATCTCTCATTGGAAACTGGACTGAAGTGGGAGGTGGGCTTTGGGCAACTGATCAGCCTTCACTGAGTTTTGTTAGGTTACAAAACCCGGACAGTGTACAGCATGGTCTCTTTGTGAAAAATGCTTAAAATGATTTTGTCAGCTCCGGCCGGTGATTCTCCCACATTTATTTCACTTCATTGGCCACATACACCTACTGTATATGCACTAGGAATATCTGTTGGCAATATTGGTGCATAAATATACAAACAACATAGGACATAATAAATAATAAAATTCAGTGATTAGTATTTACAAAATTTGGAATGTGCACAAGTGTCTAACTGCAAGTTTAAATATTTAAATTGATATTTTAAATACAGGAAATACTTCAGTTTAAGTCAATGCTGTCTGTGGTTTATACATGATGTTGAAAGTTGTTGGATGGAAATCAGATATTCCAGGACACACTATTCAAATGAGCCGCAAAATTCCAGCTCAGGGTGTACCCCAACCTAGTGCCCTGTGTAGTCTGGGAAAGGCTCCAACACCCCCCAGTACCCGAAAAAATAAATATGAAATTATCACATTTTCATTCATGTGGTAGAAAAATGCAGTGCATTTTGATAGTGTTACTGGTTAATGGCTTGTCCGTACTCGACAGACATAATTTGTAAATTTAGATGTTGTTTAAAGAAGAAGATAAGGTCCTGATTGCCTTATGCTTAATAGGTTACTTATGGATTCGGGCTCAGTGTCCCCCTTCTTCCCTGGGACATGGGTGAAGTTCTGCTGGAGGAAGGAGTTGAAACTCCTTCTGACAGGGGATTCCGCCAGACGTTCCCAGCAGACCATCACTATACACTTGGGCCTGCCAGGCATGACCAGCTTCCTCCCCCACCAGTGGACCCAACCCACCACCAGTGGTGATCAGTTGACAGCTCCACCCCTCTCCTCACCCGAGTGTCCAATACATGCAGTCACAAGTCTAATGACATGACCACAAAGTCGATCATTAAACTGTGGCCTAGGATGTCCTGGGGCCAAGTGCACATATGGACACTCTTATGTTTGAACATGGTGTTCATTAGGGACAATCCGTGAGGAGCACAGAAGTCCAATAACAAAACACCACTCTGGTTCAGATGGGGGGGGGGCATCCTTCTCAATCATGTCCCTCTAGGTCTCACTGTTATTGCCCATGTGAGCATTGAAGTCTTCAATTGAAGTCATTGAAGCGCTCTCCAACACCCCTTCCAAGAACTCCAAAAATGGGTGGGTATTCTGAACTGCCGTTTGGCACATAAGCGCAAACAACAGTCAGGACCCGTCTCCCCACCCGAAGGCGAAGGGAGGTTACCCTCTCGTCCATCGCGGTAAACCCCAATAATTATGCCCACCCCTGCTCGGTACCTCTCCCCATGAGCAACTCCAGAGGGGAAGAGGGTCCAACTCTCCTCGAGATGAGCCCAACTTCCAGAGCCCAAGCCATGCATTGAGGTGAGCCCGACTATATCTAGTCGGAAGCTCATAAACTTGCGCACCAGCTCAGGCTCCTTCCCTGCCAGAGAGACGACATTCCATGTCCATAGAGCTAGGTACTGCAGCCGAGGATCAGACTGCCAAGGTCCCCACCTTTGGCCACTGCCCAACTCACATTGCACCCGACCTCTTTGTCCCAACCAGGCCCCATGGGTGCAGACCTGGCCACCCTGGCTCCGGGGGGGGTCTGGTGACCCGCGTTCGGGTGAGGGAAAACGTGAATCCATGTTGTTTCTCATCATAAGGGGTTTAATGAGCCGCACTTTGTCTGGTTCCTCACCCAGGCATGTTTGCCATAAAGCCCCGGGCAGCTTAGTTCCTGGGATCATTGGAACGCGCATACCCCTCCACCACAGTAAGGTGTCGGCTCCAAGAGAGGTGCACATTAAATCATTTTCACTAAATCAGTCATGCTCCAAAGTCACCATGCCGTGTCCTTACATCAGCTAGAAAGAATCAATCACAATGATCGATCCAGACTCCTCAAGATCCTTGTTGAAGACCTAGTTTTAATTGGAAGCAACGAGTTACTGACTGCATCCACAAATCCTCTACTCCTTCATCTAGGACTGAGGTAGAAACCAATTTGTGGTGTCTTAGCCCCAGGTTGTTATGTGGTGAACAATGTGTAATGTGAAAGAGATAATGAGTGGTTTTCAAAGCACAGGTTAAGAGAAAATCTTCTACATGTGATGTGTATGTGTGGTTTATACTCTGTCTATGAGACAGATGTTTTCCTGACTGAATATTTATACCGCAAATATTTGGAACTTTTTCTTAATCCCTCCCATGAATGGATTATGCATGGGTGCGGGCAGAGGTTGTGCAACATAAGAAACATTGCACCTTAGAAATAATGCTGGATGCCTGACCTCATTTGTTTTTAGTGTGTCAATCCCTTGTCTCTTAAGATGAGTAATTTATGATTGGTGTGAACAGTGTAGTCAGTTTGGCATGATGCCACATGAAAGACAGACAGGCCCATAAACTAGCATTAGACTCCTTTCAGTGTACATTAAACAATACAGGGAATGTGATTCGCGGATAGTACACAGACAGAGTGGTGAAGGATTGGAGAATCCAGAGTAAGCTAATTCTGTAATGCTTCACAGAGGAAGCCCACAATCAGAGGGGAGGAAGGCAGAATGTTTTACTCAGATCCCTTGGCTAAATAGTGAAGTCAAGTAAGATACTGACTGCTCGCTCAGCCATAAAGACCAGTGACGCTTTACATGGATCCAATGGCACTCTGTTTTGTCAAATCAGAAGTATCAGGACCCTTCTTCTGTCCAGTCAGATGTATCAAGACACTCCATTCTGTCCTGTCAGGAGTATCAAGACACTCTTTCCTGTCCAGTCAGAAGTATCAGGACACTCCTTCTGTCCAATCATATGTTTCAGAAGCAGTCTGATGTAAACTTATCAAATTCTTTACAGAAAAGAAGCACAAGTTAGACAGGTAATTTCTCAGGAAAACATGACTGACAATGTACTCTTTCTGTGCCTAGTGAGCTGTGTCCAAGCAGAAGATATCTGAATTATTTCCAGTGCTGCAAGCACTTGGATAGAATCACGTGTTTCTGAATCTGAGTCAGTTGACACAGACTGTGATGTGCAGGATGACCCAAACTTGCTGGGAGCTGAGTCCTGCTGAGGATCTGTATCTGTCAGATTAGGCTGACTCAGATATGGGCAAATATCCGTGTCCCAGTGATGCCTGCAATGCTCACCTGCAATGGTCCAGCTGTTTCCATGTTTCCAGGAGTAACAGCTCACAGAGGAAACCTGTATAGACATCAGGCACTTCTTTCTGCCTTCCTCACCGTTGTGGAGATGTCTACCTCATGCCTGCTTTTGATTCATAATCTATAATCAGACAACCATATTGGGAGGGTCTCAGATTCCCCACCTAGAACCCACCCTCTCCAGCAAAAAGACTTTGACGCAACTTTTACAATAGGATAATATTTCCATTCTTCACATCTCGATGAGCAGGTAGAGAGCTTTCTTTCTGCTTCCTTTCTAAGTCCTGTAGGAGATATAAGGCTAGATTTGATGGAGGATAGTGATGGGGGTGGGGGATGAGTTAAAATAAACATGACATTTTTTTAGATGTACTTCTGCATTAAAACTCCCTTTTTGGAAGGTTTTTCATAAAAAAACACCCTCTTTAGTAATTGTTCCTTTTGTGTATACCTTGAAACATACTTGAAAAAACAAGTGTGGATTTCTTAGGTGTGGAAAATTCACAAATAGATTTTACCAAGTTTATTATGAGATTTATTAATCGATTAATATCCGAGTATATCCTGTATGTTAAAGAATGACAACATTAGCACTTTTATAAAAGGTAATGTACTTGAAACAGTGGTTTTAGCAATATGAATCTGTAAAATGCACATTTATTTAGAAAATTCCCAATGAATGGAAGATTGAATGTCACAGATGCATGACCGTTGCTGTCTGTCTGGTTATGTGCTGTTTGAATTCTCTTTATTTCTGATATTGGTGCCTTTCAGCCATTAACCAAATTACTGCCACATTTTGAAAACATGGGAACCTGTATAGATCATATGATCATTTTTATGGATGCTGCCATAACATTATCCCTGAGCATAAAAAATAAAAATCAGACTTGCATCAGGGATGGTGCCGTTCTGTGCTAAGGAATGTTTTTGCTGCTACTGGTCTCCCTTCACATTCCCATCCTGCCCCTCCCCCACCCCCAGTGGGTTTTTTCTCTTTTGTTTCCTATCCGAAAGACGCCCCCATGTCAACGCTACCCCCCAAACAGACCTTCATTAGCACATTAGCATGTAGCCAGAGTCTCCGTTCTCAAAATGAGGTGTTTTTTTTTTCATTTTGTTCTTTCCGTCACCCACCCCCCCCTCCCCATGCCAACCCTTTGCTGAATGCTGAGATCTCCCTCCTTATCTTCATCGAGAACAGCTACCAGCCAGAGGCAGACGGTAGCTGGGGACAACTAATGAATGGTGTGGCAGTGGGTGACATATGGTGCCAATCAGGAGACAGGGAACCCCTCCACTGGCCTCCCTCCTCCAACGCGATTTGCTGGGAAAGAGCGGGCAAGCCATTGTCTGCTGATATGTATTCTTCTTCAGTACATAGTGGCCTTTTATGCAAATAGCACCCCGGCTTAAGGGGGGGGGTTCTCGTCTCCTTTATGCACATTCCCTCTTGTGACGTAATACGGTCATTCTTCAGTGGCAACTTGCGACTGTCCCCCTGTGAGACACTGAGAGTGGATGGATTGAAGGGCACCTTTTCACAACGGGGATGGGGGGGGGGGGGCATGGGTTCTGTTCTGTTCCCTACTATAGCGATTCATGAAAATATGGCTGGGAAAAAAAACACCAAAGTTGGAGGGGTTTGCGCTAATGTATTGGTGGCGGGAGTGCTTCATGTGCTTGCAAGTCCAAGAACATCAGATGTAACAGGAGCTTTGAATCTCAGGAAAGGGTTGTGATAAACGCAATCTCCGTGTTCCTCAGTCAGTGTATGTGTATGTGCGGGTGTGAGAGACAGAGAGAGAGCATGACAGAGAGATAGAGAGAGCAAGCAGGAGAGAGAGCAAGCCAGTGAGAAAGGAGAGAGAACACAGTGTGCGAAGGAGAAAGGTGTCTTTGTAAAACAGGAGTGTTTCACTGGAAACTACAGCCATGGAAACTACATCAGAGGACAACCAAGAGCAGAGCCAAGACAAAAAAGGTACTGGTGTGGCTGGGAAAGAGGGTGAAGCTGGAAGGGTGACGGCATCGTAAACAGATAGGGTCTAACCTACTTCTGACTGCTGTGATGAAGTAACAAAAGCAGCACCGAATGCAGTCAAGCATGGCTTACCAATAACCGTACTTTTTAAATTTTGCAATGAATAAAGAATGTCTTCATTTAATTCAATGCAGCTTTCTTGAATGACAATTTACAACTAGCATTGATTTAACAATGTTTATTGACTGATATTTAATTGAGGAAGTTCTTTTTGATCAATTGTTTGCATCACAATTACAATTCATTTCCTTAAGGTGGATTTTAATTGGAGTCGTGTGGTTTATGGTCACGGTGGGTGATATTTTGAAGCATTTACTGAATAAATCTGGGTCTTTAGCACTTGGGGGAGGATTTGTTTTAATGTGGCTGCCCCTTAGTGATGGCATGTTCACTGACAGTAGCCTTTCAGGCTGCTTCGTTAGCAGGACTGTCAATACGAGGCTGCTCACTGGGACTGTATTAGCTGTCTGTAGGCAAAGGCTCGCCTGAGGAGCAAAACCCAACACAAAAACAGGCACACTGACACTGAATCCATGGCAAAACACACTCAGGCCTGACTCTGTGAATCTGGCTAATTTTGAGATGATTGCATCTCCTTCCACCTTATCTGCTGCCGAAAGCTCAAGGCCACATGGCTGGGCAGGAAGGTTTATATTGTGATTGGGGGCTGGAATTGATTTTGACTTTGAATGTTACTGGGAAAGCAGGCTGTTTGCATTTCACTTGCTTGCCAGAGTACTGTGAGCTGTGAGTCAGAGATCTTCAGGTAGTGAGCCTGTGTCAACTCGGCCAAAGCTTACTGCTGACCACCCGCTGGCCATAACAGTAAAACTTGGTTACATTTCTTCTACAGTAGCTTGGCCACTGTTGTCCTCAGGGACACGGGGGAATCAAACACCAGCTTTACTTTATAGAATGGTAGTATTTTCTCCAATGAGGGATGTTTAAAATGGCTGATGTGTATCAGTAATGCTCATGATGGTCTTTCCTGTCCTGTGTCCTTGAGAGGTGGAGTTTTTCTACAAAGCTCACCTGCATCCTCTTGCCCCCCCCCACCCCAACACTGCAGCACCCCCCTCTGCGTCCTGCAAACTTCCTGTACTGTGAACATAATCAGCTATGATTCAAAGGTGTTCTAGTTATTTACAGCAGAGCCAGAGCCAGAGTCTGTGTTAGTGGCGTTTCTTCAGCTACTGATGCCGCTGCTCTAAATGTATGCACAGGAATGTGCATCTGCATGTGGAAATCACCCATCTTTCATAAACAGGGACACAGTAGTACCATGGACACACTGGAAGATTCGGGGGGGCAGCACTCTACAGGGGGGAGTGAATATGTAAGAAATATATAAAATATATAAAACAGGGCAGGGGGGCCCAAGGTAACATGTTGCTTGGGGGCCTAGAATTTCTAGGTACACCCCTGTCCATCCTTGTTTATCTGGTGTAGGGTTGCCTGGATCCTCCTCCAAGAAAGACAGGCATGAAGCAGGAGCAACCTGGAGATGAGAACAGGCCATCAGAGAAATGCCCCACCAAGCCACGAAGGAAACATTTACCCACGTGAACATATGAGGACATGTTTACTGAACACACACAGACATTCACACCCACAGAGTTCATGACACTTAATCGTTATGTATGAGTGCTCATCATTATTTTTAATGGTGAACCTTGTGGTTTTGTCTGTGGGATTGAGTACAGGCAGGTGTATTGCCATATTTATACATTACAATCCACAAGTACTGTACAGCTGCTACGGTAAATCATCATCATGAATAGTGAACTGTGTGTGTGTGCTCTCGCTCTTGCCAGTGCTTCAATTTGACTGTATGCTTCTTTTTATTTGGAGGCTGAATGTCACTGTTGTTCACACCGAAGCATAATTTCTCAGCTTTTCAGAAAGCAGAGCCACTTCATTTTTTCCGTAATTATAAGGAGTTTCAGACTGTTGCTGTGCTCATCATTTGCTAACATCTAAACTAGTTGTTCTTTCTGTAATATTGTGGGCTATATGTGTCTCTGAACCAGGTGCTCAATCTGGAACCAGCCAGTGTTTCCACCAATTTTTGTTTCAGCAGTAGGCACCATTGCATCATCAGTGTTGGGTGTAGCTGAATAGATGTCTACTTTCACCTGCACGTGCAGAGCTGTAAAGTAACAAAGTAAAAACAAAGGTTTTTTTTTAATTTGCATATCCCATGAGTATTTTAAATTGTTGCAACTATTACTTTTGTTTCGCTACATTTCTGAGTCAAAAACTTTTTACTCTGATACATTCTGCACATTGTTTTAAGAAAGAAAAAATATTTGCAGTGTGCTTGACTTGAGTGTAAGGCTGCAAAATGTAAATCACAATTTTTTCCAACCTGCTTTATCCTATTGGGTCGCGGGGGGTCCGGAGCCTATCCCAGAAGCAATGGGCACAATCCTGGACAGGGGGCCAGCCCATCACAGGGCACACTCACATACTGTTACTATTCACTCACACATGTACACCTATGGGAAATTTATTAACTCCGATTAGTCTCAGCATGTCTTTAGTCTGTGGGGAAACTGGAGTACCTGGAGGAAACCTCAAGACGACAGAGGGAGAACATGCAAACTCCACACACATGTAACCCAGGGGGAGACTCGAACCTAGGTCCCAGAGGTGTGAGGAAATGCTAACCACTGCACCACCATGTCACCCACATTACAATTTTTTTTTTCGCTTAGAATAGAGATCGCTATTGTCACGTTTTGCTGACCGCACGGCAGGAAGGAAGGCACGGGAGTCCAAAATACGGGGACAACTTGGGGTTTAATGAGGTTAGGATATGATCAGGAACATAAACAGACATCAGCAACCCGGAGACGTTAATGACAGGACCAGGGAAGCATACTTGAACTTGGACTGAAATACAAAAGACTAATTGGAAATACAGTAGAGTCTAGCTTATCCAACATAAATGGGCCGGCAGAATGTTGGATAAGCGAAAATGTCGGATAATGGGAGGTGGTAAGACAAAGCCTATTAAACATCAAACTGTGTTATAATTTTACACATTAAGAAGCTAACAACAAAACAACAGAAACAATTAACTGAAAAAATGAATTAAAGTTACCGAATTGTCTGAAGTTAAATACTAAGTAGTGAGTTGTGACAGTGAGTGAGTGAGGGTAGGGTGAATGACAGACATGATGAGTCATAGTTTAGACGGGCGTGCCACTGTACAGTCAGGGTAACTAATTAGTTGCAGTAGAGTCGGGAGCATTGGATAATATGGAATGTCAGATAAGCGAGACTCTACTGTAATAAGAAACAGCTGATGACATCGGGATTTCACACTAGGCTAACTACGGGGCAGGAGAATCGGAGCTGGTCAATCGGTGTGACAGTTATTTTCTCTCAAAAATATATTTTTCTCATCTTATTATTATTATTATTTATCATATACATAATGTCTTTATGAAGATGGAAAAAACAATATGTTGATATGTGTTGTATGGTATATTTGTTAACATACCAATGCTGTTTGATATTTAGGTATGAAGTTTATCAATATTCAAATTTAACAGCACCAGAACTGAAGACACAACCATTAAAATAATGGAGATGATTACATTCAACCGTCATTTTCTGTAGCGGATGACAATGGATTTTCTCAGGTTGACCACCACTTACGAGAGGTGTGGTATCTGTACTTTTACTCAAGTAAGAAAGTTGAGTAAATTTTCCACCATTGCCTCCATGTTTGTGTTGCGTCTGTAGGTGCCCTGACATGATGTAATCAAGGTTTCTTTTCAGGATCCAACTATTTCTTGGTTCTCAACACAAATAGATTTTTTGGTTTTGAGACTGTTTGTATTTTGGTGGAAATATGCAGAACCTTTCTAAGGTTCGCAAACGGGAATGGAACCGGTTCTCTGTCAGTGATAAAGCAGTAATAGAAACCTCATATTCAATTAAATCTATATTCAAATTATTTACATTTATATAGCATTCTGAACAATGTATTGACCTCAAAGCCAATATATATCAATAAGAACAGTATCCTAGACAGACTTAACAGCAGATATGTATCATGCAGTATGAGTTTTCACTATAGTGTTGCTGTGGATGAATGGTAAGGGAAAGTGGATGGATGGATGGATGGATGGATATAATGCATATAGCAATAAGAATAAAGGAAAATTCCCTCACTGTATCAATCAATGCATGAAGCGTAGTTAAACATTATTTTGATTAATTCTTTTCAAAATTGGCAATGCATCAAAACAAGCAAATCCAAGTATCTGACATAGCTTGGCATAATACATTATTGTGTCACTGCCAATTTCATTTATAATTTTTTTTTTTTTATGTGGGATCAGGTAGTCCAGTTCAATGATATTACCCTGCAAGTGCATTGTGCTATGTATACATTGTTATAACCCATAATCCAGAGTGATTAAGTTAACTGAAATTATTTTAGCATTCTCTAGAGGGAACACAGGTTGAGCTAATTCTATAGTTCTAATCTCCTGGCCTTCCATTTTAGATTGAAGTACATCCATTAATGTATCTACCATCCATCCATCCATCTTTCAGCAACTTATGCTGGTCAGGATTGCAGGGAGCTGAAAAACCATATCAACATGTTGAATGAATATTCAACATGTATGATATGGATTTGCCTCTTTATTCCTGAGGGATTATGGGTAGGGATCTGCTAGGCTGCTGCTTTTAGGAGAAACCATAACAGGCTCTTATGGCCTGCTCAGAGATGGTGTCGCGACAAACAGCAAGAGAAGCAGAAAAGGTGAGGTCTGGCATGACTGTGTCTAGCAGGTGGAGTCTGGTGTAGGGTGAGAGCCTCTGTAGTGTGTCTTCATGATTCATCGCTTTCTGTGCAAACGCTGCCAAAGCTGTGGCCTAAACATTTCCGCATACAGTAAGACAAAAGCCCGGTGATCCAAAGAAATCATCTGACAGTTTATGTAATTACAGAATGAGACAGGGTTTACGGATACATCGAGCAATTACATTTGATGTAAAACAAGCACGCTGTATTTTTATTTAATTCCAGCATGACATTTCAGCCCTCTTTTTATGACCACCTATGAGAGGTGTGAGAGTTTTTTTTGTTAATCGTTGATGATTAGCTTCTCTCCTTCTGGTTGAAGGAGAGGGCCCACGTGATAAAATCATAAATCAGCGGCGACCCACTGGGCAGTGAATTTTTCCACACAGCACCACAGTGGCTCATTGTCACCGCGTGCCGTGTACTGCTGGCACGCTGGAGTTTCCATGGTCACACTGCCGTGCCACGGCCTAGAGAACAAGAGGCCGGAAGCTGCAGGGCCCAGGGCAGCTGGCAGGCTGGGCGATACGCTGGGCAGACAGCAGGAGGCTGATCAGCAGGCCCCGGCTCACACATGGCCCCTTTGTGTGACCAGCCTGCTCCCTGCCCCTAGCTTCCTGTCCTCAGTCTCATGCTCCCTTCAGCTGTCACCTCACTGATTACGCAACAGCATTACTGCTCATAGCTTGTCACTATGTTCTAGCAGTTGGCCAAAGATTTTTGTTGCTTTTTTAATTAATTTGTTTTTTTATTTCTTCTGACTTCCTTTTTTCACTTTCTGTCCCTCCTTGCTGGGGGGCGTAATTCTGCCCCATACAAATAAAAACTGTGGGTTAATGTGGGATGTCTCTCTGGTTTTGCAAGCATGTGAAAGTGATGAAATGCAAGCCTGTTGAATTGTGGTGTTGCTGTGGTCTACTGTCTCTGTGTGTGTTTGTGTGTGGGTTTGTATGTACCGCACTGAGAGTACCAAAAGTCCCCACAATATAAACCTCTAATTTACAAAAATCTGTGATTTTCTATATAGCACCAGATCACAACAGAAGGTTACCTTTTCCTATAGAACAGCTCTATACTTTGTTCTTTTATTAAACAAACTATATAACCTTATGTTATTTATCGTATTTACACAACAGCTTGTCATTTTTGTCTCTACACGGTGGCACATTTACAATTCTCTGTTCTCTGCATCACACACAGAGACGTACCGGCACACACAGGTGAGCATACTTCCACCAGTGTATAGAGAGTACATGTTGGAAAATATGTTGCGTCAACCACCTGAAAATCAGACAAAGATATTTCTGACTTCCTATATCAAGAGGTTCTAGAAAAATGTTCTTCCAGAAGCCCAGAAAGATACACTGCAGTGATAAAAGCATACTTTGTGGATAATTGTCATAAAAGAAATGTTTAGTTCAGCTATTATATTGACTGCTGTCATTAAAAGAAACATCATGAACACTATGAATCCTGTCAGTGTCCGTCTGCCCCCCCCTCCAATGTAAACATAAGGGAAACACTGAATCATAAAACTAAAATGCCAAAAAGTCTTGTATTGTGTTTGGTTTCTTACGGTTAAGGTTAGGGCTGGGTAGGGGTTTAGATTGTCATTGTTGGGGTTAGGGTTTTAACCATAGAAATGAATGGAGATTCCCCACAAAGATATGAATACAAACATGTGTGTGTGTCTGTTTCTCTGTGTCTGTCTGTGTGAGCAGAACATAAATAGCTCTGAGAGCTCAGGACTTGTGTCCTACCGCAGCCTCCAGCCCGTGAGACCATCTGTGCCGCGTCCATGTTAGGCAGGCAGAATTCCCATCATGCATTGCTCTTGTCACATACCTACACGTTTGCCTGAAACAGCATTTAAATATAACCGCGCAGCAGTGGCCGCAGCGTGTGCTGCATCCCTCTTGAGGTGCAGTGATGCCAGCCGCCCCATTCCTGGATCCACTCCACAGCCCGCCGATGTCCAATCTGTGCTTTTATTTTTCCTGTCCCTCTTTTTTAGATAACTCTTTTGTAGTTGTAAAAATCTATATGCTATATGCAACATGAGTTATTACTGCTTATTACTGCTTGTTTTATTGCTATATTTTGGGAAAAACAGGTCAGGAACTAACAAGCGGACAGTATAAATTGATATTTATCGCATTGGGTTTGGATTTAGGGCCTGGCTGATTGACAACGTCAAAATAACAGGTTTTTATCACATAGTGGGGGACAAGAGTTCCCCACAATGTAATATAAACCTAACCTCCCCCCCCACACACACACACATACTCATACACACTGTTAACTAACCATAAATGTAATATAAATGAAAATGTGGATCAGGAAAGTTGAGAGCTTGTGCAGTCTAAGGATCTGCTTCATGAGCCTGGAGATTGCTGATGCCGAAAGGGATAGAAAGAAATAATATCAGCATTCGCCATCAGTACAAACTGACCTCCCTGGGGGTGAGGGAGTTTAGAAGAAAGGCCATCACAGAATCTCAGTTTAGTCAATACTAAGCTGTAGCTCTATTGCATGGAAATTAGGGTTTTAGAGTTAATCTTAATCAGATGAGTCCACGTTAAATGATCCAGTGAAACTCTTCAGCAGGTCCTGTGACAGCTGTGTGCCTGTAGTGCACGGACAGAGGTGTTACATTGACTCTGTGACAGCTGTGTGTACGGACAGAGGTATTATGTTGGCCCTGTGACAGCTGTGTGCCTGGAGTGTACAGACAGAGGTGTTAATAATAATTATAATTGAACTTTATTGATCCCCTCCCTCAACTTGCTCTTTTTAGAGCAAGCTGTCCACGAAGGGCAGCCACCTGTTAGGGCCCTGTAGCAATAGTGTGCCTGTAGTTTACAGACAGAGGTGTTACGCTGCCGCTGTGACAGCTGGCTGTCTGTGATGTACAGACAGAGGTGTTACGCTGGCCCTGTGACAGCTGGCTGTCTGTGATGTACAGACAGAGGTGTTACGCTGGCCCTGTGACAGTTGTGTGCCTGTAGTGTAGACAGCCTGTAGTGTTACCTTGACACTCTGGCACCCAGAGCTTTGCACAAATCCCAAGGAGATTTCCATAGAAATTGACTGGCTGCTTTACTGTAAAGATTTGTTCATTAGGAACACAATTGAAAGATTTCAGGACCTTCTGAAAGTGACAGTGGAAGCAGGTCACCAAATTTAGGCTAAGACAGAATAATGGGGATCATACATATAATAATGCTGGGTTTTCTGCAGTACTACCATATCAGTGCATGTTCATAGAGAGTGTATACAAATTGAAGTCTAGAACTAGGTAGCAGAACTAAAACTTCTATTGGGAATGTCAGACATGGCAGTGCATTGTGATAGCTTCTCCTTCCTCTGTTTTGTATCGTGGCTCTTTTATGATGTATCCATAGTAATACTGTTGCACTGCTATTCATCAGTTTGTTTCATGGGGAAGCTATGCATGAAATATTTGCACATTACAAAAAATGTGGTTCTGTTGGCCTTATCAGACCGTGACCTTCGGCTCTCACTAGAGCAGTTTGCAGCTGAGTGTGAAGCGGCTGGAATGAAAATCAGCACCTCCAAATCCGAGACCATAGTCCTCAGCCGGAAAAGGGTGGAGTGCTCTCTCCGGGTCAGGGAGGAGGTCCTTCCCCAAGTGGAGGAGTTTAAGTA
>JAODKE010000037.1:25587778-25600824 GCA_026779605.1 Mormyrus hasselquistii | reverse complement strand
TGTCAGTGTATATCAGTCCCCGTTTTCCTGAGTCCTGCGTGAGTCATTGTGTATTCCATGTCACGATCGTTCGTTCCAGTCTGCCTGTTTCTCACTTAATAAACCCTGCTTCCCTGCAAGTTCCGGCTCTGCTCGCCTCCTTGTCCGCTCGCCTGCCAGCCGCATCGTGACAGGTGCATTTATATAATAATGGACAGTAAAAGGTTGTCCTTATGAATAATATATATCATTAATTGAAATCCTTCCCAGAGAACATTATTGTATGAATATTTATCTGAACTGGAAAAGATATTGAAATGTTAGTCTGGAACACAAAAATCTAGTGATACCATTGAAAATGTGAGACAATTAAATGTTAAAATGTGATTAGAATAGAATATAAACATACATGTAAATTTAATGTGTTGACTGCAACCATATCAACCAAAAGTAAGACAACGTGTTAAACCAAATGCATAGTTTGAGCGTTACGGCTGCAGTCAGAACGACTGAAGTCACATTGATTACTCTTCATAACAGGTTTTAACTGGATCATAGCCCTATGGATAGTGATACCAACATTGCTTCTCACTGGAGCTGTGATCTACATACAGAGGAGCAGAAGAAGAGGATGGAATACAGGTAAATATCAGGGATGCTGTGTGGCTCAGCAGGTAGTGACACGGCACTATGGGGATCCATTTCTGCCAGAAATATGTCCATATGCACACTGTCGACTGAACATTTGTCTGTGTGTATCCAACTTTAAACTGAACTTCAGCTGTGACAAAACTATTTTGATGGTGAGATTGTCCATGGTGATAGGTCACCTGACTAAACATATGTTCTGCATGCTGTCCTGCTGTGTTGTTCTCCAATACACCAGTCATCCTCCAATCCAATTAGTTTTTTTTGTAAGTGTTCAACAATCTGCAAATGCTACTTCTGTCAAAATCAAGTTAGGATTTCTTTACTTTTTCTAGTCTTAGACAGGCACATAGTTTACCCTCATTATCTGCATTTGCCTTATTCTTTATAATTATATTTTATACTTCATATCCCTTATTTTATTCTGCATTTTAATTGTGTAAAGCAGTTTGAATGAGTTTGACCTGACACAGAGAAATGTTTAATCAGATGATCAATCGACATAACCTCATTGCCAAATTATTTTTGTCACAGCTAAAGTACATTTCAAAGTTGAATAGACACAGACAAATTTTTTCTTACACGTTCAGTCGACATTGAGAGTGTGATTTTGACATATTTTTGGCACAAATTGGGACCCCATACTGTGCAGGTGATCTGAAGGTTGTTGGTTCAAATTTACAGGGTCAGTAGAGTGGTTTCCTCATTGGGCTCTTGTGCATGATCTTTAACCCCCATTTGCATCAGGGACTGTCTGATCTTGTTTTCTCAGTGACTTTGTATAAAAATGTCTGCTAAATATTAATTCTTATTCAACAGACTTCTAAAAATACACCTTAACCAATTATCCCCAGCAGATACACCGGAACCAGTTACAGATGGTTTCCTTACACCGGAACCAGTTACAGATGGATTCCTGTCACCAGCCCCTACAATAGAGCCTGTGTACATACAGGAGTTGCGATTTTCCTCACGTGCAGTTTACAGTTAGTTAGTCTCTGTAGGTGACTGAATTCACACCTGCACATGTCTTATATAAAGCAGCCGTTCACAGTACAGAAAATGTAAAATATCTCAGTTAGGGACAGATATAAACCACGGCTAAAATGGAAAATGAAATCGGAGCATCTTAACACACTGAGACAAATAATACTTGCTATATTCAGCTTACTATGACCTGAATATAGAGTAGTAACCTGCAGAAGCAGAGTCTTTGCTTCCATGATGCATTATTAAATCATTTAAAATTGTTTTTTTTCCTCATTAGTGTACACACAGCACCCCATATTGACAGAAAAAAGAATTGCAGATTTATTAAACAAGAAAAAAACTGAAATATCACATGGTCCTAAGTATTCAGACCCTTTGCTCAGTATTTAGTAGAAGCATCCTTTTGAGCTAATACAGCCATGAGTCTTCTTGGGAAAGATGCAACAAATTTTTCACACCTGGATTTGGGGATCCTCTGCCATTACTCCTTGCAGATCCTCTGCAGTTCTGTCAGGTTGGATGGTAAACTTTGGTGGACAGCCATTTTTAGGGCTCTGGTTGGGCCATTCAAGAACAGTCACAGAGTTGTTGGGAAGCCACTCCTTCGTTATTTTAGCTGTGTGCTTAGGGTCATTGTCTTGTTGGAAGGTAAACCTTTGGCCCAGTCTGAGTGATGAGCAGTGCCTGATTGTCTTTACACATACTGCTTAGAATTAAGGCCAAAAAGTTCTATCTTGGTCTCATCAGACCAGAGAATCTTATTTCTCACCATCTCAGAGTCCTTCAGGTGTCTTTTAGCAACTGGTGGAGGGCTGCAGTGATGGTTGACTTTCTGCAACTTTCTCCCATCTCCTGACTGCATCTCTGGAGCTCAGCCAAAGTGATCTTTGGGTTCTTCTTTACCTCTCTCACCAAGGCTCTTCTCCCTCGGTAGCTCAGCTTGGCCGAACGGCCAGCTTTAGGAAGGGTTCTGGTCGTCCCAAACGTATTCCATTTAAGGATTATGGAGACCACTGTGCTCCTGGGAACCTTAAGTGCAGCAGAATTTTTTTTGTAACCCTGGCCAGATATGTGCCTTGCCACAATTCTGTCTCTGAGCACTTCAGGCAGTTCCTTTGACCTCATGATTCTCATTTGCTCTGACATGCATTGTGAGCTGTAAGGTCTTATACAGACGGGTGTGTGGCTTTCCTAATCAAGTCCAATCAGTATAATCAAACACAGCTGGACTCAAATGAATGAATGAAGGATGATCAGAAGAAATGGAAAGCACCTGAGTTAAATATATGAGTGTCACAGCAAAGGGTCTGAATACTTAATGAGGAAAAAAATAATTTTAAATGATTTTAGCAAATGGCTGCAATATAACAAAGAGTGAAAAATTGAAGGGGGTCTGAATGCTTTCCGTACCCACTGTATGTACCTGTACACCTGTCATTGTACCTCTTGGCATCATAAAATGCCTTATGCATCTGAGTCATTGTTCTTGCTAAAAGTAACTGACATCCTGAATTACAGATTTTAGCCTACCTTCTTCTTATTCCAGAACATATGCTATGAAGAATTAAGTTCTCTTTCTTGTAGGGGTTATTCCATGGACTGCCACTCCGGGGAAGGCCTGTGGAGCTACACTGAGTGACATCTGTGACACCAGTGAGGTAAGAAAAATGTAAACTTCAGCATCAGTAAATGACATCCTGATTAAATGTATGGCATTAAAGAATAAAATTATTCAATCATTTATATGAATGTCTGGTGCACGTTTAAATGGGCAACTGATTACATTGATTATCATATTCAGTGTTGAATGTTTTTAGCAAAGGTTTTTGTGCAATCGATTATGGATAAACCAAAATATATCAAAGATGGGTGGATGATTGTGGATATATCACTGTCTGGTTAAATAGCACTGCCTCAAACTGTGAAGGGTTACTGTAAAGGCACAGAAGTGGCGTCTATGATTCACCGGACCATCTGTCTTTTGCAGTTCTATCTCTCCTATCACCTGTACATAGTAGCCTGTGCTGGGGCAGGAGCCACTGTTATCGCCCTGGTAAGCTTATAGCTCCTTTGGATTTTGTTGCCATGTCTCAGTACTCTATAGGTTTTGGGTGCTGGGTCCCATGCAGTTGATGTGATGTGATTTGTTTTTTTAAACATCATATTTACTTAGTTATTTGCTTGTTATATGTATTTATTTGTTTGTTCATTTATTTTATTTATTCATCTATTTATTTGTTTGTTTGTTTATTTGATAAAGGATTAACTGATTGGTGACAGGAGTTAGCCCGTAGGTGCAGTTTGTGGGTATTGAAAAGCCTATGCTAACGAAGGCATGTTGTTATGAGCAGCTTTGCAGAACAGGAAAGGACTGTGATTCAGCTACATGGCTCTTTTCTTATTTAAGAATTGTAACAGCTTTTTTAGTAGATTCAGCATGTGTATCATTAATTTAGCATGCACACAGTGGCCAGTTTAAGTCCACCTGCAGAGAAACATTTAGTTGCAGTTGAATACATACAGTATGTGGACATGTTGAAGAGGTTCACTTAGTATTTGACCGAGCATTACAATACGCAAGATGTCTGATACAAATTTTTAATGTAGTGTGACTGTTGGTGCCAGAATAGCATCTCAGAAATAGCTACCTGTCTGGGCTTTTCACACAGTGTTTACAGAGTAATGTGACAAAGAAAAAACAAAAACAGAGGAATTTTGGTAGCAAAAAACACAAACTCCTTAAAGCTAACAGGATAAGATACAGGAAAGATCACAGGAAGGGCAAAAGTACAAAAACAAACTCAGTACAACAGTGCATTAAATGGTGCACAGAAAGGAATCTTTGAAGAGCCTATCTTGCTATGTCTAGCAAATAAAGTGGCCACTCAGTCCACGTGGCAGAGTGTTGACTGGAGTGGTTCCTCATTTCCTGTTGTTCTGTTTTCTTCCACCAGCTGATCTACATGATGGCCACAACCTATAACTATGCTGTTTTGAAGTTTAAAAGTCGGGAAGCCTGCTGCACTAAATTCTAATGCGCACCCGATTGCCTTTGTCCAGTCTACAAGGCATCAAACTGACAACTTGGACTAAAATCAGAAAGTAGAAGCAAAAGTTCAGTTTCCTTTGACGTAATATGTAAATATCATTTTATATACCTAACTTAGTGTCTGTATACAGGGACAAGCTCTTGTAACAGGCCCTCGGAATGGCGGTGTGACACTTGGCTGGGGTTGTAGTCATCGTTGGGTCAAGTAGCACAAGCAGCCTCTGATGTTATCACGGGAGAAGACAAAGCTGAAAGCCTGTCATCCTCCTATCACAGGCCGTATTGCGGGAGGCAGATCATCACAAAGAGTGAACTTCAGGAGATCATACAGATGTATACAACGCATGCAAACACACACCCACACCCTGAGGTCACTCACAGTTTGCTGCTGATTCTGCTTCCTGCATTTCTATCTGCAGAGATTTCTGAAGAGCTCTCCTGTTAGTGTCTGTTTGCTGGCGCTTTTTCATATATTTGCTTATATTTGTGGGTTTTCTCTATACAAAATAAAGACTCTTGAATGAAATAACTTTCTCAAGCCAAGTTGTGTATGTTGTGCTCTAGGCTGTTTTTGTGGCCTGTACGAGGATGTAACAATTCCAGACATGTCACTGGGAGTGATAGTGTGAACAGGCAGCAAACATTAATGAAGGACTTGTGTCATGCCAGAGATGTACTCCTGCGAGATTGGAACTTAAGAACTTAAGAATTGAGAACTTAAAGATTCCCATATTACAGGTAATTTATTTTGTTTTTATTAGGAAGTATATGAGACCTGATTTTGTAGCTTCAGTCGTCAACAATTTTGTTCTTCTTGTTTTTCTTTTTATTTCTGTAATTTTTTTATTCAAACACAATTGCCATCAAAATGTGCTTAATTTCCATATTTTTCTGTTATAACACAGAACCTGCATGCTCTTTTTTGATTTTTGCCTGTTCCTGTCTACTTATTTCTTATTTAATTTTTTTGTTCTTAAAATTTTTAAGATTGTAGTACTTTTCCCTTTCTACATTAAATAAACCTGCTTTGTTTACAAGGAAAAGTCAGTGATGGTCTTTCTTTTAGAGGATCTTCTAGCTGGAGCAGATGTGCTTGCTGTTGGTGGCACTCCATTTCTCTATAAACTAACAGTTAAATAACCTTGCCTAATCTCCCCATGCATGCCACAGTGAAGCCTTGATGGCCCCCCTCTTATGTGCTTTCAGTGCATCCTTTCCACAGGCATAGCCTCTCTTCCTCGTAGCCTGCTCTGCTCTCTGACCCGTGCTCTCATCATCCACCTCAGCTCACAGGCAGAGCCTCGCCTCCTCGTGGCCTGCTCTGCTCTCTGACCTGCGCTCTCACCGTCCAACTTAGCTTACGGACATAGCCTCGCTTCCTCGTGGCCAACCCTGCTCTCTGACCCGTGCTCTCACCATCCACCTCAGCTCACAGACATAGCCTCACTTCCTCATGGCCTGCTCTGCTCTCTGACCCACAATCTTGCCGTCCGCCTCAGCCCACAGGCATTGCCTCGCTTCCTTGTGGCCCACTCTGCTCTTTGAACCACGCTCTTGCCTTCCACCTTAGCTTATAGACATAACCTTGCTTCCGCGTGGCCTGCTCTGCTCTTTGACCCACACTCTTGCTGTCCACTTTGCCCTCCCCCCTTCTCTTTCAGATCCATTTCCTCATGATCCTGTCAGCTAACTGGGCCTACCTTAAAGACGCTAGCCACATGCATGCGTACCAGGACATCAAAACCAAGGAGGAACAGGAGCTGCAAGATATCCAGTCCCGTTCAAAGGAATGCCTCAATTCCTACTCATAAGGATTCCCCAGGCCCACCCTCCCCTTTCTCTTGCCCACTGTAGGTGCCAGATAAAGACAAAACACACCTTCAGTTCTGCCCACTAACCCTAACATGCAGCACTAACACAGCCCCTAACAGCGTTCCTATCTCTGCAATTTGCCAATAAACCTTAAGACATTGCACTCTGAAGAAAGAGTTCATGCTAATGGTTTGCCATGTTTTAGCAGACGAGGCTGTTTCCTTGAAGGTTTATACTTTGTTGCACAAGAAAAGGAGCATACATTTGGATAAGTAGACAAAATTAGTGCAATGTGTTTATATATGCATGACTGTCTGTATGTATCATCTTGACATTAAAGGGAGGGAATCACTGTACCGAAACAAGTGTGAAGATGTGTTGTTGTTGGGGGAGCAATGCATGCATTGTATTTTCGGGAATGTAGTTTTAAGTGGTCTAGCGGAAACATCAGTTTGACAAATATTCATGTTTTTCAAACAACCTTTAGTTCATAGTGAAACATGGTATATTTATTTCTTTCCATTTGTATAAAGACTCCAGCATATGTCTGCCTGTTTAAGAAAAATAATTATGCAATATTGATGATGAGTTTCCCTAAACGTTCAATGACCTAAGATGTTGGCCATTTTCAATCTACCTCAAGTTCAAATGTCAAATACTAACACGGATGAGACTTTCCGGGTGATTTATACAGTAAAAACTACATAGGTCAAGCAGCACGCATTCATAGTATTATTTACTTCCATTACTAAAACATACAAAAATATTTGTAGTTCTGCATTTATTTCGTTGCATGCAGCTTTTACCTGAAGAAAATTCATGCTGTAAATTTATATTTTATTAATATTACTCATTTTCAATGTCTTGGAACTTAAAGTGGAAACATGTATAGTGTTGTCTGGCTCTACAGAAAAAAAATACTGGACAGAATAACAACAACTCTCGAAATTGTGGTTCAATAGTTTTTTAGTATCAATCTTATATTCCCTTCAAATTTTGTATTTTGCATTAAAATGACAAAAATAAAGAATAGCATGAAAAAAGACAGCATTAAGTGAACTGATTGTGATAGCAGGTATTGCATTGGAAACATTTTCAATGGAAATTGCTTCTTCAGATGGTTCTGAATGCACATTGGTCGATTATTATTTTATTTTAGTATCACACTCATCCTGTGTAAAAGGTGTATCCTCCATGTTTTTTCATTGTAATTTTTAAAATTTTGGTCTACAATCAAGTATTATGTACTGTGCACCATTCCCACTGCAGGCTTAAATATGTGGATCTTTTGAAAAAGTGAGATTACAGATTACAATTAAGGTCAGTTTAGACCATGACCTCATACTTTCTGTAGTTACGTGACCCCCGAGAAGAAGCATAACTAGCAAAACACAATATGAATATGTTATATGTGAAGAATTTTTTATTTAAATATTTTTAAACACATCTATACTTTGAAATGAAAACTTATTTTTGAACGCTGTACTTCTATGTTGTTTAATGTATGAAGGCTTATATTCTGATGTAAATGACTGATTTGTTTTTCTTTAAGTAGAAAATAATGTACAGGGATGTTTTGGTGTTTATTCATTGTTGCATGAAAAGAAGATGATACAGGTGATATGTCGTCATTTGTACTGACAACAAAATTGTAGCCATTGTTTGCCCATATTTTATTTTGTTTTATTTTTATTATTTTTATTTTATTTTATTTTATTTCTGACAAAACCGATTATGTAAAATACATTGTAGTCATAGTTTTCTTGTTTATATCATTCATTTTTAAAAAATTTCATGAATTCTGAATAGTGCCAATATGTAATGTTATATTTTCTACAAGTGCCAACGAGGTTTCATGTGTTTTGTTGGAGTAGATAATGACCATTTTCAGAGTGAAATAAGACCCTTCATCATTCTAGTGTGTCTTGATAAAATGTTAACATACAGTGCACACAGAGTCTTGGGATACTTGTCTAATCCAGTAACAAATATTGCAATTTATTTATTATTTAACAAAAATCATTACTTTATTCATTTTAAACAACAAATTTTAGATAAAATCTTTATTTCAAATAATAATAAATTGAAACCCAAATTATACTTCTAAAAGAGCTGTTATGAATTACAAAGTTAGTTGACGAGCATTCTCATTGGGTGCTTTATAATTACTGTAGTAACACCTTTGCAACAACATAAAACACCAAACATCTCTGTTTTGTATTCCTTTGGAAGCCAGTGACTACCATCACTTTTAATAGTAAAATAGCAAGAACATAACTGAATGATCCAGTCAAAAAAACTGACAAAAAAAATATTTGTGCAGAAGATATGCACAGATACATTAAATTTTGCTTGTTTATGGACCTTTGCTGTGAAACCAATAGATTTGCAACTTTTTTACAAAATTAAGCAAGAGTCACAAGACTTTCTGTAAGCATTGTACATGAATTGATTACTTGATAAATGCACAATTTCCTTTAATTTCTGGTTAATCAGAACTTAATCAGGCACTGATTTTTAACAGTTAATTCAATGGGCACTGGTCAAAGGCTAGATTAGTGAGTGACCTCTTGAGGCTGTGAAGGACTGTAAAATAATGAAGAACTACAGGCAAACAAACAGCTTTGTATACCTAGTGTACAATTGTTCAATAAAAATGAAAATGAAATGACGATATTTCTTTGCAGAGTATCATAAACACTATAAAGCACAACATGCTGTACAGTGATGTTCTGCATGAGGGTCTCCCCCATAGAGAGATGGGCATACTTATCCCAGTGTCATTCTGGAATGCAGCTGGTATATGAAGGGATAAAGGCAACACAAAGGCTGTGTTATCCTTTCCAAAACACAGGAGGCTAGTGGGATCCATATATTATTAGGGAACTATATTCAGTAAAGGGTGTGTCAAGTTATCATGCCACCATTGTCCTCCAGGGGGCACCAGACCTGGGGGGGGATTTCTTTAATCAGAGCTCAAGAACCAATAATAATAATAAGATCAATTAACCTGAGAAATGTGGTAGCCTGCTTGCTAGGAACACTGGTACTTTTTTGATGCTCGCAGTCAGCAATTTACAAGGACACAAAAATTTTGTATCTCTGACTATACAAGTAGATTTCCTAATCCTGGCTTTGGGAGTCTAGAATCTTGTTCCAGCCAAGGTCTTAATTAACTGGCCCTGACTGAAAAGTAAAGTGTATTCGCTCATCTTATTTTTGTGACCATGAAATAAATTAGAGTACCAGCTAAAAAACTTTTTTTTTTCTTTGTTTATAATTCTGAGTAATTTCTAGTTAATTACAAAATTGCATTGTAAATTTTAAGGATTGCTGAATAAGACTGATTAACATACTAAATAAGTCAGACAATCTCCGCAAGAGTGGAGAGGGTTTGAAACCACATATTACTGCTACACCTAGTCAAGATGGTAGGTCCTCTACTGTAAAAACATCATGTTGCTTATGTCAATATTGTAATATTAATAATTAGAAAAACAGAGGATTGTGTGAGAGTTTGCCTGAAAGAGCAGGTGACAGAATACATAAAGAGATAGGTAATTCAGGAAAGATATTATGCATGATTTTGCATGTATGTGTCTGTGTGTTCATGCATGTGTGTGTTTGTATGCATACAATTGTGCGTCTCTGTGTCCGCATGTCTGCGTCTCTGAGTGCCGGGATGTCTGCGTCTGTGTTTATATGTGCTTGTGTGCATCTCTGTGTCTGCATGTATGCATCTCCATGGGTGCTGGCATGTCTGCAGCTCTGGGTGCCAGCATGTATGCATCTATGTTTGTATATGCATGTGTGCATCTGCGTGTCCAGGAAAGAAATAGTACCTCAGCTTCAATCAAAGCGAAACGACAATTCAGATCAGGTCAGGTCAGATTGGGGAGTTTGCACTAGTATAGAATGTTGCCGCACCCACCACATGACGAAACACCTTGAGATTCCAGTTGTTGAACCCACAAACCAAGACATGGCCTGGTCCCACCCTCCAGGAATGCCCATCGATCTGCCACAGCCAGGTGTTACATGACCATTCCCTTATCTTGGTCCAGCCACACAGGTCCTCAGCAAAGAGGATCCTGCTAGCCAGATCACCCGCAGGGAATCTTACCACATGGTCATAATGCATCACAATACAGGTAATGTGCCTCATTCGGGACTCCCAGAGCATCCACTTGTTCAACACAAAGCCAAACATGCAGTATTCAAGGATTCTCCGAAAAGACACAGTACCAAAGAAGTCCAGTCTTGTCCATGTCTCACAGCCATACAGCAAAACAGGGAGTACCAGGACTTGACAAAGACTTGGACTCTCATCCTCTTACAAAGATATCCCAGACTCTCAGACTTCTTACTTTATGCCCTGACTCTGCAATGATCACATTATCATCTGCAAATATAAGATCACTGAATCTTTCTTCACCACTAGATGCCCCACAACCACTGTACCCCAAGACACCGCCCAACATCCAGTCCATGCAAGCATTGGACAAAGTAGGAGCAAGAACACACCCCAGACAAACTCCAGAATCAACTGGGAAGAACGCAAAGTTTCTGCCTCCACACTGCACAGCACTCACAGTACCAATATACAGGGTAGCTATGATATCCAGCAACTTCAGGGGGATCTTGCGAAGTCACAGGATGTCCCACAGGCAGAGGTGGAAGATTCAAGTCCAGAAAGTAAAAATCCATACCAAGATTTTGTTTCAACCAACCAGTGTAGCATAAAGTACTCATCTGGTTGGCTGAAACCAAATTGTGCTCTGGGCTTTCACTTTCTCAACCTGAAATTTCCACTTCTGCCCACAGGGCAGCTTGATAAACTCTTTACGAGTCAAACACTTTACAAAAATTGACAAAGACTACAAAGAAATTCTGCTGACATTCACATTTGTGCTCAATGAGAACCCTCAGTGTCAGGATACAGTCGATGGTAGACTTCATAGGCACAATACCCGACTGCTCTGATCACAGATCCTAATAAAGATGATCATAGCAAGGACCATACACGGCACTGAGAGCAGTGTCATCCCCCTGTAGCTGCAACAATCCAGGCAATCACCCTTCCCTTTCCAGATAACCCCCAGCTCCCTGGGCACTGCTATGGGTGGCTGCCCTTCATGGACAACTTACTCTACAAAGAACAAGTTGAGGGACATGTAAAGACAATTTCCCCACAGGGATTAATAAAGTATTGATTGTGATATATTATTAATACATATCCCTGCAGCTTTCCCTACCCCCAGCTGATTCACCACCAGAGGATCATCTTCAAAAACTGTGGACCCAGAGACATTCAGCGTCATAGGCAGAGGATTAGCTTTAAACAGCTGCTCAAAGTAACCGGCCCTGACTGCAACTCCCCGGGGAACAGAATCGGATGTATGTAATGCTTTGATTGCTCTGTAAGCTAGATGCTGATCGTTAGACCATAGATGGTGTGTCACTTGCTCACAGATCCCTCTAACAAACACCTACTTTGCAGCCCTCACAGCCATCCTTCTTAGTTTCTGGTACAGACTGGAGTTGCCATCAAGGCGTGCATGATTGGATTGTGACACCTCACTCGATTTTTCTGTTTTGTGAATATCCAGCTGTCAATCACCATGCCTTCTTATGCTGACTCCTGGATGGTGTGAACTAAATGACTGGGTTTGTGTGATTATAGCACTGTCTCAAGACAAACAGCTCGAGAGATAATGCATGCTGGGTAAATAGAGTGCTGGTCATCGCTATAGCCGGCATCCAGCTGAGAAGGCTTCTGTTGTTTTTCGTTTGGTCCATCATGGCTATAAATAGAGATTGCATTTGGAGGATAAAAAATTGGATTATTCTAATCACATTTTAAGTTTGATCATAAGAAAATTAACCATTTGTGTATATCTTAATGGAGCATAAGTGGGCTTCGGGTGATTAAAAAAAAAAAAACTTAATTTGTTTGTGAAGGAGAACTAAACATTATCTAAAAAAAAAAAACAATATGAGTTAGTGATATTGTCAGTTCCATAGCTGGGAAGTAAATTGGAAATATGAATTATGGTGCTTTCACACCTACAGCATTTGGTGCGCACCAAACGTATTTGGTCCCTTGGTTCGGTTCGTTTGCGTTGATGTGAATGCAATCTCGGTACTTTGGTACGCACCAAATCAATCGATACGTGACCTGCCTGAAGGGGTGGTCTCGGACCGCTTTATTCGCTCTACTTTGGTACGGTGCGAAAACCAAATCTGACGAAATGGTATAGTTTAGTGCACTTTGGGTATGAGATACGGGGTTGTGGGTAAAATTCTTTACACTTCCTGTTGACTCCATTAAATTTTTCAGGCTATCGACTCACGATGAAATCAAACCGCGGAGAAACGTGGAGTGCCGAAGAAATTTAATCATTTAAGTAAAAAGTCATAGACTACCTGATTGACAAAGGAATCTTTGGTACAGTTATAGACTTTATCTCGCCAAATATTAATTCTCAAAGCATTGTTATAGTAGCCTAGTTAATGTCATGCAATGTCACTATGCAATTTGGAGAACTGTATAGATAATATAGACAAT
>JAODKE010000037.1:25520608-25530940 GCA_026779605.1 Mormyrus hasselquistii | reverse complement strand
TAACATTAATGTTAAATAGCTCACTTGCAGAAGATTTATCCTGATATAATCCTCAGTGTCATTGTCAGATTCAAATCTAACAAATCTAACAGAATTAAAACATTTAAGCAATTAAAATGGTTTAAAATATTATCTTTCTATGTGAACTTCCATCCACCCATCTAGAGGCTATTCCAGGAAGCACAGGGCAGAAGGTAGGGGAACACTCTGGGTAGAGCACCAGACCCTCCAAGCTGTCTGATTTTTTTTTTCAAACATTATGCAGTCTTACTTTTTAATGCTCACATTTAGGTGATTAGTTGACAATTTTATGCCCTTCAAAGAAACAATCTTGATTTTTATGCATAGCCACCCCAGTCTATAAACCAATGAAAAAAGCACACACAAAACAACTTGACTGTTATCCCAGCAAGACTTCCAAAAATGCAGAGGAACTAAATGTTTGTCATGTCATGTGTTTAACTGAGACTTCTCTTCAAAAACTTCATGTCGCTGCGCTGGCTTTTGTAACCTCCTGTCCACTGCTAAGGCCTGCCATTGTCCACAAAAAGGGCACATTAAGCTTTTTCACCGTAAACGGACACTGCTGGTTTTCTAGGTCAGTTAATAAGCTGGCAGGAGATTCAAATACACACAAGTGCTGGCCACCCGCTTGGAGGCCGTACTGTGCTGCATGGCCAGTAAATTGTGTCACTCGATAGGACTTACTCTACTGGAGCCTAAGGCTACAGCTATGTTTACATGCCTGTGAAGTGTGTGCATTCATGGCATGTCTGATTGAAAATGTAACATTAGTACAGGCTATTTCAGATTCTTCTCCAGCTACTGTATTGCCAATATTGCATTTTCATTCTTCACTCCATTGCAATCAAGGACTGCCAACTTGTGTCAGTTGACTAGAGTGGGATTTTCAATTCATGTCTGCACATGCATTTACACGTATGTAACAATTCTATTACATGAATTGTAATAGGGTTTGCAAAGTACCCAAACACTTTTGATGTAGCTAATTTTAGGTGTACAATAGAATAATATAGATTTGCTGTAAAATGTCTTGCATGAGCATCGGAAAATACAACTAACATAGTAATGCAAGCCAATGCATTCAACCGAGTTTGAGAAAACTGCAGTCTTCTTTACTTTTGGCTGAAATGAAAACTTATTTAACCTACAATACAGTTGATTAGTTCAGTTTTGGTACTTTCTTAGCTTCAATTACAACAAACCTACTCCAAATACAAAGGCAGGTTAGTCATAGTCTAATTGTAGAGCTTATAAGATCTAAATAGCTGCAGGATGTTGTAGGTACTAAACACTGAATCATCAGCACGTTTCTGTATTAATTTAAAAACTGCCTCATTCTCCTCTGAAGTCTATGAATAAAACATTAATTTTATTGAAATACTACGTAAGAAAAACCTAGATTTGTGAAACTTTCCAAACTTTTAGCTGAAATTTGAATTTGAATCTAATACGTTTACCGAAATGGATTCCTTCCTAATTTATTTTTCAGGACAAACACATCAACATTTGTATCTGGAAAAGTGGATCTTGGAGAACTGATCTTGCGATAGAAATGTGTGCACCTTCATTGATACTGACCACAAGAAATTAGAAATGTTTGTTTTAAAATTTTATTTGCATATCAAAACAAAATGTTGTGCATTCCAAGAACTGAAATTAAAAAAAATGCCACTCAATTTGAAAGCATTTTACAAGTTGCCAAAAGCCATGATTGGCTTGGATTAGAGGGACATGAGTGCAGTGCTGTTGGTGAGCACGTTCTCTATTCCCCATGCAGAGATGGACTCTGGAGAGCTCAGAGAGGATAACAGCATGTCCAACACACAGATTGCCAGTCAGTAGTTTCCTCCATTATTGTTAAAGGAGTCTGGGCTTAAAGGGGCAGAAAGGGATTTTGTGTTTTTGTTGGAGTGGAAGTGGTGGAGTAAGTACCACACACTCATCGACTTTCATCCAATCACAATGCAACACGGGCTCAGGTTACAAAGTAATACAGCTAAAAGGAGTTAAAAACAAGGCAATGTTTGTGGAATGTACAGTGCATGGTTGACGCTCTGTGTTCATGATGTCTCTGCTTGCTTCTCCTGTTCAATGGCTGAAGAAAAGAGAGAAAACGCTTAGTTTGTCCAATTGATGGCAGCACATTTCAGGGCTTTATAGTAAATTGTACACTTGTTACAGTTTAGACAAATCAAGGACAACAACTTGAGTTCCTGTGCTGTTTTAATTTAATTAAAATAGAATTTGAATTTGTTGACTAATAAATTTTCTGTGGTAATTCATATTTGCTGTCGTCTTACTTTCTTTAGATGGCAGGGGATTTTTCTCCTCAGTGTGAGTCTTCTTCAGCTTGCTTTTGTCGAAGCTGGTGACTTCCTCCAGATTTGGCTTATCAGACATGACTGTAGAGTATCTAGTGATCATAAAACATCGTCAGGTTGAAATACTGGCATGACCAGTCAGCTATTAGTCCACAACATTCTCTATGTCTGAGGGAGAAAAATGACCTATGTGAAAAATTTACTTGGCACTGAGGAATGTCCTTCACAATCTGGACCACACCCGTTCAACACTGTACAATACATCCGTACGTAGGGAGAAGCACTAAGCAGGGCCCATTTTACAGTAAAAATGAAATTTGCATTATAATATAAAGTGTTATAAAATTAGTGAAACGGCAAGAAGAATAATTTTAATTCAAATTGGACACGAAAATATATGCAGGATTTATGGAAAATATGCATTATAGTAAATATTCAAATGACATAAACATGGGCATTTTAAAATCAGAAGTACAATGAAAACCGCCGTATATTTCCGGTCTTTTTTCATCTCGAAAAGCTCGGTCTAAGGAACCACCGCCCTTTTTGGCAATATCTCGGAAGAGAGCACATTGTGAAAGGGCACGCTATCCTACGGCGGGTAGGTAAGACAAAATCCCATACAGGATCAATATATGACCTTAAAGCAACGGCAAGATTTATACTTCAATGCAACGGTGCGACTACGATCTGAAACAGCCCCTTCGCTTTTCATGATGCTCTCCAACAAGGAAATCGTGTTATTTAAAAAATACTGTAACAAAGCACAACCACTTGAGTTTTTGCACTGCTTTTGTGTTAAGCGCAAATATGCCCATATTTACTGGTAAATATCCTTATAATTAGTATTACTAATACTATTCAACTAAATCCTCTAATTTTGACATCCAATGCAAAATATAGCGAAAATGGTCTTTTTTACAGGGGAATACATATCAAACGCCGCATTATGGATAAAAATTCATGTATGTTTTATCACAAATTAACAAAAGTGTAATAATATAAAAACCTTAATCACTTACCAGAGCTTGCTTTTTGAGATGAAGGAGCTTTTCTGTGCGCAGTAGTGGACTGACGTGCCGTTTGCGCAGCCTGACAAAATATAGCCCGGGATATGCAAATGAGGAGGCGTGGCGACGCGCAGCATCGCCCTCACAAAAGAATCGTTCAAACTGTTAAGTTTTCCATTATTACATTAGCAGTTTTGCTTGGGCTATCGATTTTATTAAACGTATACGCTTTAGAATATGTTTACAAATAAATGCATTGTTGCAGGTTTCTTTTATGAAACATATCCGGTTATGGATTATGCTTCAAAGACGACATCTAGTGGCTGGTTATGGTACCTTACAGTTATATTAAAGTTAGGCTTTCATTGGACTCTAGACCTTACAAAAAATGTGCAATACTTTTTCTCAACTTCAGAAATTTAAGTTAAAGGGAACCAGAGTAAACATGTGACTCAATTTAAAGTCATTCAGCACTCACTTTGCTCATGTGAAAAAGTCATGACTTCACTCAGCCAGATGACCAAATCAAATTGATAGTCTCAGATGATTGAAGTAGTCAGCATACGATTTCTACAAGAATTCTACGCCATGATCAAATGAAATTCCAGAAGAAACGATGAAAAAAAGTTGCTGAAATTAACCACATAGGAAAGGGTTACAAAGCCATTTCTATGCTTTGGGACTGCACTACACCACAGTGAGAGCCAGTGTCTGTAAATGGAGAACATTTGGAACAGTGGTGAATCTTCCCAGGAAAGGCCAGTAGGCCAAAATTTCTCCTAGGTCACAGTGACGAATCATTCAAGAAAGGCCATTCCAAGAGCTGCAGGTCTTCTTAGCTTCAGCTATGGTCAGTGCTCATTATGCACAGTAAGAATGAGAGTGAGTGAAAATAGCATTCATGGGGAGAAGTAGCAAGTCAGAAACCAGCACTGTGAAAAAGTAACGACAGTGTTTGTGTCACATTTGCAGAGAGAAATAATGTTTATGGACAGTCGAGTCAAAAGGACTCTGGACGATGCAGGTCCCACTGTCTGACCTAAAGGACACAGTAAAAATATAATACCCATAATCAGGGATTAACTCAGAATCAAAGAGGGCTGGAGGGGTGGGGGTGTGGTGTCAGGTACAGAGTGGGGATGGGGGGTCCTGAGTGACCCACTACTGTATGTATATTAATTTATTAGTTATTATATGTATTTATGATCAAAATATTAAAGAGTATGTTCATTTTTTGGCATGTTGTGTTACCACTTTATACACCAGAAAATATTTTAATTAATATGGGTGTTGTATATATCATGTGGTTAAATAGTGCTTCATTTATTTTTTACATAATATGCAAAGGAAACAAGAACAATTCAAAATGGCTTATAACTACAAGCAAATTCAGCTAGAGCTCACCCCTTCAGTATTAAGAGCGAGCAATACAGTATGATAACATGATTGTGCTTTTGAAAGGTAAACAGATTTTTCTTTCGCTTTGTTTATTTGGTCTCAGTAATGCCACTGGTAATTTAAAAACAGATTTACAAAAATATTTAGTTTGTAGTATGATTTTGTCACCAAGTGAATTGGTATGGGACTGGTCTGCAGGATTAACAGAGCAAGCTGTCCATGAAGGGACCCCCAGCTCCCTGTTGCCCTTGCTGAGGCTGGGTTTGAACCTGCGACCT
Source organism: Mormyrus hasselquistii (assembly GCA_026779605.1). NCBI lineage: Eukaryota > Metazoa > Chordata > Actinopteri > Osteoglossiformes > Mormyridae > Mormyrus > Mormyrus hasselquistii. The sequence goes on along the minus strand of JAODKE010000037.1, from coordinate 25,525,909 downwards.
TGTGATTACAGGCACAGCCCAATGAGTCACATGCTGCCCCACACATTGTGGATACAGCTTCTGCACACCATGTTTGGTCTATTGGAATTCCTTATTTCATAGCCATGTTTAGGTGTAACTGTGCAAATCCATCACATTTTTTCAATAATTTGGGCTGTAGTGTTATTTTGGTCCCATATTTTGTTAGTTATTATCTGCATTTAAAAACATATATGCAAAAACCAACCTGAGTATGCATAGTGACCCTGTGCACCAACCTGTTCGGAGTTACTGGGGTCATTTCTTTACTTCCTGTGTGCAACTTCTCCTCCCTTCCCTGAAGAACATGAATCCTTTTCATAAAACACATAGGGTTCTTCCTTTTATATACTAATGTGTGTTGAGTTAGAAAGGAATGTGTGGTTTCTGACAGTCACTACTATGACTGGAGGGGATAACTGGAAGTATGAAATTTCCCCAAACCTCATTTGGTCAACGTAATTTATAATGTGTTGTTACATTTCATTCTTATCACTGCTGTGTCATTTCTAAGTGCTGAAGGTAGGGCTGTGTGATTAAGCCAAAAATGTTATTACAATAAAAAAAAATTAACATCAGTCTATATTGACAGATTATCATGATGAATGTCAAATCATTATTTATTTCCAGTTTAAAGATTGTCACTTTATATATTTGCGCCCTTTATATATTTTTACACACACACACACACACACACACACACACACACACACACACACACACACACACAAACACACACACACACACAGAACTTCAAGCAAAATTTATTTGAACAAGATTTATTAATTTAAAAATAATGTGAATCTCATTCAGAATGTTCTGCTCACTACTGCACTGTGCTGCATGAGTCTAAAGGCCACCTGGATAAGTGGCTGGAAGATGGATGGATAGAAGAAAAAAATCGGCTTAAAATTAAATATAAAAGAATAACGCTAATCTTTCCTAACCATGAATATTTGCAGTAGAATAAACCAAATGCATTTATGTTGTTTTAAAACACAATTCTTAACTGAAGTATAACATATTCATATTTATATATATTTACATATTCATATAGTAACCTCTTCAGATTAGCGAGGAGTTGGAGCAGAATATGGCCACGAATGTGAAATTTGGCAAATAATACTTACCCCCACCCTCCAACCTTATACCATAACAGTCAGCTAGCCCGAAGGATAATATAAAAAGTGTATTTATAAGCAATTTATAAACAAACATAACTGTATTTTACATTGTGCATGTTAAACTGCTGTGTCACTTCTTATATAGATATTTTAATATAATATACAAAACATATAAATTTGGCCCCTGTATGTACAAATTTACAAATGCAAAATTAAAAAGTTTAAAAGTTACTGTGAGAAAGACAAGATTCCACGGAGACAGCTAACATGTGAAGGAAGTTGGTTACAGAGACAAAGATGCGTGGAATAACCAAGGCAAGATTTTGAATATTAAAGACACAGTATACACTTATACCAGTAAATATTATGTTTCACTAATATTTATATATTGTATGATTTTATGTGACCTGAATCATTTGCAGTATTGTTTTTGGCTTACACGCCATATGCGGTAATCTGAAAGGTATGCATCATATCTTTTGGCAAACTCCAAAAATATTCCTCCTTAATTGTTCACCATCAACTCATGAATGATCAAAACTGTGAATGGCAAATGTTCAAATGTGAAGGGTGTCCTGTACCTGTAATTTTTTAAGTGCACAAGACTGAAGCAAAAGCCAAATGTAATACAAATGTAAATGTCTAATTTGAGAAGAAGATGATAATGCTGTTGATTTCACATGGATTACACCATAACATTTGCTTTCCCTAAAACAGCAGTCCAGAAGCAAATGGTTGAGACACATGGACAGGTGTCCTGATTTTGTGTTACTCTGAGGCTCAGTGTGTCACTTCTTGGATAATAACCCTGGTTTTGAGCTTTCTTGACTGATTACAGCTGCCATGTGTGACTGAGCCAAAGCAAGGCTTCCTCTTAACTCTCCACCCTGGTAGTAAAGTACCTAGAATAGAGCTTGCTGTACATGGATTGGTTGTCCACCCTGATGATGTTTCTTAGACACTGCCAGAACCACGGCTCAGCAGAAGGGTTCCTGGGCCATTCCAGAACGGTCTTCCCACAAAGCCTCCTCCTCAGGTGGAGAAACTGTGAGTGCTGCAACACTGGCTCCAGAAGCAGCAGTACGATCACATCCACATTTTCATCCAGCAGCCTCTGGTGGGCCAAGTAAATGGCCATCTTGAAAATACCACTTTGGACATAGGCCTCTGTCAGCACGAAGATGGTCTTGCGGCTCTGCCGGATGCTCTGGGAAAGACTGTCAATCACGGGGCTTCCAGGCGTCCAGTCCCGCTCCTCCAGGCAAATGGGGAGGGCTATCTCTCCACACTCCTCCAGCTGTATGCGAAGGTGATTGAGGACCCAGTCTGAGACAAGGGGGTCTTTTGTGTCGTATGTGATAAAAGCCTCATAGGAATTGTCAGTGGACCCAAGGTAATGATAACCTTGAATCTTTGCTCTCAAGTAGTGAAGAATGTATGAAGCATCCCAATAAAATAGATGCATCATAATAGCTATCACCATAAAGGAGAATACAAACGTACAACAAAGAAAGTAAATAAGAAATGCTTCACTGTTATTTACACATTGCTCGATGTCAAAGCTGACTACAGCTTTGCCCCTCAGTAGATCTGGCATTCTACAGGTGACATCCGTAGCTAAGTGGTTGATGTTAATGTCACCATTTTTCAACCACAGGATGAACTGTAATGTATCGCAAGTACAACAAAAAGGATTGCCCTCCAGGTACAATATATTCAAATAATTGTTTGTTCCAGGTAAGAAAGTGGACTCGTTGATGACCGTAAATTTATTATGGCCAAGGTAAAGATGCTGAAGACTTCTAGCATTTCTCAAAAATCCATCATAAAGCTGTGATATTTTATTATAATTCAGTCTAAGTATGCGAAGAGTATTTGTAATGGCTGAAATATTCCCTGATAAATGAGTTAAATGATTATAGCTTAAGTCAAGAATTGAGAGGTTTTTAAACCAAGTCAGTTTATCCCACTCAAAAGTTTTAAGAGCATTATGTCTTAAATAGAGTTCAATGATTGTTTGTGGTAAGTTTTCATAGACTCCCAATGGTATCTTGTCTATCTTGTTGTAGGATAAGTCGAGTTTTGTCAAGTTTACAAGGTACTTGAAAATTTCGAAATAGGAGTTGTCCCTGTCTTTCCACATTTTACTTAGGGAGTTATCCTGGAATTGCAGCTCCTGCAGAGAGTTACTAATCATCCTTTTGCTAGTTAATGTGAAGATATTATTACTGCTAAGATTAAGTATTTTCAACTCAGGCAGGTACTGCATAAAGTTCAAATTGTGCGTCACTCCAGATATACTAAAATAATGGGAGTTATAGCTCAAATCTAATATTTTCAATTTTTTCAACTCCTTGAAGGCATTGTCATAAGCCAAGTCTATCTTATTGTGAGATAGGTCCAGATATGTCAGGTCTGGCAATGAACTGAACTCGGTTCCATTTAAAGCAGCTGTAAAGCCATTATTTGACAGGTTCAGACAGGATATGTTGCTATAGCCTTCAAATTGCTTAGGGGAGATGAAGAAGATGTTGTTTGAGCTAAGGCTCAACACACGGCCAGAAGAATAACATAAAGGTTTCACAGGTAAGCGGTCTTCTTGATAATCCTTATCCTCTTGATAATATGTCACGGGTGCAGGCAGCTGAAAAAAATCATTAGATTCACTTCCTATGCCATACAATGCCTTTGTATGTCCTACAATTGGATAAAGTCTATTCTCTGACAAATATATCAGTTTTATTTTAGGAAATCTTGAAAACACATCAGGGTCTATTTGAACAATGAAATTTGTCCCAAAGTTTAACAGAGAAAGATTTTTTAAATTATAAAGCGGACATAAACTTTCTTTATGAATCTGTTTAAAAACATAACCTGCAATATGCAAATATTTAAGAGACACCAGTTTAGAAAAGTTACTTGAAAGATTGAGTGTTGCAGGGTATGACATCCTATTATAGTTATAGTTTAGGTTCATTTTCTGTAGATGTGGTAGATAGTTCAAAAAGCTTCCATCAGCTATTTCATCTAGTAAAAAATTGAAGGAGAGATACAGCACACGAAGATTTGGTAAACATTCAAACCAAGAGCTTTTGAGAGAGTGCAGTGAATTTCCTGAAAGTTGCAGCATTTTCAAGGCTGAAAGATTTCTAAATGCCCAAGAATGAATGTTGATGGATCCATTTGGACAGGGGATGCATGGATAAGGTGCATTGTAGCATCTAGGACAGTTTCCCTGCAAATAGAGTTCTTTTAGTTTTGTCAATCCGCTAAAATCATTTTCCAAGATGTGCTGTATTTTATTAGAACTCAAATGCAATATTATTACTGAGTCTGATATTTTGCGTGGGACATTTGTTATGTTATTAAAAGACAAGTTCAGAAATTTTAACTTAGGAAAGTTCCAAAAGCTGTCATTTTGGATAAAAAAGTTTTTTTTACAAGGCATCCAGTAGTAACAGTTTTTTGACAGGTCTATGTATGTTATATTTTTCACCCCAGAGAAGGTGTTCTGAGTGACTTTAGTTATCTTATTCCTTGTCAAGGAAAGAGTTTTCAGACTGGGTGGGAGGTTTTCTGGAACATCTTGAAGGCAATTGCCATCCAGTTTCAAGTAATTTAAGTTGGTCATGTTCTGGAAGATCCCTTTAGGAATTTGAACTTCGTGATTCATGTTGAGCCACCCAGCATTAAGCTTCTTCAGTTTGTGCAAATCATGGAAGTCACTGATGGAAATGTTTTTTATATAATTTTCAGAAAGGTCGAGGATGGTTGCATTTCTGCTTATCTGACTGGGTACTTCTTTCAGCCTGCGCTTCTCACAATGAAAAATAACATCTGTTTTACTCTCGGAGACATCACAAGGATTAGTTCTGGAGATCCAGCCTGGTCTCACAGCCTCAGTCAGAAAGAAACCAAGTGTAAAGAGCCAGAGTTTGAACCACTTTAGGAAACGAACCTGCAAACAAAAACAGTTATTTCAATAATTATACTACACACTCTGCAAAGGCTTTACTGCTAGTTGTAGCCCAAGATTTCTCCATCTTGGGCAGGCATAGTGCAGACAGAAAGAAGGTGATAATCTAGGGTGACCAAGCGTCCTCTTTTGCCCGGACATGTCCACTTTTTACGTCCTGTCCGGGGCGTCCAGGCGGGTTTT
>JAODKE010000037.1:25498115-25513251 GCA_026779605.1 Mormyrus hasselquistii | reverse complement strand
AGTACATACTGTAAGCATATAGACAAAGATATATTTTAACAACCTAAAGACTAAGGAAACCAAAGGCAGGAAATGTTACAGAGAAGCCAATGAAATAAAGTGAGCCAGATAACAGAATGATTGCTGTACAAGAGATAATAAAATAAAAGAAGCCTGTTTAAGTTTGGTGAAAAATTTTCAGCCACCTATACGGCTAATTCCTCCCTACAACCCTGGGGGCTAAGCCCCCCTTGTCTTTCAATCCTAGTGACGTCCCTGGGGCAGCAAATTTAATTTATCAATAAATGCGATATTTTTCCTTGTAACTATATTGATATAATCAAAAATGTGTGTTTTCATTGTTGCAAATTATTCTGTTTTCACCTGGTCAGACTGTGTTATCAGATTAAAAAACAAACACATGAAAAATCCTTTTTTTCCTGCAGTTCTGTGATAAGCACACCCCACCAAATAGATGGACCACATTGCATATCCACCGCGTGCATAGCTAAACCCCAGCAAAGTAAACATGCTTGTGTTTCTTGTTAATAATGCACATTAAAGCCTAGCTTTCGGAGCCATTGCTGTTGAATTTTTCAAATGCACTTCCTAGTTTACAAACCGTCATCATGATCAACAACTCGTTCATTTGGTAGTTAGTTGTTTTTCTCAAAATAACTAGTCAAAATAACAGAAAAGTTGAATAAAGGAGGAATTTTTATTTTACTTCATAATTTCTGACAGCCTGTAGGGTAGGGTGTTGGTACATTTTGGTAGCCTGACTGGAAAACCTGATTGTCCCAGGATGCTAGGCTTATGACTTTACGAGCCCAGAATTTTTGATGCAGTATAATGCCCAGTCATTGCAGATTGCATATACCCATTTCCCACCTTTTCTCTGTAATCCGTTGTCTTAATCGGGGTTGTAAGGGGTTTGGAGCCTATCCTGGAAGCTAAGGGTGTAAGGCAGGGAATAGCCCAGCCTGGGGCACCAACATATTGCAGGTACCTTGTAATGAGTTTTTATATTATCCAAACTTAGCTTAGCATCATATTTATTTTGATTTCTGAAGACACTGTAATGTATTTGCATGGTACCTTTTAATACACAAAACAAATGAGCACCCCCTGTCGGCCTAAAAAATAGCTTTCAACACTGAAATTCTTTCTCTAGAGCTGGCATAAACATTTAGACAGTACTAAAGGGCTGAATCTAGAAACATTTCCTGGATTTCCCATTCATATTGAATATGTTAGCTCATAAATAGAAAAGAAAAACTCCTTGTATACTCCAAGCTCCATAGCACAACAGCACAACTCTCTCTCTACTTTAAGTCCATTTGTGAAAAGTAACAAAATGCAACGAAAACTCTATATGTTGAAATAAACATGCAATACATATTATATGATAAAATGCCTTTTTGACATTAACTGTTCTTTGACATCTATGCAGTACTGATAATTATAAATACAGTTAAACTGACGTAAACAAGGAAGTTCATAACAATTAGTCAAAAAAATCTCACACATTAATACACCTAGTCAGAAAACAGTGCCAACTTACCATTTTAACGTTATCAGATTTCATCTTTTAAAGAACAAAGAAAGCATGTAAAGCAAAGTAACTTCGTGTGTCTGTAGATTCTCACAATCCAGCAGCAAACTTCTGCTTGTGGCTATTTCTACATTGACTCTTAACCCTTTGAGGTCATGTTTTTATAGGGAGGAACTATTCATTTTGAAGTTTCCACTACGTAAAAACGAGAAAAGTTTGCGCACATCTATTGACTGTGGCAATAGAATTAATTACTTTTACATATGCAAATTTTTTACATACAAATTACCTACTGTTCCTATTTAAACAATATGATGTTCAGATGAAGATAACCCCCACAGCTCACAGTCCAAAATATGCTTTTCGCTAATCTCATATAAGACTGGTTTTATATGTTCTCCATGACTCCTTTGTGCTAAACCCAACACACTTTTATAAGCAAGACAATACCAAATATATACCAGATATATACCAGATACCAGACATATTTATATGCAGCTCTTTTTGTCCCATGGCCACATTTCATAGGTTTGGTTTTATGAGGAAGTTTAGATTGTTCACTTCTCCATTTGGGGTTTAGCAACATGGCACTCACTAAATACTCTTTTAAGGTTACAGTTTAAAAATAAATTAGATAAAACAGAGCACTTTACCATTACAGATAAACTGCAATGTATAATATAAAACAAACAAATAATTAATTTACAATGATAGGAGAGACAATACAAGAGCAACATATTAAACTAGTCATAACTAATTTAGTTAATATAAATTGTATGTTTCAGTAATGTGAATTTTAAAGTAGGCCTTGAAAAAATCCCATAATATTTGCCCAGTATCTGTTTGCTGAATGAATTTTCTAGCAGCTGGCAGATTCATACCTACCCTGTCTGCTCCCCAAAAAGATCTGCTGACTGTCCCTCCAACATTTTTCAAAGCTGATGTCGCTCATAGTTCCACCATTTTTTATCAATAAATCTCTGTTCAAATAATTGGCTGATGAGAAACTTGCAGCTGCATCTGTTTCTATGAAATGTTTGGTTAACAGCAGGTGTGTCAGACCCTGCCGGAGGACTGTTTGCTAGGTTATATTTTTTCTGGCTATCATGAAAAACTAGCAGCATGCTGAATATGTATGTAGTCCTTATTTTGGTCTTCTGTCAGTAAATGCTGGTCCAGTCAGGCCACAGTGACTCAGAACCACTGAGCTGCAATCTTCTACTGTAGTCCTTTTTGTTTGTATAATCAAACTCAGAGCTGGGACTAGAATTAAACTCAGTGTCATGGAGCTGCAGTTGTTGTAGACTTGTCTCTAGAATCAAACTCAGAGCACCAAACCTGAAACTGCATCAGTAAATACACACCATGTACAAATTCTTCACTGTTACCTTTTTATACAATATCAAATTGCCAGCCATTCATATTTAATACTTATTCCTTTCATTATTATTAGCTCAATCTTAAACATTCATTCAGTAGAATGCAATGTGGTGCCTTCAGTGTCCAGTTCTTTCTCCCTGCATCCATTTTATTTGAATAAACCATGATGATTAATCTTAATGGGAGACTGCTCCATGACCACACAGGCTTCCAGCAACTGAATTCATGACTCAATCTATGACTGAAATGTAAACTGGAAAGGCATCCAGCCTTTCCTGTCATACAGATTAGACAGATACATACAGGGATGTCATTAGCAGCTCCATCTAAAGGGTCTCCTGGAATAATTTGCTGTATTGTTGGCGGCTGTCTGTGGCCATTGCACTCCTGAGACGAAACCAAAAGTACTGCTGGGCTTGGGGGTTCTTAGGCCACTCCAGCACAGACCTCCGGTAAAGTCTCCTGCGCAACCTCAGGTACTTGGATTGTCGTGGAGGGTTCTCCAGGAAAATCAGAATGATGACATCAGCCTTTTCATCCATCAAACGCTGGTGTGCTAAGTAGAAGGCAGTTTTGAAGTTTCCACTTCGTAAAAACTTTTTAGTAAGGACAAACACTGTCCTTTTACTCTCCTGGATGCTCTGAGAGAGGCTGTCAATCAGAGGGTATCCTGGTATCCAGTCTCTCTCCTCCAAGCACAGGTGTAGACCAGGATCTCCTCGTTCCTCTAGGTTGACTCGCAACTCATACAGCACCCAATCAGAAACAGCTGGATCCTTCACATCATATACTATAAAGGCATCGTAGATTGCGCTTTGAGAAGACAGGGGCTTATAGCGCTTCAGCTTGGCTATGCAGAAGTGGTAGATGTACCACACATCCCAGAGGAAGAGTTGGCTAGAGATGGAGAGTGTGAGAATGCCAAGGATCAGAGAGGTCTGTAAGATGTAGAGAGTGATGGAAAGAGAGTTGTGCTGACAGGTGTTCAGGTCCAGGAAAAGGACACTTTGGCCCACTTGAGCACCAGGAGCTGCACAGGTGACGTCTGTCGCCAGCCTTGGGATATTCACTGTTGTGCGGTTAACCCACATAACAAACCAAATTGCACTGCAAGTGCACATAAACTTGTTTCCATGTAGGAGCAAAGTTTGCAGGTTATTGGCAACATTTTCTGGGAAGCTGGTTTTCTCAATATATTGAATTTGATTGAAACTGAGATCTAGATATTTCAGACTAAATGCATCCTTCAGAAAGTGCGGAGTTAGGGCCAATATTTTATTCCGTTGTAGGATTAGTTTTTCAATGCTTTGGGTGCAGTTGGAAAGTTCATTGGGAACATGTTCCAGCAAATTCCCACTGAGATCTAAGACTTTCAGTCTATTAAGCAGCTTAAGCATCTCCCATTTGAATGTGTTCAGCTTGTTGTTTTTCAGATAGAACTGAGAAAGAGATTTTGGCAAACCCTGAAAAACAAGTGGAGGGATGAAATTTAAATTATTTTGGGAGATGTCCAGACTAGTCAGCTTTTTTAAATTTTGAAAATAATTGACATATCTTGTATCTCCATCTCTCCACAACATATCCAGTCGGTTGCCCTTAAATTCAAGTCGCTCAATAGAATTGCTCACCATCTCTGTATTTGTTGAAGTAGAAATTTTATTGTGATTCATCAACAATATTTTTAGCTTTGACAAATGTCCTGTAAAATTTAACATGTGTGTGACACCTTCAGAGTCAAAGTAATGATTATTGTAGCTAATATCTAATATAGTTAAATTTTTCAGTTCTTGGAATGCTGTAGAGTACAGCAAATCCAAGCGATTGTATGAAAAGTCTAGATACTGTAAATTAGTCAGATAGGTAAATTCAGAGCCATTTAGACTCTGGCTCATAGCATTTCCTGAGAGATTAAGGCATCTGAGCTCCTTGAGGTTTAGGAACTGAGGGTCTAAAAAGAAGATATTGTTCCGACTGATATCAAGCGTTTTTCCAAACTTACTGCATTGCTTTTTGGTAATTGAATTCAATGAGCCAGCTTCTTTGTCTTTATCTCTGCAGCTGCGTGCATATTCATCATACCTAAAATAGTGTATTTCTTTCACTGCCCCATTGTAATAGAGTGCTGAACTTGCCATTGGTGATACAGATAAAGACACATCTCTTGAGGATGCAAAGACAGCTCCTTCGGAGGGTGAAGATGGGGTGGATATTTTGTTGTCAGAGAGGTTAATTATTTTAAAATGTTTTAGTTCTTTTAAAATGCTGAGGTTGGCGATTTTAATGAAATTGGTTCCAAGGTCAATGATTTCAAGATTTTTGAGATGGATTAATGGATAGATATCTTCTCTTCTCAGCTCCTGGAAAACAAATCCTCTGATCCTGAGTGCTCTGAGTGATGTTAAATTTGAAAATGATTGGCTTAGGATAAGAGAATTTGGATATTTCTGCAGCTCATAGTTAAAAGAAAGGTCCAACTCTTCAAGCTTTGGCAAATATGAAGGAAAGATGGCATCTGTTATATGCTTTGCCAAAAAATTGCTTGATAAGTCCAATTCTTGAAGGCTCTCTATGCCTTGAAACCAGTGTGGCAGCACTGATCGCAGAGAATTACTGTGAAGACGTAGTATCTTCAATTTCTTTAAACTTCGAAAGGCATTTTCATCAATGCTGAGAGGAGCGTAGTCAGGACACGGAACACAAGGAAAAGGTACATTATAACAACGAGGGCAGTTCCCACTTAGATCAAGGACCTCCAGTTTGATGAGATTTTGAAAATCCTCCCCAGTTACACTTTTTATATGATTATTATAAAGATACAACTCTTTTAGACTTGAAGGTAATTTGTGTGGGATATGAGACAGGTTATTGGACTTAAGAGACAGCAAAGTCAAATTCCTTAGTTGGATGAAAGCATCCTCATCAATATAGTATGAGGTGTTACATGGGTTACGATAGTAACAATTCTGGCCAAAATAGAGAATTTCTATGTTGGTCAATTCTGAAAGGTTTTCCCTGAAAATAGAGTAGATGCTGTTTATTTCAAGACTAAGCAGAGTCAGACTGGGAGGAAGGCCTGTGGGTATGCTAGAGAGCTGGTTCCCATCCAAATAGAGTGACTTCAGATTTTTCAAATGCCAAAAGCTCCCGTTCTTAATGGTCACGCTCTGGGAACACACGTGGTCCTTGGGGCCAACTTTTATAGGGACACAGTTGCAGCGCATGTCGATCTCCGTGAGGTTCTCCAACCCCTGGAACGTGCTCTCCTGGATGTGAGAGATGTGATTGATCGTCAGAGTAAGGTTGGTTGTGTTCCTTGGGATATGTTTTGGAACATCTTTTAAGTCCCGCTTTGTGCAATCCACGGTGACGGTGCTCCTGTTTGGTTTCTGGCTGACTTCACACGGAAGGCTTTTGGGGTACCAAGTAGCAGAGACTAATATGTAGTAACAAAAGAGGATGAGGACTGTAATTCCCCCACAACGAGGCACACAATCCATCATCTGCAATAAAACCATTATCAGTTATATACATCATAGCAGAGCCTTTTCTGAATTCAGCCTTTCCAGATTACGTTTAACAGCAAAGGCTATTAATCTTTCCAACATCTACAGCTGTAAAGATTTGAGTCTACTACAGTTATTCTACAGAAGATCTGCATATACATATTGTTACAACATTACAACCATTCATTAAATAAAAAAACAACACATTAGTACCGAACCAGATTTTTTTAAAAAACAAAATCTAGAACAATTGATTTGAAAACAGTAATCCAAAAGCACTGACAGTAGACAGCTGTTCTGCCCGAATCACACTGAAAAAACATATATCAAAAATGTACTATGTAATGTTATTTTCATTACACATTTTAGACTTTACACCAATATACAAAAATTACTCACCGCTATATTTAATTGAAAGGAACAAATCCACACAGTTGATTTTATGTTGTTAGAATAACTTTCAGTATGAAAATGAAACCTGAGGGGCATTCCCCCACATCGAGACAACATGTGAAAAGAGTTTATATATAGCCGAACTTCCTCATTGCTGCACAGCTTTGCAAACCACAGGTTTAAGTCCTGCCCTTAAATACAAGCTAAATCAATTAGTTTGGGTTTGTGTCCTGTAAAGGGCTCCTGGCATCCTGTCCAGGGCATGCTTCTTGACCTAAGATGCTAAAGATAACATCTTATCTGTCTCCATCTACCCTGTCTTGCTCCTGTTTGGTCTGCAGATGTCACTGCTGGCCATCCTGTGTGCTTCTTATGTCGTTCACTTATTAGCTGGTTTCTATACTTTGCAATTAGTAAATCATCATCATCTACAGCTGTTCCTTGTGTAGCCCCGCTAGTCATGAACAAATGTTCCTGCCTGTGTGTAGTGTGTCAGTCTGGCCTTTGCTACGTGTCTGATAGCAGTGCCTTTGTCTGTAAGCATTGCCCAGGTCCCCTGGAAGTAAAGCTTCTCTCCGTTTTACCAAGTGGCTGTGTCTGGGATCGTTCTTCTTCATGACATGAAAGGTAAGGTGCCTTATCTTTCACCCTGGTCTTGGAGTCTCCATGCAGCCAGAGGATCACATCCTAGATGTCCATAAACTTCCCCAGTGTTCATCCTCTTCCCCAAGACAAAGACATCACTCACCCCTCAAGTTTTCATGGTGGATTCCCTTGCACTCCTGGAGTCACTCCATTACTTGATGATGGACCAATCGTGTAAAGATTACCTCAAGCCATCACACTATTCAAGACAATAGGGAGTAGTTTGGTGGATGTCTCTCCCACTTCTGACCCCCTTTAGGTGATAGCGTTATGGAATGTCCTGTTGGAGGTGCAGTGGCTAAGCACAACATTCTGTATCCAGAGCCCTCCCCACTGGTTGTCTCCAAAGTACTCACTCCATTGCTCACTTTCCAGTAGGGCTGGGCGATATGGCATAAAATTCATATTGCGGTATAATCTGAAAGGTATAATCTATAGATGGTATATATTGCAGTGTATGATTTGATCTGTAAATTTCAATATAACTGTTTTTGAAAGGGTAACATATGTCCATAGCAAAGGCATTGCAGCAGGAAGTTGTATAATAAACTGTTTCACATTTCAAAGTAATCATGAACGTAGAATATTTATTGTGCAAATCTGCAATTATAGAAAAAATATGAAAACATTACAAATAACTTTGCTGGTTTTATTTTATTAAAAATATACAGGCTGGTTTTGTAAACTGCATAGGTAATCAGAAAACAAGACAGAACTAGACTAATGTCATAACTCCATCTATATTAGTATGACCATCTCTCCCATAAAGGTCCTGTCAGGCAGAGTCCTGCACGGGTTCAGGTACCCGACGGGTGACCCGCAAATTTTGATGAAACGGGTGAAAAATATTCTATTGTGTCGGATATGGGTTCGTGTCGGGACGGACTCAGGAGAGCTAAATTGCGGTTTTCAAAACATCATGTGCCAACAAAAAATACCCTAGGGCTATATTTTAGTGACAAAATTACTGCATTCAAGATGATAAAACGTAAAATCCATATCAGTTTATGCCTGCACGTGCATTTCCGGAAAACTCTCACTCCCACTTTCATTTTCAAAAAACGCATGCGATCTCCTGCAGTTGTTCGAAATGGATACTGAAGTAGTCAACTGAGGCCATTTTTTACACAGTACTATAATGTAAAGCACCGCACCAAACGCTAGTCTTCGCCTTCGTGTAGGAATTCCAGTCGGGTAATCAAAGTACAGTAAAATGGACAGTGCACGTAGGTAGTCTATAAAATCTACTAATGTGCATTTTATATAATATTAGTTTTATTAACACATTTAATTGTAAGCTGGTAAGGCTATGTGTGGGCATGGCAATATCAAACATTTGAATTTGGAGGTAGGCTACTACCATTTGTTTTGCTTATTATTAGGATGTTATTAGGCAACATTTACAGTAGTACATTTGGCTATGCCTTTTCAAGTGATGTTGTACATGTTGTTTGTTGTGCAAATAAACTTTTGTCTTTAATTTTTAATCTGACTGATTTTCATTCGGGTGTCGGTATTTCTAGCGGATCGGGTGCTGAATTTTATTTTATTTCTGTCGGATAACGGTTCGGATACGGGTTTAAGTATGACGGGTATGGGCGGATGCGGTTTATCAAAATCAGACCCGTGCAGGACTCTGCTGCCGGGTGAAGCAATAATCATATAAGCAATTTCTATATAAATCATATAAATAATAAATTATTTATTTATTTTGTCATTTTTGCGGGCGGATATTTCTGCGGTAGGGTGGTATAATCAAAATCTCTCCAGTTGGCCAAATTTATATCGTATACCGTACTACCAGTACTACTTTCCAGCACCAATCCTGGCCTCGGAGATACCGCCGGCACAGCACCCACAGTCCAACTTCCAGGCCCCGAGGAGGTTGCATTGCCCCAATCTCCAGTACCTGCAACATGAGTTGCTTCACACGAGTCTCCAACAACTGTCCGGCCGGCCACATTGCCTGAGTGTCCAGTACCTGTTCCACATTTGCCTTACCAGAGTCCCTGGAGGGCTTGTTATGCCAGGCCTATTGCCCAAGTATTCAACGCCTATCCCGCCAAACGGTTTGCCTGAGTCTCAAGCGCCTGCTCCACTAACTGCAAGTCTCCAGCAGCTGTCCAACCAGCCAATTCCCCCTAGTCTCCAGCGCCTGATTCGGCAGTCGCACCACCCGTCTCCAGCACCTGTTCCTTATCGCCTGGCCCAATTCTCCAGCACCTGTCCCACCAGCTGCATCACCCAAGTCTTCAGCACTTTCTCCACAGCCATTTCACCTAAGTGTCTGGTGCCTGTACTGCCTGCTCATTTGCTCAAGTCTCCATAGGCTGTACTGACAGCCAATTTGTCTATTTCCAACGCCTGTTCCACCAACCAAATTGCACGAGATTCTAGAGCCTGCTCCACCAGCCCATCACCCAAGGATCTAGCTCTTGTTCTGCCAGCTAATTCACCCGAGTCTCCAGCATGTGTCCTGCCAGCGGCATCGCCTGAGTCTCCAGTGCCTGTCCCGCCCGCTAATTTGCTTGAGTCCACATTATCCAGCTATTATGGTGCTCCTCGAGTCCCTGAGGATAACTACTAGGCTTCCCACTATCTTGTTTTGCTCCTAACTCTCTGTCCGGAATCCTGGTCCTGTCCTCAATGTTAATGTCTTGTTAATGTCTCATGTCCTGTTTCCCTAGTCCCCAGTCCCCTGTGCCTGATCTTTTCCGGTGTCCTGTTTCTCTGGTTCTATGTCGCATATCTTTTGTCCTCCTTGTGTTGTTTTCTTAGTTGATTTCTATCCTTTGTAATTAGTCAGTCGCCATCATCCATACCTGCTCCTAATTGTGTCATGTATATATGTTCCTGCTTGTGTCTAATGCATTAGTCCAATAATTGTTAGATGTCAGTGTCATCTGTTAGAATTGTCCAGTTTCCCTGGAAGTAAGGCTTCCCTTCATTTTACTCAATGGCTGCATCTAGATTTTCCCTTCTTCAAAACACGATGTAGAATATGTTTGAGGCTCCACAAAACCCTGTCTAGGTTAAGTGAAAGCCAAAGATGGATGGAAAAAGTTTTTTTATTGTAAAATATTTGGCTGTAGAACACTTTATTAATAACTCACAGAAGGATTGTTAAAATGTTATAAAATACTGGGCATTTTTGTCATTTCATGTTAATGCTGGGAATTTTTATCATTTCATGTTTTTCTTTTTTAGTAAAGAACATGGCAGTAACCAGTACCATCTGGCTTTATGTCAACAGCTAGAAACATGCTTTGATTGAATCAGTTTTGTTTTTCAATAAATGAAAGCAAAACCGTGATGGTAAAGTAGGTTAGTAATTTCCACATGCCCAGTCATGCAGATAGATGCTTTATTGTAATTGTAATTTTTTTCTTTATATTGAAATATCAATATCGATGTCATATTTAAGCAGCACACAATTTACATGCATGGATGCATCTATCCATCCATGTTGTATACCCACTTGTCCAATACAGGCTTGCAGGTGTCCGGAGCTTGCTGTAACAGTAAATATATTCCTTGTGTACCATTTGGTATATTATTTTCTGTGCGGTTCGCACAATGAAACGAATGAATAGATTTATTGACATGGGCAGTCCAACACATGATGCTAATTGTTCTGTGAGCTGGTTACAACTAATGCTGAATAATGGTAATAGTCAGTCATGATCAGTGGTTAGGAAACATTTTTCCACTAAGTGGTGGCTCTGAGGGAAAGTAGTTGAAGCAAGGGCTGTATTTTGATGATCTAACCTAAATCATAAAGCATCAGTTACAATGTGTTTACCTGGCAAAGCAGATCACTTTTCAGCCGAGGAAATGGACCTAATCAATTAAATTAATATGCATTTACAGGAAAACCATTGTTTTACCTAAACCTTTTTAACTGAAGCAGATGTAGGATTAGGTAGCAGTAAGCGTGTCTTCAGTTTCTGGCATCACCATCAGCTCAGTGCCATAAGCAGCATAATGATGCCAGAAGACGTGGAAAACAGAAGCTTGTTGCTAAACCTGGTGTCTTTATATAACCATGTGTTTCGAATGGTCAAATAGCCTGAATTGCAACACACAGACAATGTACCCAGACACACCTCATTAAAAAAAACACCACTCCTATGAGCGGGAAACATTTGCAAAATCATTTGTCATTTTGACAGTGTGTGCTTGGAGTGAAAATAAGGAATGTGCTCATATGAAACTAGCAAAACTACTTTGCGTTGTGCTTTCCTCCAGTGCAAAATAGGGTCCCAATATGTCTCCCCGTGCCATTTAAAGCACCTTTGCTGAAATATTCAGACCATGTTAAAAAAATAACACTGGCTGTAATGTTTATTGCTACAGATATTTGGCCATACTTGGTTGTGTAGAACACGGAATTTAGTTCATTAGGATTGTTGCATTTCATTTTTGTTTTGTTTTTATAGTTTTTTCCTTTGGTATACTTCTCAAATCATCCATTACATCTGCAAAACAGTACTGTAAGTGCATTTCTCAAATCAATTCATACAAACAGCAACAGGAAATAGATTACCTGTGAAAACCTGTAACCTTTTCTCAAAATCCTTAGCTTATCCTTCAAAAGTAAATATTTATGTCAATGAACTTGTCAGTGCACCGGAATGATAAGTCTTTGTGTCATTGTTCACAAAAAATATGGTAAAAATGCTCAGCCATGTTGTCAATTTAACAGTGCACTCTATAAGTATTTCCCAATGAAGACTATGGCAAACATTTTGATGTTTTGACAATAATTGAAAATTACAAGGTTTAACTATTTCTGTATGGCATATACCAGTTTCAACAGTACAAAGATACATTTACTGTAGGTATACTGTAACACACAGACATGTGTTTATATACATGTATACAGTGTGAATAATATATATACACACAGCCTCTGCCATTTTAAGGCCATGGTTGAGGACATGGTCCATAATTGTGGTCCTTATTCATTAAGAACATGCCTCTGTTCTTGGCCTCATCTACGTCTTCCTCTGTTTTTTCCTCTCTATCCCTCCACTCCTCTTATTGGCTGTTCACCCCTTTCATTTCCTTGTTGTCCTTCCATTGTCAAATTTTAACACTGTGTTACTCTGTCAATATATGCTTGTCAACTGAAGGTTCCTAAGATACACCTCTGACCTATTTTAAACAACTGGTTGACCATTGGTCGATCTAATGCTTCAAACATTCCCATTTATTGATTAAAGTCAAGATTCAGCTGAGAGAAATTCTTCAATTCGGGATACATTTACTTAAAAAAATGTAGTACAGATGTATAGAGAATATGCTTGACAGATTATGACAACTGGTTCAACCATTTTGCAGGTACTGACTTATGCAATTATAATCCTATGTGTAAAGATGGTGTTGAAATTTATTTATGTAATTGTTTTCTTTGTTTAATTAAGTATTGTAAATTTGGGTTACCCTAAGGGGTTAACTTTGTTTGGAGGGAATATGTCCCTGGTCATGTGAGAGGGAAAAAGGGAGTAACAGCGGGAAGGCAGGGGGGCGGAGTGAAGAAAAAAAACGGGGAAGAGGAAGAAGAGGAGAGAGGGGAGCGAGCGGAGAGACCGGAGGAGCAAGGTGGAAAACTGTGTTCGCAGGAGACGGACAGTTTCTAGCGACGGAAAAGATAGGCATCGATCGGATCGTCAGAGACCCTACTCCCAGGAGTTACTTTCAAGGAGATAATCCAGACAGCGCCCCAAGTTACCGGTGAAGCTTGGGGTTCCTCCGGCATCGAATAAGCACCAAGTCACCGCTCCCGAGCAACGAAACAGGCCTGCAACCTTTTTTCCTTATTTTCCGTTCTTTTGACTAATTTCATGGACACAGAGCGACATGCTTATTTTTGTGTTTTGCACATTGGGGTTGGGATATGTATATATATTGCTTTGGTTGATTTAATATATGTATTGGTAATTAAAAATCCAGGGAGTTTGCATTCGGTCGATTGGTAATTGTGTTTCTTATGGTTTTGGATGGCATGCAGGGTGATATAAAAGCCAAGCCGGTGTGGAACGTACCTAGGGCCCCCTTTCCTAATCGCAGTATCCGGGGAAAGGGTGCTACACAATGAACCGATGTCTAGATGTTTTTGGGGGTAGGTCTATTCAACAAACAACCAGTACAATCCATTTAGATCAACATGACATACACAATTGATAATATAGGAAACATCAAACAATTGTTACATAATCATTTGCATGAATGTGCCAAAGCATTAAAAAAAAAAAGAACGAGACTTTGCATTTATGATGTGTGCATGTGGAGGTTGGACAAGTAGTTTTGATATTCTGATCTAAGAAATGCAAGAAAGTGACTGAGAAAAATTGTAATGCATTTTGTTTTGTCCACAAAATCATAATCGTATGCTTCTGTAGGAAATTCACAAGCTATACTTTTCTCAAGGAAGTTACCCAAAGCCTCTGAAAAGGCCTAAACCAAGACCGAATCTGAATCGGCTATGTTCCGCGCCTCCATTGTCGAAGGCGGCTGACCGGAGCTGTGGCCGTAAGGTGGGCGGTGCTTGTCGCGGCGGCAATCCCCGAACCCGCTGGTGGACAAGTGAGGGATGCTGTCAAGCTGAATAAGGAGTCCTATAGGGCTTTTTTAGCCTGTGGGACTGCGGAAGCAGCTGATGAGTACTGGCGGGTCAAGCGGAACGCGGTTTCGGCGGTCGCAGAGGCAAAAACTCGGGTATGGGAGGAGTTTGGCGAGGCCATGGAGAACAACTTCCGGACGGCTTTGTGGAGATTCTGGTCCTGTTTATGGTGGGGATGGTGCGCTGCTGACCTCAGCTCGGGATGTTGTGGGTCGGTGGAGGGAATACTTCGAAGACCTCCTCAATCCCACCGACACACCTTCCAATGAGGAAGCAGAGTCTGGGGACTTGAGGGGGGAGACTCGCCTATCTCTGGGGCAGAAGTCGCTGAGGTGGTTAAAAAGCTCCTCAGTGGCTGGGCCCCCGGGGGTGGATGAGATCCACCCGGAGTTCCTCAAGGCTCTAGATGTTGCGGGGCTGTCTTGGTTGACACGCATCTGCAGCATCGCGTGGACATCGGGGGCAGTGCCTCTGGATTGCAGACCAGGGTGGTGGTCCCCCTCTTCAAGAAAGGGGACCGGAGGGTGTGTTCCAACTATAGGGGATCACACTCCTCAGCCTCCCTGGTAAGGTCTACTCGGGGGTGCTGGAGAGAAGGGTCCGTCGGATAGTCGAACCTCGGATTCAGGAGGAGCAGTGTGGTTTTCATCCTGGCCGTGGAACAGTGAACCTGCTCTATACTATCAGCAGGGTCCTTGAGGGTGCATGGAGGGAGTTTTCCCAACCAGTCTACATGTGCATTGTGGACTTGGAGAAGGCATTCGACCGCGTCCCTCGGGTAGTCCTGTGGGGAGTGCTCCGGGATTATGGGGTGCCAGGCTGCCTTATAAGGCCTGTTCGGTCCCTGTACAACCGGTGTCAGAGCTTGGTCTGCATTGCCGGCAGTAAGTCGGACTCATTACCGGTGAGGGTTGGACTTTGCCTGGACTGCCCTTTATTACTGATTCTGTTCATAACTTTTATGGACAGATTTTCTAGCCGCAGCCAGGGCATTGAGGGTGTCCGGTTTGGTGACCTCAGGATTAGGTCTCTGCTTTTTGCAGATGATGTGGTTCT
>JAODKE010000037.1:25457911-25489146 GCA_026779605.1 Mormyrus hasselquistii | reverse complement strand
CAGGGGAACACCCTGGATCAGATGCCAATGCTTCACAGAACACAGGGCAGGGGAACACCCTGGGGGAGATGTCGATGCGTCACAGGGCACTGGGCAGGGGAACACCCTGGGGGAGATGCACATACTAGGGCTGTCGTTAACTACTATTTTTCTTTCAATTAGTCTATTTACTGTTTTGCCAAATTGTTGGTTAATCTATATTATTTTTTTTTTCCTGAAAATAAAATTGACCATTTCATTCTTAAGTTTATTTTGACAAGAACAAACTGCATATTTATTATTACAGGGCTTTAGATAATGGACACTAGCTTTTTGGCACTATACATATCTTACTCCCCAATTTACACCAACCAAATTAGTAGTGTGGCTAAAATATTAATTAATTAAGATATTGTGGTTAAACAAGGTAAAGAGACATTTGTGGGTGGCAATTCTTTTTGCAGTTTCAAGTCTATTTTTTGATAAATGATATAATTTTTATTTCAGTTATTTATTCAGTCATTTATTTTTTAAATTCAGGTTTTCATTTCAGTTTTAGTTTATGATAATAACACTCTCAATGCGCATGAACATACACACACAATCAATGTAGAATAAGCCCAGATTGTAGCCTAAATGTCTTCTTAAACATTTTAATGGAAATTCTAAGGTACCGCACAGACAACTTTATGGTTTTAATAATGATTGTATTTAGCAGCTACAATGACTAAAGGTATTAAAAAGCACTTTGTACTAATGGTAATTCAATAAACATGAATAGACAACACGGTGATTTCGCTTCTTCTGGCAGTCCATCATCCAGAACAGCACCTGTGGCTGTGTCTATGCCTGCATCTGTGCCTGCGTCTGTGCCTGCATCTGTTTCTGCGCCTGTGTCTGTGCCTGTGACTATATGTGCGATATGCCATCAAAGCTTTGCACAGTGCACAAACCACCTTTTTGTTTTGTAATAATTTGAAATACTCCCATAATTACTTAGTAATACTAAACAAAAATGTTTTTGAATTGTAGCATTTTAGGAATCAAAAAGGTAATTTTATTACAATAACTTCAAAAAGTTATGTGTTGATGTAAAATATTGATGTTTTCAGCATTGTCATCGACTACGTCGACTAAGCGCAGCAGCCTTAGCACATACTATACATCATGCTATGGGCAGTTTAGAGACACCTTTTGCTACAAGGACTTTTTTAGACTGCAGGAGAAACTAGAAGACACAGACACACACAGACAGAGACAGACAGACAGACAGACACACACACACATACACACACACAGACATGAGGACAACATGCAGCTCTAGTGCTGCTTACTACCCACCCCCTAACACAGATATTAAGGAGTACCACATTCAAGCAGATAAAGTCAAAGGACACCAACACTTAGAGTTCTCTTTAATTATCAATCCCCTCCCGAAAATGAGCAAAGCTATGTGGTTTGCCTGACCTTGACATCCAGGACGTGCAGCTCTACCCTGACATTGCTCTCATCCTCCGCATACATCTCAATGCGATGGACGTGGCTGAAGTCGGCTAGCAGGGCCACCAGGTTGGTCTTGGTGTTGATGACGTGACTGATGCCATAGCGCGGCCCCACCAGCAGGGTTACTTCGGTGTGCCGGTCCCCCTGCTGTGAGACAGACAGCCTCTTTCAGACCAAAGTCGCCTCTGCACTATTGACTCCTGTAAATGATTTGCTGGTGCGGCTCCATTTATATATATAGACAGAGAAAGCTACAAGACCTCAGCATTAAAAGTCTAAATGAGTCAAAAGATGCAGAGACAAAAACACACATTTACCAAGAGTATTGACTTGAATACTCGACCCCCATATAGCCTCAGATCACAGAGATACTTCAGGTAGTGTACTTTTGCTTGCAAGGCAGTTAGCTGCAAGAAGACAAGGAGAAGAAACAAATCCAGGGTCAAATCTGCATACTGCATTAGTGACATTACCATTTGCATTGCAGTATTTCTCACTTGCAAATCCATTCAGTTGTGCACATGCTAACAATCTTAATTGCACTTCACTGGTCTTCTGTTTTTGTGTAAAAATATCATAGTTTCATGCCACACAGGAAATTGCATGTATTGTTCTATGTATCAGAGGGAAAGACAAGTTTGAGTATGCACCTCCAAGATGGATCTTCCTTTCATATCTGTTTGGTGTTACATGGCGGTATGGTATATGTGTAGCTATAAAGGCGAATAGAGATGCTTATATGTTCATTGTATGCGGTATAATCAAAAAACCCAGAAGACTTAGGAACAGGGACAGAAAAAACGGAAATCCTACTTTCTTGCCAGGAGGTACAAGGTTCTGGTTGGTTTTCAGGATGTGGGTCAGGGCTTTTTTGATGTTCTTCTCCTTCATGCTGGACAGCAGCGCTGGGGGCAGAAAAAGTGCAAAGCCCCACTCCTTCCTGTGGAGGTTGGTCATAATGACTAACAGTGATCACCTAATGACTGAACATACACCTGTCTTTAACAAAATGAGAAGGTAGACAGCCAAAAAACCAGACTGCTCTGGTGTGCTGGTAGGTGAGCAAATGATCATGGATCCTGTTGAAGATAATCCTAGCAAGGACCTTACCCAGCACTGAGAGCAGTGTCATCCCCCTATAGCTGCTGCAATCCATGTGATCACCCGTACCTTTCCAGAAAGGGACAACAAGTCTATCTGACTATCTGACTATGCTTAGAATGCCAGGAAGGCAGCCTTACTACTAGCCTAGAAAAGTTCACCCTGGATACCATAGATCCCTATACCATTCCCTACTTGCAGCTGGTTCACCACCTGTGCAATCTGGGTGGTTCACAGCTAACTGCAAATAAAATGCATATAGTGACACAACATACAAGACACCCAGAGAGTGCCTTAGCCTGAGTCTGCTAACATGCTCATTGAAAGGAGTGACATTGGCTGCCATTGGGAGGAGCTGATCGGCTACAGTAACAGCTACTCCCTGAGCATGGCAGCCATCAGAGTGACCAGATCATTAATAGATGTACTCAGCTACACAGATCCAGCCACTCCCTCGTCTGTGTACCCCAGAGAGTGCCACCACTGAAATGCAGAGTTTATAAAGCTACTCCAACAGCAGAGAAAGATGATCATCATGCCGGAGAGGCAAGACGTTCCCAGCACCTACTTGGGTGGGCTGCCTCATATTAGGACCCGAGTGCTGCTGTACAGCGATTGAGACCCCAGCAACACACCAGTTCTGATCCTTAACTGGCCAAACCCTACTGGCTCTCTGGTGGTTTCAACTCCTCTGGGGATGTGGCTAGCTGCAGTAGAGCTACTACCAAAGAGATCAGAAAAAAAGACCCGTCAGCCATTTTGGAGTTGAGTGAAGTTCATATGTAAGCTGGAGTGCCAATCCCTCCACCAACCCCCAAATATTTCCCTGCAAGTTGAAGGGCTGTTTGCATATGAATTAAGACAGAAGGAAAAAACTCTTCTTGTGAGTTGTGAGTTTGAGACTAGCAGGTAATCAGAATCAAATCTGGCTATCAGAAGTGAAAGCCCCTTCTAACAGCTGATAAAATAGTCTAGTTAGCAATGGCCTAATCAACATGGGTAAAGAGTAAGGTAGAAAAGGGAGAAGGCCACTCACTCAATGTACTTGAGTGACACCTTCTGCGTCTGCTTCATGGTGACGGTCAGGATGTACATCTGCAGAGCAGCCAGGCGGAGTGCTGTGTCGTACTTCAGCTCAGGCCCGAATCGTTCCAACACCACATCATTACAGCTCTTCCAGGGAGAAAAAGCCAGCATATCAGATTCAGCTTGGGGAATCTCCTACCAGGACAGCGTCTTCACCAGACCATCAGAATGCTGGATTTTACAGTTCAAATCTATTCACTAGCTATTACTGCATTATTATTTAGTGTATTTAGTTGCCTCTAAAGTTGCACACTATTTATTGTTACTATGTTGTATATTTACTATTTGGTTCACTTCCAATTGTACTGATTGTTGCTGCTGTTGTGAGACTTGCACACAAACGTTTCTTCTGCACTCTAGTTTCGAGTTACGTAACTGATCTGATCTGATCAAGAAAGATCTCCGCCAAATGCAACTTTTATTACTGTATGTTTTTGGTCATTGTTTAGGCTCAGTTTTAAATATTACTGACTGCTTACCTTAAAGGAATATTTTCTCTGAAATAAAAAAAATAGCAAAAGAATGGACAAATAAATGATAATTTAATTTTTTTATCTTAATACTGTCAAAGGTAAAATTGTCACCAACCTGAACATAAAGATATTCAAAAGCCACCGGATCTCGTCTGAGCAGGTCAATGGGATCCTTCGGAACAAAGCTGATTCTGAAGAAGCATTTCATCTTGTGAGATCCTGGCTTTTGTGTCACCTGGCCAACAGACGAGGAGGGTAAATTTGCTCTGTATCAAAGGAAGCATTTGAATGCATAACACTGAAGAACCCTAAAGTGTGTAGGCACAGCACTGGATGAGCATAATGTGATGCTGAGCCACAGAGGTATGCTATTATTCCAGCAAACTCTTGCCTTTGAGTACTCTGCCCAAAAATTCACTTACAAGTAGCCAGTAGTCTAAGCATAACTTACTGACTCAACTGAATAAAAAAATATGTAGAGAAGTGTTTACCAGGTAAACACTAGTGCCATCAAAAGATACTTCTGCAATAACTTATATATTGTTAACATTTGAACCCCATAACATGAAATTCTCAACCAATTAGAGTCACATTTTTTACATTCTTAGAGACTCCACTCAGTTAAGATATTAGCTGAACTCCAGTCTGTTGAACTATAAGCAGGTAAAGAGTAGAGGGAAGTAGAAAAGATTGTAATAATATTTCAAAAACACATCTGCAATCTGAATCCAAGAACTAGAGGTAGTTTGATATTGATACTCGTACTTGTATTGGATCCAATACAGTGCTCATACAAAGTGGACATACAAAGTGGACTGCAAACTGTACTCTGCTAAAATATCAAGAAGAAGTATGAAGCAAGTTCAAACTACATAAGTAATTTAATTAAATATGTAAAAACTAAACATAAGAAAGGGTACAGTGAAACTGCTACCAGCAACACTCTGCAACAGGCCACCGCGTCGCAAATACTAGCATGGAGAGAGAAAATGCCAAGCAACTGCGCAGTGAAAATAACAGATCTTACCCAGTATATTGTTCTTGGCAGGCATAATGTTGCGGCATGATGTTGTAATGAAGGTACATGTGTAGCGTAATACTCTTTAGGTGGTATGCAGTGTAAAAAGTTTGTGAACCACTACTTTCAGATGACCAATGACTTGTTTTTAAGTCATAATTAAATCTGGCTCACCGCTAAATTGTTTTCCAAAGAGACAAAAATCAAAAATCAGCACTTCTAACCAGCACCCCCAAAGTAATACTGTCATAAATAACACTAGCCCCATGTTTTTAAGAAACTCAGCCTCGTACTAATACTGGTCAGCTTGTTATTGGGTCTCTCACCTGAGTTAACATCTCCTGCTCATGAAGGAGCAACAGCTTGCTTGCAGACGCCTCGGCACGCTGCTCTAGCATCAGAGAGAAGTGCTCGATACTTGTGATGGACAGCTTCTCTTGCAGAGTTAAGATGACATCCTTTAATATAGATGGAAGTGACTCAGAATGGTGAACTGTGCACGGCCTGTTCAGGTACCTCACAAGCTGTACTGTCCTACTTTTCACAATCAGGTGAGACAAGTGGTAATAATGATTGCTTCATAGTATTAAGAACAATAAAAGAAAGAGGTTTTAATAAGGTTTATACTTATAGTAACAATCATTTTGTTTGAGGAGTGCAAGGCTTGAAAAAAGGGCGTGTTCAGTAAACAACGGCAAATAATTATTCTAGAGATTCTACAAGGCTTGCTACAATGTTTTCATATTGTGGCAGAAATGTGGTCATTGTCTTTGGAGTCAGAGATCAAGCTTAAATCCATTGGCTGACGTAATTTAGTGCATAATCTTTGGCCATCTGTCTGCAAGGTACTAAAGCCACACAGTACCATACACAGTAACTATATAAAAAAGCCACCTTCTTGCAAAATGAAGCCACACGCAATGAGATATTTGCATTTCATAGATAAACATTACTATATCTGTGAGAATTACAAACAGCTGCTTAATCTCATTGACATCCTGTCCACCTTGATTATCCCCTGTTTCTCACTCTGGTCCTCAAGAACCCCCCGACAGTCCACATCTTCCTGCTCCACCATCCGGGGGTCCCAGAGGACTAGGTTCAGACAGACTGCCCTAGATAATTAAAAATCGAAAATGCAATTTTTATAACTGGACTGTGTTCAGATCTTTGTAAAACTGATTAATATGCTCAGCAGACTAAGATTCTATGAATATTCACTGCCTGTAAAAATTAAATATTTAAACACAATAAAAAAAATTCCCCATTAGATCTTCTAAATAGATATAAATGTTATACACACCTTGACTGAGGTACTGTTGTCAAAACGAAATGACTTAGTTTGGCCATTTTCCAAATATACTTTCAGAACATTTGGCATGAAAAGGAGAGAATTATCCTTGACAGGGTCCTGAAAAGCAGAATAACGAAAACTATTTTAAGCCTCTGCTGAACTAAATACCCCTTCCCACATCAAGTACCCACCCAAAACAACATGTACAGAAATCCACACATGTGCATCAAACTGTACCTACATCACTCAGCACAAAATCGAGACGGAGACATACTACAGTAAAAAAAATAATTCTTCAGTAATCTTTTGTGATTATGATTACATCAAATACATGACCTGAGTGTGAAGTAAAATGTTCTGGTGAAAATCTTATTATCATTCATTCAGTTTTCCCATTTTCAAGACAAATAGCTACCAATTCACTTCTCTGTTATTGAAATCCGGGTGTATTATTCTCAATATATATTAATATCATATTAATGCAGAAATAGTAGGCAATAATCATGATTGGCAATAACAAAACAAATTCTATATGCAAAATAAAAATAGCATTATATGAGCTTCTAGTTGATTTATTTGTAACACTAGTATAGAATTTTGTGAGTTTACGCCCACTATTCACACTTTGCTGATAGAAACATTTAAATGTCATGGGTGGTATGAAATGCATCATGAGGCTGTAGCAGACGAGCGGGAAGCAGTTTACTTACAGGAGCCTGGCCGTTAATGATGACCTCCTCCGCGAAGCGCACCTTCACTGGGTTTGATTTTAACTTGGCTTTCTTCGCAGCACTGATGAAGGCAGATTTTGGAGACTGAAAAGAGTACAGACATCCGGCTTGTATTAGCGACAGAAAAGAAGGCATGTCTGCACTTATGGTCTCTGAGCGGCCAGGCAGTGATGCAGAGGTAGCTATAACACTTAGAATAAAATGATGACACAATATGACTAAAGCCGTGGTCAGCAGAACGGATCTTATAACCAGCCTCTGCTCATTTTTATACACAACACATTTCCTAACTTGACTGTAAATCCATCATTACAATGTTTTCATACTCAACGATTAACAGTCTGCACATTGTACGCTATGTTTCTAAATGAGACAGCAATCAAACTTCTGACTCTGTGCCAGTGATCAGAAGGTTGCTGTTGCAAATCTTATGGATGGCGGAGTGATCTCACTGTTGGGTGATTG
Source organism: Mormyrus hasselquistii (assembly GCA_026779605.1). Classification (NCBI taxonomy): domain Eukaryota; kingdom Metazoa; phylum Chordata; class Actinopteri; order Osteoglossiformes; family Mormyridae; genus Mormyrus; species Mormyrus hasselquistii. The sequence continues at coordinate 25,481,496 of JAODKE010000037.1, read as the reverse complement.
AGCAAGACCCTTAACCCCCAATTGCTCCAAAGATTGGCTATGCTGCTCTGGATAAAAATGTCTGACAAATAGCCTTTATACAATATATCATACTATATAAGCATGAAGAAATCAGAAAGCAATGAAAACTGGATAAAATTAACCTGACAAAAATTTGTTGTCTGTTATGAAGAAAGAGAGAAAATATGAATTACAGTGATACAAAAATCATCTAAAATAATTAAAAGCATTTTAAGCACTCTTCCACGTAGATCTGTACACTGTGTGAATAACCTGAGGACAGAAACGGCACACAGATGCTTACGCAGTGAAGACTGAGAGCAAAACAGGACTGACATAGATAATGACAGTAACACTGAGTCTCATTTAAAGTACAAACAGGAAGAGTGTAAAATTAATGTTGTTTAGTGTTTAAGGTCTTTCAGTTGACCCATACTGGTAACCATATGGGGATTAACTCAAGGATTTTCAACCACTAGGGGTCAAATCTGGGGGGCACATTTGGTTTCACTTCATCCAAATTGTTAGAGATTCACTGAAGTACATAAAGAGAGAAACACTGTTTGAGGCAGGGGAATAAGAGGGGGTGCAGAGGTAAAAGCTGAACGAGCTGAACTTCTAGAGGTTTTCAATTAAAAGCTCCCTTTCAGAAAGCTGGGTATGTGAAATGCATACTTACAGGGTAAGGCTGAACGACTGTCAGCATGATGGATTCCTTACAGCTTCTGCAGGACAACAAAAAAACACGTTATTCAATGATAAATCACCGCTTCACCGTTTTTAATAGAAAAAGATGTAGAATTATTTTTATTAGAATGCAGTGGCATATTATAATATCATATAAATGTCATCAAAAACAACCTAAAAACACAGTTAGAATTCCATAGGTATTAAAAAAAAACAGTATTCGCGAAGAAAAGTGTTCATCAGCATTTCTGTTTACAGCACTGCAAATGTATCAACAGGAACATTTCATTCTCCAGCGAAAAGAACACTGCTTACAGCTGTAGTTATGAGTCAGGGACTGACAACAAGGCAGCTCTCGTGGAAATGTGGCCCAATCAGGACCATTCATGTCACTCCTTTTATTGTACAAGAAATGACTTCACGTCAGAGTATTTTCCTCTGAAAAACTATAACTAACAAGCAAAATTTATGGAAATCTATGTTTTACTCTTTTGCCTCTTCAGGAGTGTGCAGAGCTGCCCTGTTCTGGCTGGATGCTCCTGTTTCCACCCATGGTCCAAAACCGGCATCTTCAGACAGCCCAGAATGTGTGGATGTTTGCCTTACGATAAACTGGCATCCCATGCTGGGCATTCCTAGCCTCGTGTGCCAGGAATGACTCCACGCTCCACATGTTACAGAAGCCGGATGGATGGATATATGGGTAGTAATTACTAGTTGCTGTTACCATTACGGTATGACAGTACTCATTAATCCCTTTTACATTGTGCTGAAAACATTTGAAATGAACAGAACTAGGCCTCTAGGCCTTTGCTGAAAACAGTCGTCATAGATTACTTGCTTGTTTGTCCTACAATGAGGATTACAGAGCAGAGGAAGCCACCAATCAGCTGACTCAGAGATGCATAGCATATTCAGCACGTATGGTATTTTTCATGTTTTCCCATGTAAGCATCACTCAGGGGGCTGGCTTTCCAAGAAACACCAATCAGCACAATACAGACAGTTGGGCAGAGATACCTGACAAGATCAATGACCCGTTCTCTTGGGGCAGTGCTGACTGGCTCCTCATTGATCATGATGATATGATCTCCAGGGAGAAGCTCGCCCTCTGAAGGACCCCCTGACAGATGGAACAGGACCAGAGTTATGATGGATCCTCTGCCATCCATGTGAAAAGAAACCGGTAAAACGACTGAACAATGTCAAAGAAATGCTAAAATCCTACGGCTAAATGTTGGCTCTCTCCGACAATTGTTGTTGTTTTAATATATTTTTTCACCACCTTCTGCATTGCACTTGTCGTCCTGAATATAGCTGCGAAACTTTGTTAACGGCAATTCCTTTAAACAGAATTTACCATAAATATGCGAGTATCTTTCGGTGCAGTTTTGCCATGCAAAACTGATAAAGGACACTGATCTTTTATAATGCAGAGTACATTGAATGAACCATGGGTATCCGTGGAGACAGGTATGTTACCAGGGGTGACGGAGCGAACCACCACAGGCTTCTCACTGCCTGCGACGAAGCCAAAGCCCAACACCGGGTCCCGTCTCATCTCCACCCTGCGGGGAGCGGGAGGGGCTGCAGGGCCCCCGTCCAGTCGGACCTCTTCCAGAGAGCTGCTCTGGGACACACTGTTGAAAGAAAGACCAGACAAAGACAAGGTAGAGCAGCTCCTCTTATTCATGACATTCCAGCTAAACTGTGATTTTCCAAAAATGGAATAGGAAATATTTTTTATATCCAAGATATGATATAAAAATAGACTGGATTGTTCATGAAACATTCACTTGTCAGTATCCCTTCACTGTTCCTCATATCACATTACTTTCATAGGTACGTCTCCTATATGGTGGACCTTTTATACTCTGACCCCTCATCTGTTCTTTTGCAGATAGCGATTATTTGCAACTGTCAGTACTGACAATATATTCATTTATGTACAAAATATTATTTCATCTCATCTGCATTTAACTCATGCATGCCTTCATCCTTTGCACCTTATCTATAAATACTACCATCCACGTGAAAAGAAACCGGTAAAACGACTGAACAATGTCAAAGAAATGCTAAAATCCTACGGCTAAATGTTGGCTCTCTCCCACAATTGTTGTTGTTTTAATATTTAAATGATTATTAGCTGTACATACTTCATGTTGCAAAAACACTGGATATCATTCTACATGCTCCTACATGTGAATATTGCTAAAGCAACACTTTTTTCTACTTTGCACTTTACAAATGTTGCCTTGCCAGCCATTTTTTTTCAGTCTGTATGCATTTTAAGTTTATATAACTTTATATTATGTATTTATACCCCTCTTATAAATGTTACTTCATAACCACTTTGTACTATTATTTGCACTTCTGGATAGATGCAAAACTGCATTTTGTTGTACTTGAATTTGTGTCATGTGCCAGAAAAGGTGAAAGAATTACGTAAAGGCCCAAATTTTGGAAGAACAATGACCAAATGGGAAATATCAGTTAACTGCTAAGTTAAATGAAAAAAAAAAAGTTAATTTCATGTGCGTCAAGCAAATTGACGTTTGGAAAATAAGAGCCCCATCTAAGACTGTAATTCTTATCTGGGTTGAACATCTTGGCTAGAAAACCAGCTTCCGTTTCCGCATCATACGAAATAAGTGACAAAGTCATGCAGAATCTCCCTCTGTGAGAGTCTGAGGAGTAGCTCCCAGACCAGGCCCAGACAGGCCCCTTCTGCCCAACAACTCTCCCTCTGAGAGAGTCTGAGCTAGTAGCTCCCAGCCCTGGTTCTGTCTGTCCAACACCTCTCCTTTTGTGAGAGTCTGAGGGAGTAGCTCCTGGACCATGCCCAGTCTGCCCAACACCCCTCCCTTTGAGAGAGTTTGAGTGAGTAGCTCCTGGATCAGGCCCTGTCTGCCCAACACCTCTCCCTCTGTGAGAGTCTGAGCGAATAGCTCCCAGACCAGGTCCTATCTGCCCAACACCTGTCCCTTTGAGAGTCTGAGCAAATAGCTCCCAGACCAGGCCCTGTCTGTCCAATACCTTGCCCACCTAACTTCCTCTGTGCTATCATTCGGCAACCGGAGGGTTGCCGGTTCGAACCCTGATTCCTCCTGATCCCATCAAAGTGTCTTTGAGCAAGACACTGAACCCCTAATTGATCTCGGTGAGTAGGTTGGCACCTTGCATGGCAGCCTCTGCCACGTATGGGTGAATGTGAGGCATGTTTTGTAAAGTGCTTTGAGTACTCATAGGAGTAAAAAAGCACTATATAAATGCAGTCCGTTTACCATTGTATGGGTTCTAGTTGCCCAAGACAGACCAGAACATAAGAAATTTACAAATGAGAGGAGGCCATTTTGCCCATCAAGCTTGTTTAGGGGGAACTTAACTAATAGCTCAGAGTTGTTAAAATCTTACAGTATCTAGTTCTGATTTAAAGGAACACCAGGTTTTAGCTTGCGCTACAATAGCAGGAAGACTATTCCATGCTCTAAATACACACTGTGTAAAGTGCTTCCTAAAATTTGTTTTAAAATGTTCTCCTGCTAATTTCCACAAATGGCCATGAGTTCTAGTATTTAAACTAATATTGAAATAGCCATTTAGCTGAACAGCATCCAGACCTGTTAGAATCTTATATACCTGGATCATGTCTCAACAACTGGCATTAGCCAGATTACATGTGCACAGTGCTATGCATAGGCTGTTATAAACACCAGCGCAGAGACAGCTGTGTTTGGAATGGTACCATAACCGGGAGCCATAGACAGATGATGAGTCGTACCATGTTCAGTGATGAATCTTGGTTCTGTATTACCAAAGATGACAGTCATGTATATGTATGGTGGTGCCAAGGGGAGAGGACCACTCCCACCAATGTTGTGGAGACACACCACCGTTACTCCTGGCATCATGGTGTGGGGAGCCACAGGGTATGACCTCAGGTCATCTCTGGTAGTGATTTGTGGGACCCTGACGGCACAGAACTACGTCAGTGACATCCTGCGTCCGTATGTCTTACCCCTCCTGAGAAAGCACCCTGATACAGTCTTTCTACATGACATTGCCTGTCCACACATGGCATGTGTGTCTATGGACTGCTGCCATCATGTTGAGGTCCTCCTGTGGTCAGCCAGTCTATCCCCAAGCAAATATGTGTGGGATCAGCTTGGACGTCAACTCAGACCCGGTGCTGATCTGCAGGATCTCGGAAGCCAGTTACAACTTGCCGCAGGAGAGGAAACAATGGCTGTACGACTCCCTTCCCCTCTGTATCGCCGCCATAGGGGTGCCCCCAACTCTGTTGTCCATTTAATCTGATATTATACTCATTGCGATAAAGTCGCATGACCTTTCACCATGTGCAGATTCATTTCATTTCCACCACTCTGTCTGGGTGTTTAACGTTTTTTGTCACTGACTTTACTTCATTACTAAAATCAATACCACTGATGTTCATCGTATGTATGTTTGTGTGTGCGCGTGTATGGATTATGTTTATATTACACTGAGGGGAGCAAATGTTTCCCACAACCTGCTATTTTGATGTTGTGGGGACCATTTTTCAGGTTCTCACAAAGATCTGTGAATGCATTCAATAAAGTAAAAATCTCCACAAGTATCATATTTTGTTTGGTTATTAATGCTTAAGGTTAAAGCTGGGTAGAGGTTAAGGTCGTCATGCTGTGATTAGAGTTCACCCCTTAGAAAGGAATAGAAAGCCCCCACAATGATATAATTACAAACCTGTGTGTGTGTGTGTGTGTGTGTGTGTGTGTGTGTGTGTATTTCAGTCATGCATATCTGTTTGGATAACAGAACAGGATGTACGTGCAAAAAGCTGAAGATTTCACACAAATTTCCATTTAAAGTTCTAACATATCAACTTTCTATAGACATCAAATAACAGGAACACTGAGTGGATCACACAGGCAATGGCCTCTGAAATGGTTATTCAACAAAACTCATGTACATAACAATCGAGTCTTTACAAGTTGCACTTGATTCGCATAGCAACAAAGACGCCTCATATTCACATAAAATAGATATTAAGCAATAAAATGACAAAGAGCATGAAATTCCGCAAGCAGTTGCAATGAATATGTATTACATCTAAACAATCAACAATAAATATTTTCATGGTCCAGTCATTGACTGGACATTGACTGTGCAATCGACTGGAAAATCAAATGGAAGGGACCAGACAGACATTTAGACCTAACCAAACTATATATCTTCAATCTATCGTCATAAATCATATTATTGTGTCTGTTCCACATGAATATCTGCTAGAAATGTCATACTTTCTGTATGCTCTAGTACTGAACCTTGGCCAAAAAAAAAAACAAGTGTTCAGTAAAGAGATGTGGAAGGAGCTCAAATGAGCGCATCAACGCTCCTCTCTTTCCCGCATTCTTTCACCCCCTCTGCTCCTTCCTCCTTTTCAACTGCAGATTCCCCATCACTGCCCACACTGTCGGCTAATTAAAGGTCTGGCTGGAGGAGGCAGTGTGTAATTCACCATCACCCCTGACACATGTTCCATCTCCTGGTGAAAAGATACAATTATTCTTTCAAGACTGTGTGTGGTCCTGGGTTTACATTAAAATGCATATGCACGAATCCGAAAGACGTTGTTAATAACCTGTTTTAAAATCCCATTGCAAGGAAGGAATCAGACACACACGTATTTATACAAAGCAGATATAAAGATAAATATTAGATGATTGTGAACATACAGTACACTCACCGCAAAAAGGGAGCATGATAGGGATAGAGCTGAAGGTTACTGACACAAATTCAGCTTGTAGCATCAGAGACGCAAGCAGATTGCCGCCTGCTTTAGTTTGGGTCCTAACAAAACCGTGACAGATTGTGTGCAATACAAAAAACATATGGCCCTCTGCATCCAGGAAGCATGCTCTACCATCTCCAGGGCCAGCCACCTGCCAGAGATGGCCACCCTCCCAAAAACAACGAGATGCTTGAATCTCATGGCCCCTAATCACCACCATTAGATCCTAGTGGCTGCTCATTTTCCCGCAACCAGGATAACACAAATCCCCCCCAACCTCCCGAAAAGTTTCACTTGATTGTTTCATTTTTCATGACTATGTCTTAGTCGCTGACCGTGCAGGGCATGCATTTGTGATCACGCTCATGTTACACCAGTGAGGATTATTCCAAGCATGCGGCAACATTGGATGGGACACAGTGAACTGTCTCTTCTGCCGGCCTGCAGTTGTCATGGAGACGGCTGTGTTGTGGATCTACATAACACGAGTGTATCGCAGGAGTAAAGCTGTAAATTTAGGTTTCCATTCTAAAACACAAGTTATGGAATGAAATCGCTTGTGAAAATGCTGGAAGACATTAGGAATCTCGTTTTTGTAATAAACATCCGTCGATCGTTTTCGTCCGCAGCTTTGCATAAGGCTCCTGCAAACATGACTGTGAGCAGTCTACCAGGGCTACACTCATGCACTCTGCATCCTGTCGAGTTTGCTGTTATTATGGAGGCAGATTTTTCTCTGCCTGTGGATCGCACGCCTGTTTTTTTTTTTATTTATATAACTGTGCTGCAGTGCTAGTCAAGCTATGGTTTAATATGCAGCCAGCACTATTCTGAAGAAAAAACAAGCTGCAGTAGGTTAAAGGCATTAGGGAGAGGTCCAGTCTGTGAAAGGAGCTGACTGAATATCCATAGCCAAACAGGTTGTTGTTGTAGAGGGAAGGATCTGGCAGGAAAAATGACATCTAGATGACGCCTATGACCCTAAAAATGAAAATGGACATGTGGCAGAAGATTTTTTTTACCTTTGTCCTGCATATTGAAGCTCCCGTTCATGAAGAATAGATTTTCAGACTCTTCACACAGAAAGTGTGTCTTGTCATATGTGGGGTATTGTGTTACAAATGGCACATCCATAAAGAATTGCTGACTTAATGTTAGTGATAGAGAATATCAAATGTTATGCATCTTATTCAAAAGCAATATTCATGCCTGTCAAAAAATGTTTAGAATGAAAGTCATGACGTCACATAAAAAGAATGCCATTACATGGTTTTTAGATGTTTTCATTTCCTGCACTGAGGACCCCTGAGTGTTCAGTATCACCAGAAGATGTATTTATTGGTCAGTGCATTTTGTAGATTGTTGTAGATTAGACTTTATATTTACTGAGGTGCAGAAATAAGACAATTAAGTGATTCCCGAAAGCAAATACGACAACATGCAACTCTGATCTTCAAGAGAAGTTTACAATCTTAGGAAAGTCAAAGCTGAGGTCCTCTTTGCTGAAACCATGAGATCCACCTCTGATCATCCCTGATTGGATCTTCAGTCATTCACCTTTCCCCGTTTATTCATACAGAACTTAGACTTTTCACCTTGAAAAGTAGCCCCCAACAAGGCATGCAGTGTGTATTGGATATCAGCAAGAATCCATCAGAAAGGCCTGTAGTCCAGGGAAACCCTGTAGCTGTATGATGCCATCGTGAGTCAACGCCTTTAGGGAACATATTCTCACCCATGTTTCAGACCAGCACCAGTGACAGCAAAGCCTGTCTCTAATTTGTGTGCAGATATTGATCTATGCCAAAGTGTATTGGAGCCCTGAATCCTTACAGCATTCACCACCTCCTTTCTTAAATCTCAAAGCATCATGTGCAACGTAAAGATGAAATGCAGGCTTGATCCTAGATTACGAGATCAGCCCATCCTATTTGCATCATGTAGCACAGCAGCATGTCAAGAAATAAGTACAGAACTACAGATTACCCAGATTCATCCAGAACCCAAGGATTTAAAATGTCATTCCAGTTCGTCTTCACTTCATCTCCCGCACTCATTGTAAGGATTTACTAAGGAACGCCGTCCTGCCACGCACCACCTGAACACACTGATCACATATCAGTGCTATAGAAAAATAAAGATGAACATGAATTACAGCACAGTGATTCTTAATATTTCAACGAAAAATTGTCATCGTGGGGGTAAATCAGTAAGGACCTGCATCTCACTACGGACCAGCCTCGCAGTAGAACATACAGAAGACATTGCATGTGCACACCCCGTAATGTTTTCTGGGGTGCATAAAATATTTTTAGCAGTAGAACGAACCCAGGCGCTCATCCTTTCCGGGCGAAAGAGGGAGGCGGCCGGAGAAGCGGACAAGAGTCACATAGGAAGCCGCGCGGAGTCCGGGGCTCACTTGTTACGCATGGAGCTGCGCCGCTCTCAGCATGCACGGAGACACCGCAGAAACATCGAACGGTTACGACACACGAGCTCGCTTTACCTTCCCCCTCCTGCTGTCTGCTGCTCTCTCCAAGAAAAGCCGGCCGCTGACTAATGGGTGACCGCAGCGGCGATCCTGCCCGGCATCATCCCCGGAGCCACGCCTCGCACCTCGCCGAGATCAAAGGCTCCCTCCCCCCCACTCTTTCCCGGTGCCGCTGGTTTCCGAGGAGCCGGTAGCCGCGCTGAGCGCTCTGGAGAATGGGATCTGGTGTGCGTGCGTTTTCAGAGATGGGTGGGAGGGATGCGGCTGCGAAGGGAAGGGAAATCAGCATTCCGTCTGCGCAGACGGAGAGCGGCGGATCCGTGATGCGGCTGCAATAATCGTGCGCTGAGGCGACCCCTCCGCACAAGGTCCTCCGAGAACCCTCGCCCCCGCCCCCCGACTTACTTGACGAAGCAGTCTCTCCACTCTCTGCCAGAGGCTGGGTCCCAACCATAGGGGTGCCCCCGAGAGGGGCTCCAGGTCCCAGTTGGAGGGGGGCACCCAGACGATTTAGTCTTATAGCTGGAGGGGGAGAGAAGCGGAGGTGATACTGAGAAGAAACAACCACAGGTGTTTGGGACAGTTGCATTTCTACGAAAAATGAGCCCCGACAGCTCAATTTAAAACAGGAAGAGCACAGCTGCAGTGCGAATGGAAAATCCCCTGTATGTAAACGGAACCTCCAGCTGTTACAGGCAGATTTTCACAGGAAGGTTCTAAATGCCCCTGGATTTTCATATCCAAGCAAGAACGTAGCATGAAAGAGGATGACTCATTCTAAAAGACATAAGTTAGATTGCATGATATTTTATTCCAAAACGATGCGATTATACTGTATGCTATCATGTGAGTATTTAAATGGGAGAAAAAGCAGCCAAGACATACCTCTGCATATTTAATAATGATAATTTTTATTAATGTTGCACAAATATTTTAATGAAAAGTGTTCTAACGTGAGTGGGTTGTTAAGAAATGCAAACGTGTAGACCCATTAAATTGGTTAGCAGCTCCATTTATTTTGATAGTCAATGGACAACACATTTTAATGCAATTAGTTCATCTATTGATTTTGCAGTAATGCATAATAATAATATGGTATGAAAATAGTGCAAAAGTGAACTGCTTAAACTTTCCAAAGTCTTACCAGAATTGCTAGCTGTTTTTTCCCCAAAAGCCATAACCAAGACTTGTTAATCACAGTTTAATCACTCAGTGCAAGTTAATTAATTATGTCATCTATAAACTGAGGCATAATTATCAGGCCTTGCTCTGGCGCTTCTGGAGGCGTGAAATTAGTTAGAAAGTTCCTTCGAAGGCTTATTGTCCTGGGGGATGATTCACTTGGAACAAGGGATTGTTAAAGGATTTAGGGCTACTGTCAAAAGAAGCCTTCAAATAGTAACAGTAACTTTTCTCATGCCTTTTTTAATTTACATTCCTGTGGCTTGTGATCCGAAATGATGCAAAGATGTGGTACATTTGCTATGTCTGTGTGTTGACAAGGAACCTTCTGCTTCCACTGGTAAGTCTCATCGCTTTCCCTCATGGCACACTTGGTAGTGCATCTCTCAAAGTACACAAGCCTAAATGCTTACATAAAGGATAGCAATGGGAATGGACTGGAGCATGAGCTGCGTCCTTGCCAGATTTCCCTGCCATGTGACATTAATGTGTTTTTATTCCGCACAGGTGGTCATCAACAAAGAATATCCAAGGATTTTATAGAGACATTATTTTAAACATTCAGGCATTATATGCTTTTCATATCCATCACAGCAGCAATAATGTATACTTTAGTCTGTTATACTACAGACCATGGACCTTATGCTAAGTTCATATGCATTCCATCTTCTGGCTAGATATTCATTAGCTATTTCTGCAGTGTTTCTTCTTGGATGAGCATCCATTGAATGATCTGCCCTCAAAGTCGCATTCACCAAAGAAATATTGATATCTGCCATCACCCAGGTGAGTTTATGTCAAGGGCAGCACCACCCATCTGCCTGCCAGAGGAGTCACACTGCAGTGCACTACGTGGGAAGAAATGTTGTGACACTCAACACTGCATTCACCCCCCACATATGTTATCCTGTAAGGCTATACACAATGTCTCTGTAATAGAAATTGTACATTATATAACATGGTGATGATATTATATGAAAGGAAAACATTATATTCGCCAGTTATTTGGGAGAGACAGGGCATCTCATTACCAAATGGTTAAAATTCTGTAAAGGGTAAAGGTCAGGATGTGTTTTTAGTCTCTGTCTACAGCCTAACAAGCAGTGTTAACATTAGCTACACTGCAGCTGCTTAGGGAGACACAGTGACCTCACCAATGCAGAAGAGGAACGGTGTGGAGTGGTACCACCGCCTGACAAATAGCACCTGCTTCTGTGTTGTTATCTTGCCAGTGCTGGTCTGTGAAAGGGAGCCATGCAATCATCATTTAGAGTGGGCCGTAAGCAGTCTGGGTGATTGTACTCCAACACTTCAGAGACTGCTTCACCTACTTATTGGGCTTTGTGACTATAAAAACAAATGTTCCTCTGCATGTCAACATGGTTGTGTGTCTGTATGTGTGTTAGGATTAGGTTTATATTACATTGTGGGGATGAAACATCCCCCACACTGTAATAAAAACCTGTTTTTTGACATTGTGGGGACAAGTTTTCAGGTCCCCACAAAGATCTGTGAATGCAATCAAAAAAGTAAAAATGACAAAAGTCTCATGTTTTATTTGGTTACTAATGACAGGGCTGGTTAGGTTTAACATCCAATGTTAGGCTTTAGACCGAAGCCTTCCTTACAGTATCTCTAGTGACCCTCACAAAGACAGAAAATTATTATAGTTTGCTGAGTAAGAGCAGAAACAGTCAGAATACAGCTTGAATTATCTTTGTGAAATCTAGCAATTAAATGTAAAACAATTACAGTAAAACAATAATCACAAATATATTTCAAACTAACATTAGAATACATTGAAATGCAATGATATTTTAACTGAATGTTACATACATGGTCATGTAATCTCACTTTATATACATACATACATACAGACAAATACACATGGATGTGTGTGTCTGTGTCAGTGTGTGTGTGTGTGTGTGTGTGTGTATTTAACAAGTTATGCGGCGAGCTTTGTCTTCAGTTTTTCATGATCCATTTGAGTTAAAAGAACAAGAGTTTAGCCATGTTACTCCAAAATCAAATTTAAAAAGTTGGTATCAAGTTGTGATAAGCAACATCCAGGAGCAGCAATGTCAAATTACATTTGGAACATGCATTTGCCTGTCTTTATAAGAAATAATTTCAATAGGTTTTAGTGATTTTAGTTGTTTATGGAGCAACAGGTTAAAATGAAAAAAAAAATGGTGGATCCCATATTGTTTTATCAACCAGCAGCCAGGTTACATGATGACCCAAATGGCAGTTATTTATAATGATACAAAAGTATAATTTGGGAAAATAATACTCAACTGACATATTTACAGACATATGAGATTCACAAGTACCCCAAGTGTTTTGATTGCTGCTTGTCGAGTTCATGATGTGGGTGGTACTGAGGACTCACTCCTCCAAAGCTGTGGATTTGATGTGCAGTTCCTTTGCTGGCCTTGAGTCTATGCAGCTTGCATGTTCTCCCTGTGTTTGTGGGGGCTGCAGCCCACAGTCCCACCACATGCTGATTTTGTAAATCTGTGCCTCTAAATGGCACTGCGTGTGGGTCTCTGTGGTTTGCCTACTGGGATGGGCAGGCATCCCATCAAGCATGTCCCCTGTCTTCTGCATCCTGGGATAGCACTGATTATGTGGCTTTGAAAGCTGAAAGATAGGTGGCTTATTTTCGTTCCACCTTGGTTTGCTTGTATTTTGTTATGTAGAAAATGTGCAATGGAAGTAATACAATGGAAGTGTTAAATATTTGAATACTACAGAGTATTATACTCTACAATGATACAGTGCATTCACTACCTAGTCTTAGTCAAATTAGAATAAAAAAATGTTATTTCTGTTCTAAATTGGTACAAAATATTACATACTGTAAATATTATAAAATCATCTGGAATTGATCACACTAAAATTATGAAGAAAAATTTTTGCCTTGCAGTCTAATGCTAGAAATAAACAGAGCCAACTGACAATAACAGTGAAAATTCGCATCCGTGTAGAATCTGTTGCTATGGCAGCATTGAAGGTTGGCAGGAATGGAATCCCTTTGCTAGTAGGCGCTGGAAATCCAGAAGGCATAGCTCATCTTCACCTTAAATTTAAAGCCCATGCATCAAAGCTCTCCAAATACAAGAAAAGAAGGCCGTTGTTCTTATGACACGCTCTAATCTATGCTAAAACTAATCTAGGCGAGAAGAAGCTGCAAATAATTACTCACACTTACGAGAATGTAAAAACATATATAAACTAAAATAAATAAACACCAATAATTCTGTTTTGCTTGCAGCTCTGCAGTAGAATTTGAATTTGATGTATAAGTACATTCTGGACTGGCATGCAGCCACCCAAACAGTGAGGCTGAGTGAAGAAAGACACACACACACACACACACACACATACATATATGCTAGTTTACAGACTTTCATGCATGACATGTGCAGACATCTACGGAAGCACGAAGGGGGAAACACACCAGCAAATACAAAAACGTAACAAAAAATAAGAAAACACACCAACAAATATAAAAACACCACAGCAAATATGAAAACATGCCGACAAATATGGACACACCAGCAAATATGTAAACACGCCAGAAAATACAAAACACGCCAGCAAAAACAAAAATGTGATAGCAATTAGTTACTCCCAAAAGAATCCCTAATCTGTGATCAGAATGGCTCTTACTCTGACCAGCACACATGATGTGAACCGCAGATTTAACTAAAAAGTTTAACCATCACAACAATGGAGAATCCCCCCTAATGAGGGGAATTTTTTATTTTTTCTTGGAATGCAATAAAAACCTGCATGTATTCAATAGCATTAGCTATGGAATTTTAATGGAATCCACTTCCCTCTTACTCTTGACAAATGCTGTTCCAGTGTGTTTAATTACAACTTTTGTTTTCCCAAGATAACTTTAATTTTGTGATTTAGAGGAAACAACTCTGGCTATGGTGAGATCACAAGAAAGATGAGTCATGAAGCAGGGTTGCAATGAAAAGCAAACAGTGTGTGTTCACATGAACGGGGCATGTTAAAAATTCCTAAATATGTACCTTTGGATTAACTATAGTTACAACTGCAACTAAATGATGATTAGTAGGTACATACCCTTTCTGTTTTTGGAGCCGTTAATGTTGTAGTGTTTTCATATTTGCTATGGCATTGTTGTATTTGCTGGCATGTTTTCATATTTGGCGGTGTGTTTTGCCCTTTAAGGCATCCATAGATATGCCTTGATATCAGCCAGAAATCAGAGCAACAAGTGTAAGTATAGCATTAATGAGGCATGTTGATTAAGGAAACTGCAAGTTACAGCAGGTCAGGCAGCTGTTAAAGAACACAGGGCTTCAGATGCCCAGCCACACAGTGTGGTTACATTATGTTATCCACCGGGAGAGACTCTAACCACTACTTTTAAACCAGCAATATAATAATAGTTAGTGCAATCAGTCAGTGACAACAGGCTGTTCTGTTTAATAATTATTAATGCTTCATTGCTAATAGAGACATACAACTTTAGAACTGGACTAAAATGCCAACACAAAAGTATAGCTGCAGTGAAATAAATGTTATTCCATTTGTGGTGTATGTTTTATTACTCCTGAAATGAAATGCTTACTGTATGTTCTTACATATTTAAGTACTACAATGGAAACGGCTGGCTGCTGGCTGCCCACTGTTGCTTCAGGCTTCCTTGGTGGGATTCTAGCTGGTTGAATGTAAAGTGCTTTATGACAATGACTGTTGTTAAAAGCGCTATATAAATAAAACTTAATTGAATTAAATTGAAAATTGTCTTAATTGTTGTTCTGGTCTTCTGTACTTTACGATGACACAAAGTGCTGAAATAAATAAACAAATAAACCCAGTGCATATTTATTTTGTGTGTCATCAATGGAAACGGCCAAAATGCAATTCAGTGCATGCGAAGTCAGTGAAGCCCCATTAGCTTGAACATCTCAGCACCTTCTGTGCCTCCAATTTTGTAGACCATGAAAAGAAATTGCAGTAATCTTGAGCCCTAACTCAAACATTCACACAAACCGCAGCTTTCCCTAACATCCAAAACACAGAATGACAACATCAACCACTTCACCTGGCCCTCCACCTTCTGAACCTGAAATACACTCCAACTCCTTCCAGAAACTAGCGTTCTACTTTGAGGGTGTAAAACATAAATTCTTTCAGGAAGTCGTGACTGTAAAGTTGATGCGCTAAACACCCTTCATATTCATCCCAAGAGCACACTGTCTGAGGAAGAAAGACATTTTTGCTGATCCAAAATGTCTTCCTGTTTCATTCTCCAGTTCTCTCGGCAGACAGGCAGACAATCCACTTGTATGGCTCTAGTAAGAAACTCTGAGCATGTGACAGATGATAGGTTGGTAAAAAGAATGGTTTTCTGTATGTGCAAACTCCTCAATTAGAATTTGCAATGACGATGCTTTACACCTGGGATCATTTTCTCAGCAAGGAGAAAGCGTGAGTTTCACTCATGAGTCTCTGAAAACCAATGGAAAGTCAAAATTATTATAATGGACCGGGGAGTGTAGACTGATGACCAGTGTTGCCATACCATATTCAGTGACAACTCTCAGTTCTGCATTACCACAGATGACCGTCATGAGGGGAGAAGAGGAATCCTGTCAATGATGTGAAGACACACACCGGGGTTGCTCCTAGGATCGTAGTGTGGGGAGCCATAGAGTATGACTTCACGTCATCTCTGGTAGTGAATCAGAGGACCCTGACAACACAGCGCAACATCCTACTTTCATATGTTTTACCCCTCCTCAGACAGCACCCTGGTACAGTCTTTCAACAAGACAACACCCATCCACACACAGCACGTGTGTCTATGGACTGCCTACATCATGTTGAGGTCCTCCCATGAACAGCCAGGTCCCTCGATCTTTCCCCACTCAAACACGTGTGGGATCAGCTCGGACATTAACTCAGACCCAGTGCAAATCTGCAAGATCTTCAGGACAAGTTACAACAGCTGTGGGCCAACTTCCTTCCACACTGTATTGCCGCATATTTCCAGGCCTGGGGGACCAGCAGTGTGCCCATACTGCCAACTCTGTTATTACAATGATTACAATTATTACAATTACAACTGATATTACAATCATTGCGAAAAAGTCACATGACCTTTCATATATAATTTATTATTTATATCTTAAAAACAGCTTATCTATGCAACAATTTCTATAATAAGTTAGACATACACAGCCCTCAGCATTACGCTTTTCAAAGTACATGTTTTTTCTCTGTAAGTTCCAGTAGAGGGCACTAGTGAGATATTATTTGACTTCTTCCTGATGCTTCAACAGAATGCAGGGCTGCATGGGAAAGTTAAATTAAAAGCATTTTGCCAGATTTTATCTGTTTACATATACTACCATTTTAAAATTCATATTTAACAAAAAAGTATTTTTGTATATGAATAAGATGGACTGCCTTTAACATTGTGCAAGGGTGTAGTGGCAGGAGGCCTCTGCGTGCCATGGTTACACAAGTGGATCACGCTACACTTAACCCCCCTGAATTGCCCAAATGTAGGAATCTCAGCTACATAATTCCTGATAGAGTGTGTGTGAGAGTGTGTGTGTGTAGGGGGGGGGGGTCTCCTGCTGATCAATCTAGTGTGTGATTCTGCAAGTTAGGAATCTGTCTGTGATTGGAAGGATGTTGCTGCTCCAGATCTCATGGCTGGCAGAGTGATCACATCACTGCTGGGTCCCAGAGCCCGACCCATAAGATTAGCCACTGCAGGGGCTAAACAGCTGGCTCTGTACTCTGACCCCAACCTTCCCTATCACCTGTGTGTGACTCTAGAGAATGCTGAGGAATCAGAAAATTGAATTTCATTACACTTGCTACATTGCTACCAGTACTATGACAATAAAGGCATTTTCTTCAAGGCACACTCTCACTCACATTTTAAGGACATACAGTATAGACACAATTTTGCCTAATTGTGTGGAAAATTGGAGTACTTGGAGGAAATCCATCGAAAATGAAGAGTATGCACAAACACTACACACATACTGCTGTACTGCAGTGTGACCTCTCCGTGCTATACCAGGTCTTAACTCACGCAGATTCTCTAATCTGAAATTCTGCATCTGACCTGCCGTCTACTATGACTCCCTAGTTGTCAGGATGTGAGGCGACAGGCTATACGTGCCTCTTTGATTCCGACTCCAGTTTTTCTCACTGGGACATCCCTGCAGTACAGTTTGACACCAGTTAGGGGAGCTGTGTTTCTTCCGTCAACAATAGCCACACACTCTAGTGTGCTTAGAGGAACAGTGGTAATGCATAGCAGTAATAGGCAGCTAGAAGGCAGTGGGTTTCTTGACCAAAAAAATGACAAAGTCAATTTTCTGTGCTGCCGGGTGGCTTTTCTCTCCCAGAACGAAATGACACAGCTAAGAAACCCTGATGTGGACCACGGGGCTCAGCTATGTGGGAGCACATGCTATGGACACAGGATGAGCACATTCTGATATGCATTTTTTACTGTGTGTGCATCCATTTTTCTCTACAAAAATGACCAATTAAGAGTATAATTTTTATTTGCTTGGTACATTTTTATGCTGCTATATTATTAGATAGCGTAATATGTCTTTGTCTGTTTAGTAACAATTAATACTTTGTTGATCCCGGTGGAGATATTCTCTTTACACCTCCCCTAAGTTGCTCTCTGTAGGTAAGAGTATGCTGGCTGCAAAGGGCAGCCACCCATGCTGGCACAAAGACAGCTGGGGCTTAAGCACCTTGCATAAGGACCCACAGACATGCTGAGGCCAGGTCCAAACCAGCACCCTTCTGATCACAGGCTCAAGGGCTTAGCCCACTGAGCCACAGGTTGTTTTTTCTTCCCTATCACTTGTTATTGGGATGACAAACACTTTCTTCTCTAGGGCGACCACCAGTAAGCTTCTTTGCTACTTCTGTAAAATAGGATCCTAAATCACTTTGCTCCCACTTACAGAACAATGCTGGTTGAAATGAAACAATCCTTTATTTGCCATTTGCAAAAGTACAAGTACAGGTACACAGGGAGGCCTCGTTTCACATATGCCATCTTGCTCTGATTTTAGACATGCAGATATCATGTACAGGTGAGAGTAAAGCTTGGGGTCTGAGTTCAGGGTCAGACCACTTGTGTGGCCTTCCTGGAGCTTTTTGTATTGTTAAGGGCTTTACTCAAGGACCATGCAGGAGGGCTTCTCTGTTCTGGCCCTTCCAATTGCAAGCAGAGTCAGACACTGCCTCTGAAAAAAACATGCATAGAGTGGGAACTCAACCCCAGTCTCCAGGAATGAGGTGAGGTGGCCACAGTAACCACAATAACCACCAACAACTGCTTTAAGTTTGCAGAAAAAAATAAAGGGAACAGTACCCGTGTGAATGCTATAATGTGGTCATCCTCAAATATCATTCAATGAACCAATAAAGAAAAACTGGCACCTGTGTTATTTATCTCTCTGTTGATTCATCGAACATATGTATATATATATATATATACAGTATAGAGAGAGAGAGAGATTTGAAAAATATATGTATATTGCACGCCCATAAATTGAGAAATGAGTGCAACAAGAAACCGTGGAAACAAACTGAAATACATACATATATATATATATATGTATGTATTTTAGTCAATGCACATACAGCTCTGGAAAAAGTTTTCCACAGTTTCTTGTTGCACTCATTTCTCAATTTATGGGTGTGCAATATACATATATTTTTCAAATTGTAGTCTGGTTCTTCTCTTTCTCATTAATGAAGGGCTACTTCCTTGTTTTACAGGACTTCAGTCCTGCTTCTAGGAGCCTGATACGAACTGTGCTAGCAGTGCACTGCACACCTGCATGCTTCCACCCTCTACCTGACTGGTTTCTGGTCATTCCCAGTGTCTCCAGCTTCACCTTATTCTTGTGTACTGCTGTCTTAGAAATTTTGAACCTTAAAACAACCTGCTGCTCAGCGTAGCCTTCTGCCAGCAGAGCAACAATTAAAGCAGAATTTAAAAATGCAGATTTGTTTAAAAATATAGTGGTCTCTTAATTTTTCTATGCCTGTCTATTCATCACTATATGTTTCTACTGATTCTGTGTGTGGTGTGAACCAATTTCATTACAATAAGTTGTTTAATAAAGCCACAAACTCTAAAAGATCTTCTACCCAAAGTGCAGCTACAGCACATTGTGTCTGAACTACACCACATGAAGCCAGGACTCCTATTTTACTGTCCTCGCATAATATCTGTCACCTTGACTCAGGTCAAACTTCCCTGCAAGACATGGCACTGGCAGGCCGGGCTCCCTCGCACCTCATAGCAACAATGCACTCCCTTCAATGGCATCCTGAGAGCTCTTTCCACAGGTCTCCAGCCAAACCATCTTTGATGTGCAAGACAGCAAATCTCGAGGAGCTCATAATCCTCTAAAAATGTGGTGGGAGGGGGGTTGCTTTGGATGTACAGTACTCTGAGCCTTAAATGAGCATTTAAATGTACAGTACTCTGAGCCTTAACTGAGCATACCCCAGTCCAATGTTGGAGATGTGTGTCCTCTCCTGAAAGAGGAAGTTACAGATACAAAAAACGGGCTTCAGCAAAGTCAGAGGTATACTTTCAGCACGGAAAAGGCAACACATGCATGTGCTTCCTTTCCTCATCTCAGAACACATAGTGTTCCTCCTTTAAATTGTGTAGGTGTCTCTTCTGTTTGCAATGCAGAAGAGTTGCCTTGCAGTTCACTTCCCTAGTCTGCTCTAGTGTGACTCAGATGGGGAAACACTGTGTATTAGTGCCCAGCACAGTGGTAAAAATGGTCAGAATGAGTGCTTTCCGTAGTAACCTAAGTAGCAATGCATTAGCTCAACCTTCCAGTGAGGTTAAGACAGCAAAGCAAGAGTGAGGTGCATGACTGACTGAGTCACTGAGGGCAGGAGTGTAGCCAGAAGAGATGAATCTTTATCCCACGGAGAAAATGTGTAAAAGCATCTGATCAGTTAGTCCCCATAGCACTGTATTAGTCCTCCTTTGGCACCATGATTGTACTTAACACAATTGGTAAGGTTCCCACAATTCCAATCTGCTTTCTGTGGCAGGGCTTCATTTTATGACATGAAAAAAGCTGCCCTCTAATGTCCTGAGAAGCAAAGCCTGTTCGCGTTTTGTTACACTTTGAAAATAAGGTGATTGAACGCTTAACCTTTATATATTGAACAGTGCAGATAATCAATTGGAAAGCCCAGGTGTTGTAGCCCATGCATTGGTGCAAAGTCACTTTTTAAAATTAGAAGGAAAATAGCAGCGTATTACATCAAGTTGTTTAAGTGGAGACATATGCTACAATCAAATGTGTTCAATTTCAGCATTAAAAAAAGAACTGGGAAAAAAGCATATTGATTCATTCTCGAAATGCCCTTATCGCCCAAGTGTAATTGAGGGTTCTATTAATGTGCCATCCTATAAGCAATATTTCAAGGATTCTAAAGGATGTCTGACAGATAAGTAACACCCAAAAATTGAAAAAATGAAGAAGAGCCTTGAGGCAAAAAAGCTACTGCAATTTCCACACACTTCACACATCCTCCACACACTTCACACATCCTCCACACATACCAGGAGTATTCACCAATTGCCCCAGTGATAAACAGCCTATACGTAATGGGAGAGATTTCTATTTGTAGGAAAAAATCCAGTAGCTCCCTCTAGTGTTTGTTTGTATAACAATTATGCATGATACCATGTTTCAAAACTCAGAAAAATCTAGACCACGCCAACCATATTAGCTAAACTTTGAGTTACACTTACATGATACATTTACATATATGCTGAATGTCACGGAAATCGAGAGCAGCCTTTGCCTTGTTACAGACAGATTAAAAGAATTTTCAGAAACAGTCAGACAATAATACATAAAGCCAGGAAGACAAAAACATTTTTAAACTTCATATTGTCCTAAGAGTTATATAAGTAATATTGATAATGAATTGATAAATTAACAAAACTAAGTCCTCTCATGGCAACAAGTTTTTTTTTACGGAATTTGTAATTTTGCTACATTTATTGCACACATCCTCTTGACCTAATCTTGTTACTAATGTTTCAAGTGACTAAATTTGATAACTGATAAAAGATAAAAGATACTTAAAAAAATACAAAAATACAAGATATTTCACATTACAATGACCCTTTCACATTTGCAAATTTGACATCTGCAGTTTAGGTTATTCATGAGTTGGCCGTAAAAATATTTTTGGAGCTTAACAAAAGATCACAGAAACTTGTATGTAATGTGTAAGCCAAAAGAAATATTAAAAATGATTATATAATACAATATAAAGATAATAAAGTGCTGCTTGAAAGTTGAACCATGGTCATTGTTTTATAAAAATAAAATAAAATAACCTCATGAAATGAACATTTAATTCATAATTTGTAAATCAGACCTTCCAAATAAGGGACACACAAAAAAAGATATATTTTCATTTTTTATTCAATGAAAGTAATTTCTTCCTCACATCTGCTTTTGGGGATTTTTGCACACTCCTCCTTGCAGAACTCCAGTTGAGAAGATGGAGGGATATCTGGCATGTACTGCCCACTTCTGATCTTGCCACAGCATTTCTATGGGATTGAGGTCCGAATTTTGACTGGGCCAATCCAGAGTGTGAATCTTCTTTCACTTAAGTCATTTCTTAGTAGCTTTGCTGAAATGCTTTGGATCGTTGTCTTGTTGCATAATCCATCTCCGTCCCAGCTTCAATTCCCTGACGGATGGCAGGAGATTCTGGTCAAGTTAATAGGCTTGGGAATTCATTGTCCCTTAGCTAATATGGAGTCATCCAGATCCGGAGGCAGAAAAGCAGGCCCAGACCTTCACATTGTCACCACCATGCTTCACTGTTGGGAGGAGGTTCTTTTCTTTATATGAATGATTACTGGTGGTCGCCCTAGAGAAGAAAGTGCTTGTCATCCCAATAACATGATTGTGGCCAAATAATTCTATTTTGGACTCATTTATACATAGAATGGTCTTCCAAAGGGCCACTGGTTTGTCCAAGTGCTCTCTGGCAAAGTTCAAATGGGCAACTTTGTTCTTTCTTGAGAGCAGAGGCTTTATTTTGGCAATTCTCCCATGAATGCCATGTCTACTCACTTTTCAACTGATTGTAGATGCATGTACATTTATCGCAGATGCTGCCAGAGAGGTCTGCAACTCTCTGAAGGTGATGTGTGGGTTAGTCTTTACCTGATTTATTATTTTTCTGGTGCTTCCTGGTGAAAATTTTGATGGCCATCCACTTCTGGGCATAGTGATGCTGAGTGCCCTCCATTCACAAATGATTTGTCTTACTGTGGATGGATGGTACTGGAATGTTTCAGATATCGTCTTGTAGTTTTCCCCAGACTGATGGGCTGTCACCACTTTCTTCCCAATGTCCATGGATGTCTCCTTTCCTCTCTGCATTGTTGTGAAGATGGTGAAGAGAATAAATCAGAATAAAACTGAAAAAAGGATTTGTTGATTTCCAGAGGGTTAGTGGTGATGACCCCATCCTTAGTTTTAACTGAAAATATCACTGAAAATGAGTCACACTGCCTAAGCCTAAAAGCCAATAGTTTACTAGGCCTGGCACCAGAAACATAATAGTGCCACCTGGTGCGATGAACCATAAACTCTGCATGGCGAGATAGAAGAGAATTCAGCTTAGGGCTCATATACTTATAATAAGGATCTCATGATCCTGGTCAACCACTGCAGAGAGCGCACTTTCTAACTGAAATTGAGGCTATTCTAGTTCAGAAATTTTCTGACGACCATCACAAGCCAAACTGCTGGCAAAGGCAACCGTGGCGTCAAGGGTTTTGAAGCAGAGAAGAACTAAATTTCCATTGCGGAGCCCGAGGAGGTAGAGAAGGCACCACCAACTGAAGGAAGGCAGACTTGTGATCAGATAGAGAAGAAGAAATCAGAGAAGCTTTAGACACAGCAGGTGCAAGAGAGCCAGAAACAATGTAACAGTGAAATCTAAGCGAGACTGGACTTGAAGTGAGGAGAGAAAAAGGAGAATTCTCTGGCGGAAGGGTTAATTAAACTGAATGAGTCGACTAAGTTCTGCACAAATTTACACAAGGAGCAGGTGGAGAGGGGCACCCAGCTACCCTGGGAGATTTGCCAAGGACAGGATTGTGACCAGCGGTGGCATCAGTATCAATAATAATCTTGAATTCCTGGAATTTAAGTATTTGATTAGACAGATCCAAGAAGAATGAGCCTCATGGGGGGGGGGGGGGGGGGGGGGGAAAAGTAAAAAGGGGTTTTTAGAGGGGCGGGGCGAGAGGGCCGGGGTTTTTTTAAAATTTTTTTTTGGAGAGTATTGAGAAAAAAAATACGATGTAACTTTTGG
>JAODKE010000037.1:25435981-25448297 GCA_026779605.1 Mormyrus hasselquistii | reverse complement strand
AAGGGTCGGCAAATAATATCCCTCATCTCTCTTAATACTATAGGTAAGATGCCATCAGGGCCCTGTGATTTATTTATGGCTGTATTGGCTAAATAAAATGGTAAAAGGGTGCTTCTACTAAATACTAAGCAAAGGGTCTGAATACTTGAGACCATGTGATATTTCAGTCTTTCTTTTTTAATAAATGTAAACAAATTCAATTTTTTTGTCTGTCAATATGGGGTTCTGTGTGTACATTAATGAGGAAAATAATTTTCAATGATTTTAGCAAATGGCTGCAGTATAACAGTGAAAAATCCAAGGGGGTCTGAATACTTTCCGTACCCACTGTACATATCCTTGAGTGAGGTATGCAGACTGAACAACTTCAGTGAATACATTTTATAGGTTAAGAAACTAAATGTTAGGAAATTTCCATAAAATAATTTGCTAAATAATCATTGGTGTTGACAGGTGTTTATTAATGAATTTGAATCAGAAATGTTTCTGTCTGTATGTTATAGAGACTTTTAAGCTTGTATAAGCATATAATGTGGGAAAGAATCTCCCAGACAAGTATAGTAAAATACTTGTAAGTATTTTAAGTAAATTGAAGGGCTCCCTTATTTATTAACATGACCTCAAGGGATATATATATATATATATATATTATTATATGTGGGGGGCGGCATGGTGGTGCAGTGGTTAGCACTGTTGCCTCACACCTTGAGTGTTCGAGTCTCCGCCTGGTTTACATGTGTGTGGAGTTTGCATGTTCTCCCCGTGTCGTCGTGGGGTTTCCTCTGGGGGCTCCGGTATATATAATATAAAATATATATATATATATATATATGTGTGTGTGTGTATGTGTCCTTCAGGCCCAGGTTAGCAGAAACTGCTAGAAGTATGGGATGTCTATTTTGCAAATTTAATTTGAACTCTTGGTGAAATTTCTGTTTCATGTTTTTTGAGACGGTGATATTTAATTATTTTATTTTTGGCATGAACATGATTCATTCAAAACTGGTGAGGCAACATTAAATGTTTCATATATTTAATAGCGCATATTGTCAGTCTTAATAACAAATATCACATCTATAAGCATCCATATCCTTGGTGTTTTGAAATGTTATTAACGCAATGATTGACTATCATTTCTGTCCTTACTTTTAGTGTAAACTAAAAGGATTGTTTTCTCCTGACAACACATAAACATAGTTTATAAATAGTTTCTGAGCCATAAGGGGGTCTACTGGTGAAGCATGCTACTCACAGATGAGATTTCTTGTATTAAAGGTGAAAATTGTCTTTAAACAGGAAAGGAAAAAAAATATGAGCAGCACCACTCAGCATTTGTGAAAATGATCTTATTCATCTCATCATTTGTTCATTGAATAATGCCTTTATTATGAAAGGTGGTTGATTTTATTAATACCATAAATATGTCATGGTCATGTACACCCTAGACAATGGGCCAAATACAACATGCTATGTGTTACCAGCAGCATTGGGTCTTGTTACTGTGTCAGCTCTGCATCATGTGCACAGTAGAGGATGGGCCGAATGCAACATTCCATGCATTAACAGCAGCATTCGGTCTTGTAATTGTGACAGCTCTGCACCATGTGCACACTAGAGAATGGGCCAAATGCAACTTGCCATGCGTTACCAGCAGCACTGGGTCTTGTTATTGCGACAGCTCTGCACCATGTGCACACTAGACGAATGGGCCAAATGCACTGTGGCATGTGTTACCAGCAGCACTGGGTCTTGTTATTGTGACAGCTCTGCACCATGTGCACACTAGACGAATGGGCCAAATGCACTGTGGCATGTGTTACCAGCAGCATTGGGTCTTGTTATTGTGACAGCTCTGCACCATGTGCACACTAGACAATGGGCTAAATGCAGCATGCCATGTATTAACAGCAGCACTGGATTTGTTATTGTGACAGCTCTGCACCATTTCTGTATCATAAAGACTGAATTATTAGTGTTCATTTAAGTAGTAGATTTAACAAAAATTCAATGTGGGCACAATAATAATTACCCTAGTCCTATTTTCTATGACTCGATAGGCTGCTATATTGCATCAGGCTTTGTTTGTGTTGTTAGAGTTGCTGATATACCTCTGAGCACTTTATTAAGTTTAAGGTTATAATCTGCCCCCTCCCCACCCACAGTTGGCTACTGTTGCAAGATTTCCCCAAAAAAATTCCTCTTTTACAATTATGCCATATAGAAGAATCGCTCCACTATTTATATGTTATAAATATATAGTTCGCAATACCATGTCACTAATGGTTCCAGTGGCAGTTACTCGCATTTCGTAGGTCCCCCCTAATCCCATCATAGCCCATTCCCAAACAGACAGGACTCTGTCAATCATACCAGCAGCAACTGAGTACGCAGAGGCAGCCGGGCAGCTGGCGGGACACTCACCCTGAGAGTTTTGGCATCTTCACAAAGCTAAAGACATCCATACGTGCTGCAGGACTTCAGCCAGGGCTCCGGCCTGGATCTCACTGTTGTGCCATGCCACGCAATTTATTTACACGTGCAAAAGGTGAATAATTCAGATGCAGATATGAGAAGCGGAGAAAACCAGCAGTCAGGCAGAGAGATGAGCCCCTTGTCCAGCTGCCTGCATCTTCGTGCCTTGGCGACACAAACCCGTGGTGCCCGGATACGGGAAGGGGGGGCGCAGCATCCCTGGCTCCAGCCTACGGAGTGTGCCGGCTGCATTTATCCACCTTCATGCAGCTTATATGGCCAAGGAATAATGTGCAGAAGGCTTGCTGTGAAAGCAGCACGGATATGGGAGCGAGAGGGAGAGAGGGTAGATGATGGAGGGGGAGGGAGCTGAATGGGTGGCGTGTTTTTTGTGTGTGTGTGTGTGTGTGTGTGTGTGTGTGTGTGCGTGTGTGTGCGCGTGCGTGGAGGGAGATGCACAGGGGTAGGGAGAATGTCAGTTACCACAGATGGATGCTCCCAGCGCTGATGATTTCTCTGCCACGAAAGGGCAGCCTCATCAGGGTCCTTTAAGCGTCCTCTTTGGCTGAAACAGCAATTGGGGAACCGGTGGGTGGGGGGTGCAGCAATAGGAGCTGAGGAGGATGCGTGGGTGGGGGAAGGGGGACACTGCAAGCTGGGGTGGGATTCAACCACAACGACCTGCCAGATGCACTAAGTGTGAGATGGTATACAGACACGTGTGTAAGTGTGAGCCAGCATACTGACATATGCATGTACGTGTGAGCTAGTACACAGGCACATGTGTGTGTTACCTAGTATACAGAAAGGTGCACATAAATGTAAGCTAGTATACCCATGTGAGCGTGTAAGTGCAAAATATTCTACAGACACTGGTCTAGTATGACCCAGTATACCAACAAGTTCAAGTGGTAACTGGTAACTTAATGAAACTCTGAGGTTGACGATCACTCTGCGTGATTAATCAATATCTTTAGCACCACTGGGTCTCATCAGAGAATCTGATTAGATGGCATAATACTGTATCAGTTGGAACTGAACAACACACCTCTCATTCAGTGCTTCTCAAAAAAACGGAAGTTTTTATCACAATGAAAACCATTCTTCCCACTTGATCAGAATAAGAGACTCACTCTCACTCCAGAGCAATGTGGCTAAATAAAACTGAGATATGCTACAGAAAGAAAGCACAAGGCCCCAAGGCAGAGGTTTCCAACTCCAGTCCTTGAGATCTATTGTCCAGGTGGTTTTCTATCCCATCTGGCTTTTGATGAGCCCAACCTGTTCTCAGGTAAATCCAGGAACAGGTGTGGCTCATCAGAAGCCTGGGAGAATAGAAAACCTACAGGACAGTAGCTCTCCAGGAGCGGAGTTGGAGACCCCTGACTTAAGACAACTAGGAAGATCACAGGAACTTGCAGTATAAAGGCAAATGTCAAACAATTTGCAATGAATTCTAATAGATAAACTCAGAGCATTTGGTGCATCTTCTTCAATGTTCTTTTGCATTTGAATCACAAAGCCTTGAAAAACAATAACGAAAGTGCTCTTATAGAGTGGGAAATAGATATGCCATTCAGGCTGCAGCACTTCCTTTGATTAAGACAGAACCTCTTTTAGTCATATTTATTTTTCTTTCCTGCTTAGTCATACCAGGATTCCATTAAGAATCCATTCAGCACAGTCAGATCAAGGCATGTGAGCCTTAGAAGCCAATCTGCTATTTACACCAGATATGCACCCAGATGTCAGCTATTATGCAAGCTCATCTCGTCATCATTAACTCAGAAGCACTGGAGTCATAGCCTACTTGTAAGATAAAACAAGTATAATATAATCCATAACCATTATGGTGATCCTGGAGTCCCTCCCAATAAACATAAGGCCCAAAGCAGGGGACACTAAGTGGGATGCCAGTCCATTGCAGGACACACACACTATGGGTGATTTGTATTACCAATTCACCTAACAACATGTTTTTTGGGCAGCAGCAGGAAACTGGAGTATCCAGAGTGAATCTGTGAAATTTAACCCTGAACCCTGGAAGTTAGAGGCTGCATTGCTAATATCATCATATTCAGAGACATATAAATATGTTAAATTATATAATTATCTTTACATATAATATATAGCAGAGTTGTATACAAGTTTTGAATATTAATAATATATACTAATACTTAGTTTCAAACTTTCCTAATCTTCTCCCTCCTTAGAGTTCTTAATATCTCCTGAAGATGGACGCCATCCCTTGAAGGTGTTTAGCTTCCTTATTCATTTCTTGATTTGTTACAAATCCTTAAATCCAGAGCAATAATAGTGCATTGATGGGTTTCCACAACCTCTTACTGAACCCCTTAATTACCTCCCCACAATTACTGGGAAACCAGTCAGTCCCAGAAGTCAGTCTTTTTCCTAAACTTCAAGGTCATAGATTGAAATTTGCTACCCGTAACCATTCGTATGACAGTCCCACCATTCTCTTCAGAGGATATAATCTCTTATTAGAGGACAGAGAGGACAGAGAGCTGCCCACAAGATGGTTTCTTGATTTGTTTGCTGCATTTCCTGCACCAACAAATTATAAGAGCTATGACACTTGTTTTATCATTTCTTTGAAAAGTATTTTAAAACTACAATTTGCTGAGTGATACTGGGGCAGGGCATTGAAGGATGTGTTTATTATAGTTTAGGGGTTTTCATTTCAGAAACAAGGCTAATGCAGAGAACAAATCAACACAACACAAAAAGAAAAAAGGAGCTTTTTCCAAAATGAGCAAGAACAAATAGAACAAGGTTACTGGGGACAATTTAAATCAAATACTATCATTGCAGCCCATGGGTGAGATACCAAGGGCTGCACTGGGTTACTGGATATGAAACAAATCATAATTAATTTATATATATATCACACTCACACTCTTTTAGGTCATTGCAAATAGAAATCAAGGCAGAAACAAGCAAAGGGCATTTGTTGTGTTCATAGGCTGTTAGGCTAGGCAGGAATCAGCAAGGTGTCACTCCACAGAAACAGACATTGGGGGTCGCTTAGAGAAGAACACTCAGTGACTCCTGTTACATGTCCCATATTCAGCTCTAACAATACACCTTGCTGTTGTGCAGAATTTAGCTATCCTTATGGGGAACCTGGCCAAAACACATTATGTTGTATGTTGTAATAGAAAACAACATTGATTCTGCAAAAAAAAAAAAAATGAAGTAATCTACTATAATGTAAAGCAAGTATAAGGACAATAACCATGAATAAAACATATAATTTGAGCAGGTATAGTGGAGGGCAGAACTGTTACCACATACCTCTAGAGCAGGGTTTGAATCTTGATTTATGTGTGTGTATGTGCTATGTCTTCGTGCTCTCTCCATTTTGGGCTCAGGGTCTAATTCTTGCCTTCTCTGTGTGTGTGAGGAGTCTTCATGCTCTCCTCGTGTTGGGTTCAGGGTTCGAATCTTGCCTTCTCTGCGCATGTTTTTGTTGACCTTGCATGCTTTTCCCCTATTGGGCTCAGGGTGTGAATCTTGCCTTCACTATGTATGTGGATTGACACTCTCACCATGTTTGGTCCAGCGTTTTTTTATCTTGCCTTCTGTGTGTGGCCCTAGTCTGCATCCTCTCTCCACATTGGGTTCAGGGTTTGAATCTTGCCTTTACTGTACAGTATGTGTGTGCTCAGTCTGCCTGCTCTCCTCATGTTTGCTCCTTAGTTTGGATCTTGCCTTCTGTGTGTGTGTGTGTGTGTGTGTGCTGGCATTGAATGCTTATCTCATACAGGGATTAGGATTTGAACAATGCTTTCAGTGTCTTTGTACCGAGTCTGCATGATCTCCCTATGTTGGGTTTGAATCTTGCCTTGTCTTAGTGTGTGACCAATCTGTATGCTTTCTCTGTGTTGGTTTCAGGCTTTGCATCTTGCCTTGTGTGTGTGTGCTGAGTCTGCACGCTCTTTCCACATTAGGTTCATGGACTGAAGCTTGCCTTCTGTCTGTGTGTGTGCTGGGATTGTATGCTTACTCTGTGTTCAGGGTTTGAATCTTACCTGCTGTGTGTGTGTTCAGTCTGCATGTTTTTAGTGTTTGTGCAGAGTCTGTATGCTCTCTTCATATTAAGTACAGGCTTTGAATCTTGCCTGCTCTTTCTGAGTGCTCAGTCTTTGTGCTCTCCGCATGTTGGCTCCTGGGTTTGAATCTTGCCTGTGTGTTTGTGTGCTGATTCTGCATGCTCATCCCATGTTGGGTTCAGGATTCGATTTTCACTTTCTCTGTGTGTGTTTTTGTTGACTTTGCATGCTTTCCCCTATGTAGGGTTCAGGATATGAATGTTGCCTTCTCTGTGTGTGCTCAGTTTGCATGCTTTCCCTGGGTTGGGATCAGGGTTTGAATCTTGCCTTGTTTGTGTGCTGAGTCTGCATGCTTTCAGTGTTTGTGGCGAGTCTGCATGTTTTCTCCATATTGAGTACAGAGTTTGAATATGTGCTGAGACTGAATGCTCATCCTGATTTCAGGGTTTGAATATTGCCTGCTGTTTGTGTGTGCTCAGCCTGCATGCTCTCTCCATTTTGGATTCATGGTGTGAATCTTGCCTTTTCTGTGTTTGTGCGTGTCTGCATGCTCATCACATGTTTGGTTCAGGATCGTTTCTTGCCTTTTCTGTGTGTGCTCAGTTTGCATGCCTTCCCTGGGTTGGATTCAGGGTTTGAATCTTGCCTTCTGTGTTTGTGTGCTAGGTCTCCATGCTTTCTCCCTGTTGATTTTAGGGTTTGAATCTTGCCTTGTGTGTGTGTCCTGAGTCTGCATACTCACTCCATGTTGGCTTCTGGGTTTGAATTTTGTCTTATTTGTTTGTGTGCTGAGTCATGCTCATCCCTTGTTGGGTTCAGGATTCAAATGTCACCTTATCTGTGTGGTGTTTTTGCTGACTTCGCATGCTTTCCCTATGTTCGGCTCAGGGTTTCCATCTTTCTTTCACAATGTGGTGTGTTTGTTGACTTTACACACTCTCCCACATTGGGTCCAGGGTTTAAATCTTACCTTCTGCGCATGCGCCCAGTCTGCATGCTCTCCCCATTGGCTTCAGGGTTTGAATCTTGCCTTCTCTTTCTGAGTGCTCAGTCTGCATGCTCATCCCATGTTGGCTCTTGGGTTTGAATCTTGCCCTCACTGTGCGTGTGCTGAATTTTCATGCTCTCCAACCCTTAGTCTCCACTTGACACTCCTTTCCTCCCGCAGCCAAAAGTCTTGCCCTTAGGATAACTGGCACCTCTGCCGTGGCCATAGATTTTGTTTGCATGTGCCCCGTGATGAACAGGCTTCCCATCCAGGGTGTGCCACAGTTTTGAACCTTGACATCATGGACAAACTCCAGGACCCTAGGTCATCTTGCTCAGAATAAATAATCTAGGGATATATATACTGTATTTTGACAGATAATTAGTAGCTATTATGTTTAGTTACTTGTTTGTTGCGGTCCTGTAGAAAGAGGTGGTGTGGCTTTGAGCTCTGGATGTTGGTACTTCCCTGTATGTCTCTCATAGCTGTCAAATGAAACAGGTAGAAAGTGCTGTGTGCCTGTTTTATTTGATGCAGGCCTGCTTTGCCCAGGTGTTACACTCTCTGCTTTGTTATCCCCCAACCTCTATGACAGATGAGCCTATGTCCATGCAATCCCCAGTACTCAGGAGTCACCAATTCCAGGTATTACACTCACTGCTTTGTTATCCCCCAATCTATATGACAGATACGGATCCAACCATGCAAACTTCAGTACCTAGGAGTCAGTAATTTGAGGTATTACACTCTACTACTTTGTTATCCCCAAATCTATATGACAAGTAAGGATCCACCCATGCAATCCCAAGTAATCAGGAGTCAGTAGTTCCAGGTATTACACTCTCTGCTTTGATATCCCCCACTCTATATGACAGATAAGGATCCTCCCAAGCAAACTTCAGTAATCAGGAGTCAGTAATTTGAGGTATTATACTCTCTGCTTTGTTATCCCTGAACCTGTTTGATGGGTGGGACTTTATCCATGCAAACCTCCGTAATTAGGAGTCAGCAATTCCTTTATGACTGGCATAAGACTCTGAGGAGGAGTTAAGGCAGAGGCAATAGCATCTAGCAACAACATTTAGCAGTTTAAGGGCAGCAGACTAAGTCAAAGCCACAGGTGAAACTTAAGTTTCACATAAACTTCAGAAAGGTTAGGTTTTAATAAATCTGTTATCACAAGATGTTCAGAATATGCACACACGGTAGGAATTGTACTACAGAAAGAGATGCTTCTAAAGAATCCTGCCTGCTGTGTCAAAATATGCTCAATGTGCTAACGATAAAACATATTCCTCATACTCTTTATTTATTATGAAACATATGCCAACCTTTGAACAGCAAAATTCAAAAATAAATCCAGATATATAGCAAAAAAATCATCAGCAATGTAATATTCTGTGACAACTTGCATTAGGAAGATTATATTAGCTGCAGTTTTCTAGTCAAAAAAATTACTGACCAACTGTATAGATTGCATCAGCAGACAAGAAAGGGAACAGGGCAGAACAGCTGTGCTTCAACAGGGGGGTTAAGCCAGGCCAGCACCAAACCACAAGAGATCAGGGCTCAGATGAGAATGGCTTGCTGGCCAAGGCAATGACCAATGGTACTGGTAGAAATGTGAGGGTAAGGAAGGAGGCATATATCAGAGAGTAAAGCATGTAGAGTTAAGGATGGAGGCTTAACACAAGGGGCAAATGAACATTATTAATGGAACCACATTCTGGCTAACTCATATATAACCCATATCTAAAGAATATAAATTATATACTGTATATACACACACACAGTATATAAAATCTTCAAATGTGAATTTATTACACCACATATGAAGTCATAATGCTGCTTATGGAGATTATTTTGTGATTATTATTTACAATAACATATCAGATTGTAAAGTTAAGATTTGTACCTTTAACAGTGTCACGTAAGAGTAGAGGTCATTAAAGAATTAGATGTGGAAGAACGGAAATGCACGGTCTTTTGACCTCTGTCTCTTTCTTTTGATTTTGGAAGGAGCTCCGCTTCTCTTTTTTGAATTTTGAAGTATTTGAAATCTTTTGCTATACAGAAAACTTTGTTTATTGTAATGTTATTCAATTTAGTAAATAGTTATAAGTAAAGCGAATGGCTTTGCGCATTTCTTTTGTCGCGTTTATGTTGCGTTTTTGGATGGGAGAGAGAAAAATGTCAACCTTAGGCTCCATTTTTGAATTTGGACACTACATTCTTTAGTCAAAGACCTGGCTTTCATGGAACATGGAAGGAAGTTTTGGCAGGAAAACCCCAAAGGCTGCAAAATCTGAGTCGTATATTTTCCTTGCTAGCTTAGAATAGCATACATGCTGAAATTATGTCGATTAATGGAGGATGATGTAAACGTGGATGTTGTTAAGGAAAAATTACAGAATAACTTCGTTAGTTTACAAAGGAAATTTTGTGAAATAAATTTTGATATGAAAGGGTTTAGACCAAAGAGAAATATTCGGATGATCAAAACAATTGCTTCGTTCTGAAGGTAAATGCGATGAATGATTTTTTCTGGAGATGTGAAGGATGGATGAATAATGTTTTAAAATGATCTACACAAGCTGAGGAGTGTGATGCACAAGTGACCCTTGTGGATAGTAGGTCTACGACATTAAGGTTAACCGCTAAGCGCACTAGCAGGCAAGGTTCCCAGTGTGGAAGCATAGCGTCTGCTGCTTCATCTGCTAAGATGAAAGCAGCGGTGGAGAAGGCTGCATTAAAAGTAAAGCCTGCAGCTTTAGAGAAAAAATTAGTATTGAAAGGGAAGAAATTGAATGGCTAGCTGAACAAATGAGGAGAATAGCTGGCATAAAGGCTAGAAAACAAATGCATGAGCTTCAGACTGCAATTGCCGAGGCGGATGCAGAAATGGTGGTTTTGCAGAAATATGAAATATCCGACAGGAGTGTGGCGCAATATTATGACATCTCTGCTGGTATCACGGCATAACATCGAACTTGAAAATGTAATCCGATTGCAACTGCATAGAGCCTCACCCACTCCTAGTGTGGAATCCAGTAAAGGCTCAACGCTTGATAGTTTATGTAAAGCAATTTCCCAGCAAGCTGATGTAACAGAATATCTGGTGAAGAACCACAAGACATCCTTGTTATCAGATATAAACATACCCACATTTAACGGTGACCATCCATCCATCCATGCAATGCATCCATGCATCCATCCATCATCTTCCGCTTGTCCGAGGTTCGGGTTGCGGGGGTAGTAGCTTCAGGAGAGGTACCCAGACCTCCCTCTTCCCAGCTAACTCCACCAGCTCCTCGGGGGGGATACCAAGGTGTTCCCAGGCCAACCAAGAGATATAATCCCTCCAGCGAATCCTGGGTCTGCCCCGTGGCCTCCTCCCTGTAGGACATGCACGGAAAGCCTCTCCAGGTAGCCGCCCAGGAGGCATCCGCACCAGATGTCCAAACCACCTCAACTGGCCCCTTTCGACGTGAAGAAGCTGAGTCCCTCCCGGATATCCAAACTTCTCACCCTATCCCTACGGGAGGGCCCAGACACCCTGCGGAAAAACCTCATTTCGGCCACCTATATTCGCAATCTCATTCTTTCGGTCATTACCCATATCTCATGACCATAGGTAAGGGTAGGGACAAAGATGGACCAATAGGTCGAGAGCTTTGCTTTTCGGCTCAGTTCTTTTTTAGCCACGATGAAACGGTTAAGCGCCTGCAAAACTGTAGTCGCTGCTCTGATTCATTTATCCACCTCCCAATCTTGCCTACCCTCACTGGTGAACAAGACCCCGAGATACTTGAACTCCTCCACTTGAGGCAGTACGTCTTCCCTGACCCGAAGAGGGCAATCCACCTGTTTCCGGCTGAGAACCATAGTCTCAGACTTGGAGATGCTAATTCTCATCCCCGCCATTTCGCACTCGGCTGCCAACCGCCCCAGAGCACGCTGGAGATCCCCAGCAGATGAAGCCAACAGGACGACATCATCTGCAAAAAGCAGAGAGGCAATCCTGAGGACACCAAACTGGACACCTTCAACACCCTGGCTGTGCCTAGAAATCCTGTCCATAAATATTATAAACAGGATCGATGACAAAGGGCAGCCCTGGCGGAGCCCAACCCGCACTGGGAACACGTCCAACTTATTACCGGCAATGCGGACCAAGCTTCTGCTCCGTTCATACAGGGACCGAATCGCCCACAACAGTGGGCCCTGGACCCCATACTCCCGAAGCACCCCCCACAGAGCACCTTGGGGAACATGGTCGTAAGCCTTTTCCAAATCCACAAAACACATGTAGACTGGATAGGCAAATTCACAGGCCCCCTCCAGCACCCTCGCAAGGGTATAAAGCTGGTCCAGTGTTCCACGGCCAGGACGAAAATCGCATTGTTCTTCCTGAATCCGAGATTCGACTATCGATCTCACCCTCCTCTCCAGTACCCTAGAATAGACTTTCCCAGGTAGGCTGGTGTGATCCCCCTGTAGTTGGAACACTCTTTTTGATCCCCCTTTTTGAATAAGAGGACCACCACCCCGGTCTGCCAATCCAGTGGCACTGTTCCTGACCTCCACGCACTGTTGAGAAGGCGTGTCAGCCACGACAGCCCCACAACCTCCAGAGCCTGCCCGAGCCGGGTTCCGCTTAGCCTGCCCATACCCGTAAGCTGCTTCCAGAGACTCCCGGGCTAATTATTCCCGGTAAGCCTCCTTCTTCAGCTTGACAGCCCCCCTCACCTCTGGTGTCCACCATCGGGTATGGGGGTTACCG
>JAODKE010000037.1:25423530-25435881 GCA_026779605.1 Mormyrus hasselquistii | reverse complement strand
TGATAAATTGATTAGTCCATACAACCTAAACCGCAATCATTAAACATTGATTAATCTAACCTTTAAAAGGTGATATGATTCATTTAAAAACATTTTTATGTGATTAAGACAATTAAAAAATGCTAAGAGTCTAAATATCTGTGATAACTTAATTAAAAATAATTTTATAGACATTTCTATGTGTCTGATGGTGTTGACAAAAATCCAGGGCTGATCCCGCAAACCTCTAATTTATATAAAAAAATTTAAACTGGGAGATTGTTCCAAAACATGGTTACATAGCCAAACCCTCATTTAACATATATGTGTACACTGGTTTTTAAAATAATGAAGATTTTTTTTTAGAAAATCAAAACCTGTTTTGTCCCTGATCTCAAGAATCACTGTCTTAATCTTGCAGACTCAGTCTCAAGAAGACAGACTGTTGAAGCCTTCTTAAAAATAGCAGTTGGCTTTCTGGACCAAGATTCTTGCACTGCTCAGAAAACGAGTGGTCAAAGAATCCAGATCTTGGAATGTTAGACGTTGATGACCCTGAGGTCAAACGAGTCATCATGCCATACAGGTAAAAGAGCCCCAAGATACCATGGACCAGATGATGAAGTATTATTCATCCTGGATGAAGCTGAAAGGTGCCATTGCCTGGTTTCTTAGGTGGAAAGAGATGCTGTTGGAACTGAAAAGAAAGAGAAAGGAATTAAGTGCAATGGATTTAAATGGTTCAGCTGAAACGGAAGGCATTCAAACCAAAATAAACAAGTTTAAATAAATCTTACAAAGAAAAGGGCATAATTTGTGAAGATCTAGATAATGCGGAATTGGAGATTACAGAATATAAAATACTGCCAGAGACAAAAATTTGGAGATGACTAGGCAATGCTAAGGAGAAAACATAAAGTAGGGAAAGGAAGTTGTCTCCGCAAATTAAATCCTGTGATGCGAGAAGGAGTCATAAGAGTTTGTGGACGGTTGCGTCGAGTAGCGATGCCTGACTGG
Organism: Mormyrus hasselquistii; assembly: GCA_026779605.1. Classification (NCBI taxonomy): domain Eukaryota; kingdom Metazoa; phylum Chordata; class Actinopteri; order Osteoglossiformes; family Mormyridae; genus Mormyrus; species Mormyrus hasselquistii. The sequence goes on along the minus strand of JAODKE010000037.1, from coordinate 25,434,885 downwards.
AAGCAACCAGCCATACTGGCGAAGGATTTGCATGTTATGAATGTAACATTCAGACACATACATGAAACTATAGGGCATGCTGGAAGGAATCATATGTTGGCTGAGCTTCATCAGCATTGGGTTCCAGGGGCAAGCGTGCCATCAGACAAATGCTTTTTAAGTGCACTACTTGTAGACGACTGCACGGATCTGCAGGAAAGCAGCTTATGGCTGACCTACTAAGGTGCAGAGTCCTTCCAGATGATCCATCATTTACTCGAGTAGGTGTGGACAATTTCCGCCCATTCCTTGTGAAGTGAGGGAGAGTTCAAGTGAAGAGGTATGGCGTTATCATTACGTGTCTTGCAATATAAGCTGTACATTTGGAAATTGCATCTTTGCTTGACACAGATACATGCATTAATGCAATTAGAAGATTTCTTGCATGAAGAGGACAAGTGAAGGAGATGTATTCTGATAATGGAACCAATTTCACATCAGTTAATGGTGAGTTGAAGAAATTGATCAGAGAATGGAACACCAGCAGACTAAAAAACATTGTCAACAAAAGGGTATCTTTTGGCACTTCAATCCACCTGCAGGATCTCATCATGGGAAAAGCTGGGAGCGGTTGATTCGCTTTGTAAGAAAAATTCTGAATACCACTGTAAAGGAGCAAGCTTTGGATGAAGAAGGTTTACACACCTTATTATGTGAAGCAGAAGCCATGATAAATGACAGGCCTATCACAAAGGCTTCTGCTGACCCAAATGATCTAGATCAGGGATGGCCAATCTTATCCATAAAGGGCCGGTGTGTATGCAGGTTTTTGGGATAACCTGTAGGTGTGAGGACTCTTCAACCAATCAGTCCTCTAATTAGTAATCTAATTAGGGAGTTGCAGTGAAAACTCACATACACACCGGCCATTTGCTGATAAGATTGGCTACGCCTGATCTAGGTGCCTTAACACCCAATCACCTGTTGCTACTCAAGGTCAAACCTAATTTACCACCAGGAGTGTTTGACAGGAATGATCAGTATGCTAGTTGCAGATGGAAACAAGTACAGTAACTCTCAGGTGTCCTTTGAAAGTGTTAGTGTAAAGAATATCTCATGCAGCTTCAAGAACGTCAAAGATGGTGGGAAGGAAGGAACTTCAGAGTCTGTCATATGGTGCTGATCATGGATGACACCTTTCCGAGAAATTCCTGGCCTCTTGGATGGATAATAGCGACTCTGTCTGACAAGAAAGGACTTATTCGGCAAGTCTGGGTCAAGACCAAGACTAATGAAATGATAACAAAGCTTTCTTTTCTTCAAGAAGCAGAAGACAAGTCTGAAGCAAGTCCTTGTTGAGGACAAGATGAAGTTGGAGAAGAAAAAGCCAAGGATATTATTTAGTTGAAAATGACATTCAGATATCTAAGTTTAGTGCAACTGGTAGGCTCCTTCTATTTATGTATATGTTTCTGTTTTGTAATTGTTTCAAGCCTCTTGATAACAATTAGGGGCTGGTAATGTAGGAGCCTAAAACTATACTTGTAAATGGTAAATGGACTGTATTTATATAGCACCCCCCCACACAAACTGCCCGCCCCCTCATCAGCCTATTGTTTTGCAAATGTTTTTCAGAGTTTCACAGTTTCAACTTCAGGTCCGCACAGAAACGATTTTTTAATAGTATGGTCTGAGAAATCATAAAATACATGCTTTAATATATCATAATTTGAAATACAACTGAATCCCCTTTTCTCTTGATTTGGCAATAGCGATTTCAGCTTCCCGAACGTATTTAATAGAATAAATAAATGCATTTACTTACTGTCTGTAACAATCGGTGTTAATCTGTTTTTCAGTTTTAAAGTTCAATCAGGACTAAAAGACAAATTAATTAATGCATGTTGTTAAAATTACCGTGAGAGTAGAGGTCATTAAGGAATTAGTTTTGACCTCTGCCTCTCTCTTTTGATTTTAGAAGGAACTCTGCTTCTCTCTTGCTATACAGAAAACTTTGTGTACTGTAGTGTTATTCGATTTAGTAAATAGTTTTAAGTTAAGCGAATGGCATTTCTATGCACATTTCTTTTGTCGCCGCTTCTTCTTTTCTTTTGTCTTGCGTTTTTGGATGGGAGAGAACAAAGTGTCAACTTTAGGCTCCATTTTTGAATTTGGACACTACACTGGTCAAGCGACAGTCTTAGTCAGGGTTTGGTCATCTGGTGACCGTGACTGAGTGTCCTGTTGCTAGGTAACACACCTGCTTGCTTAGCCTGCTTCTACCATGCCTTGTCTTTCCGCTATGGGTTTCTTTTAGCAGAAAATGAGAGGTGTACACCTTTTCCTTATGATGCCACTGAAGTGCATAAAATATTCTTACTTGTAAATGATACAAAAGAAGAATTTAGGTAAATGGAAGTTTTGAAAATTAAACTACTTTTACAGCAAAAGGGGGCACAGTGCATCTATGAACAATATGCAGGGGAACAGCCATACTGTCAGCGAACGATAACATCAGCACATCCTCCAAAATAATATAAATATTTAAATGAAAAATCACCCGGCACTATGGTTCGCTGAGGCATAATACAGGGACTTTAACTTGGGAAAGATATTTCTTCAATATCTTCTTCATTTTCCTGCAAATGGAAAGAAACTGAATTGAAATAAGGAAGAATTAAAGTCGGTGCAATGTCTGAATAATTTAAATTCTGAACTACCCTGTTGAAGCTTCCCAACATTATATCTTCATTAGGTCAAAATAAAAGAGCAAAAGTATTGAATTGCTAATTCCAGAAACCAGGAAAAACAAAGACCAATATTACATCAGCAAATACACATGGACAAACAAGGGCTGTTTTCAGATGATCCCCCTTATGTGTAGACAAAGTTATTTCATATACATGAAACATGCCCCAGTAATGTGGGCATGTTGTGGGCAGTGCTGGCTTGATGGTTAGGGAAGCACACTTGTAATTGAAAGACTGCAGGTTTGAATCCTCCACCAGCAAGTCACCACTGAGGTACTCTGAGTAAGGTACTGTCCCCAAGCACATCTCAATAGAAATGTTACAAGCAACTGAAGAAGAATCACCTTTGACCCCAACTAGTACACAGCAAGCTTTTGGAAGACCGAAGGATGGATGTGGAACAATCAATGTGAAGAAATGGAGGTTATACACAGATTTTGCCTCCTTGGAACAAGCATAAGCAACAAAGGATCAAACAGTAATGAAATACAGTTTATCACTGACAGGCAGAGCTCCAACGGAACATGCAGAAAAAAATCACTGAAAGCAGTAGAAATATACAAAAGGCAAAGAGGAGCACTGCCCAAATATTATATTCTGTAAGTTTCTTTGACAAGACATTAAGTTCTGGAGGAATGTCTTCTTTTTTGCTACTAGCAATCAGCACCATTTTGGTGGTAACTAATAATAATAGCCGTTTACTACAGAGAAAACACTCTCAATGCAGACAAGATCTTCCTGCCCAGGTTAACGGCCATAGTTATAGTTATTTCATACCATCACCCATGTGGTCCAGCTTGTACTTGACACCCTAGCAGACTTAACAGTCTGGCTTACTTGTCCTCTTACATCAAATCAGGATCCCTGTCCTGTTTCGTAAGTTACAAGCCCGTACCCCAAGGCAAATGTTCCGGAAGATTCCAGATGTCTTGGAATATTGAAAGTTGAAGTTCTTAAAATTCCCACTCACATTCTGCAACACTTAAGCAGTGACATTCCAAGTGTCAAATTAATATGACAAGTACGAGTCCAGCAAGATCAGGTTATTTAAGCTTTGAAAGAATTATTCCTAATATTTTAGGAAGATAATTTAATACAAGTTAGTTAGGTTAGTGTTATAAAATAGGTTCCTAGAGTTATTACTTTAACCAGGAACCCATGGGCTTTTTATTGGTGTCCTTAACTAAAATGAACTAAACCTAAACTGCTGTCCTTAGTACAAGACCAGTCCAAAATATTCAAAGGGATATAAAATCACCCCAAATCATTGAGTTCTATATCTGTTTCATAAATATGATTATGACTGTGATGTCCATTGCTATTATCCATTAATCCATCCTCTATCAATTTATCTTGCTCAGGAAGACAAGGGGCATGACAACAGCATGAATCACAAAACTGATCAGGTCCATTCTGGATGGGTGCACTCAAAGGAGTGCGGGTCCCTGTACAGTAAATTACTGTAGGACCTCGTGCTGGAGATTGGAAGGCTGATGTCACCGCTGGATTATTATCATCTTTTTCTGAACCCTTTTTCTAGGTGACATTAAAACAATTATCAAAGCATATATTTCATGTTTCATTATACATAATACGAAAAGTGAATAAAGTGTTACATTTTGCACAGTCATAAAAATATTCTGATGAGTTTCCTGACTGAAAAAAAATCATATTCATGTCCCAAAGAGTGACAGAGGTAAAAGTGGCTTCTTCATTAAAATTCACAGGAGGTAATGGAGCAGACAATCCCTTAGATGGAGTCATTTGCATAGTGTGATGAGAGTGGCTTCATGCAGAACAACAGAGGATGGAGTGAGTCCTTAAACACTGCTTTGGGACAGGAGACTATACACCTTTGGTGGCAATTTTTGTAAGACTACTTATGAATTTACCCAGTTCTCCCTGTTGCTGCTTCTTCTATTCTACCAGTAAAATAAACATTATGACATTAGTGTTAGTCCACTTATATCCTTTATGCCATATTAAACTAAAACCTTTAACATGCCTCAGGAGATCTTCAACAGCTGTATTAGTTACCTTAATTAGACAATGCATTTTGCTTAATCAGACATTGCAGAGAGTTTTATAACGCATAATTGAGTATAGGGCTGCCACTAACAACTATTTTTCTATGGATTAATCTGTCAAATATTTTACCTATTGGTCGATTAATCTGAACAGTTTTCCTCCAGAAAAGCAACTTGATCGTTTAGTTTTGTTTTTACAAGAACAAACAGAATGTCATCCTGGGGCTATAGATAACAGGTAGAAGGACAAAAGATTTTTAAATCCTTTTGCTTTTTCTGGCGGTCCATCAACCAGAATAGCGCCTGTGCATTTCCTCTTCAGGTGCTCGTACATAGAGCTACCACTGTGGGATAGCAGTATAAAACAATTAAACTTCTTGTTTATCGATTATTTTTAATACTACCATAATTACAGTGATATTAAAGGAAAACATTTGTTATAATGGACTGAAGCATTTTATAAATCATAAAGGTAATTATATTAAAAAAAAAAAACCGATGCGTTGATTTAAAAATGTCGGTTGACCCATTATCAGCGTCGATCGACGTATGTCGTCTACTATACGTCGATTAACCGCGGTATCACTAATTGAGCACGAACGCATTTGATCACTGCTCTTTTACTACACTTCATCTCTTGCTCCAATATAACTGCACTCAGCCTGTCAAAGTGCAACATCATAATGAAATGCTTCTCTCGGGGTTTCTACAGGAAGCAGACCCTGTCCGTCACGTTGCCTCCACAACCAGAAGTACTGTGGAGCCCGTACCTTTTAACTTTCCTTTATTTCTGTGATAAATGTGTTTATCTGGGTAAATGAGGCAGCACGAGGATATATAGATGGGATGTTTCATACAAATAGCCCTTGTAAACTAAACTCACTGTGTACCAGGATGATGCTGTTAAAACCACTTTTCTTCAGAGATGGCTGATACATTACATTTCAAATGTATCCCCAAATCTTCCACAATTAAGCCAAACTAATTGCATTCTAATTTCACCTAGTACAACGTCTGGCCACTACTCCTGGCGCGCAGAAAAATAAATTGATGTTGCAGACAGGACAGGAGCCCAAGAAACACAATTTGGACTTACAGTGCTCTTTGTTCGTATGTCTGAAAGTTCGTAAGTAGAGGAGCGTCTGTACTGTAGTTGCACATGTGGATGGTTGTGTACTGAAGCTTATGTTTACATCTATGTTGATTATTTATTGAATTTTTAATATTGGTGATATGTACTTTTTATTGTAAGATGAGTAGAAAAAATACCCTTGCAATACTCAATTTCTGACTTGTCTCTCATCACTAGGTGCAGCTGACATCAATTGTCAAACCCTGGTTCAGTTGTATTAAATGCTGCAAACCTACAAACTGAAAAGATGACAGGGTCTCATTTGGTAAAGTTATGAATCCAGCCTTGGCTGACAGTTATTAGCCATCGGCGTAAGAGCTGGGTCTCCGATGGCAGTAAATTTTAGGCAGCCATACTTGCTGCGATCACAGCCCGAAAATCTGATATGAGCACTCTGCTACACACAGACAAGTCTCTCCCAGGCCTCCTGAGAGGACTGAATTTTATGTGTTCAGCAATTATCTGTAATGCAGGAGGAAAAATCAATTTCTGTATGGAAAGACTACCTATACCACAGCGGCAAGATGGCAGCTTAAGGGAGCAAAGTCTGACTTCTGTGCCAAACAGCATGTGTGGTCGTTCGCCTTTTCCGCTAACAAGGCCAGTACTCAACCCCTGTGGGCCTTCCTCTCGGCCTGCATCTGTGACACATGTTACTGTGGCACTCCCACCCACAGGACCCCTCCTTCTTGTAGGGGGAAGCGATATAATGCTGGCATCTCTAATTAATAACGTTTCATGGACATCAATCAAATTTAAATTTACTGCCCATTAAAATTAAATAAATCCCAGAGAGGCCCAAAAGCTATGAGCACTGCACTTACATTGGTAAGTGGAGATACATCATGTCTGTGTTGATTTTTGAAATATTTCCCTTCTGTTCAGGCTTCTGTTCCGATTGAAATTCTATTAACTGATTAAATGATTAGGCAGCTTTGGTAGAAATTCAGAATAAAATATTTTCTCTTGACTTCCCATCCTTAGAATAATAATGAAATGCCAAATGTAATTCTATCATTGTTAATAATGGCATTGCCTCTGAATATATATGACTGACTGATCATCCATCGGATAACCCGCTTATCCTACTGGGTCACGGGGAGTCCGGAGCCTATCCCGGAGGCATCGGGTACGAGGCAAGGAACAACCCTGGCCAGGGGGCCAGCCCATCACAGGACACACTTACACACCATTCACTCACAACCAATTTAGCTACTCCAATCTACTGGACTGTGGGGGGAAACCAGAGTACCCGGCGGAAACCCCACGACGACACAGGGAGAACATGCAAACTCTACACACATGTGACCCAGGCAGAGACTCGAACCCAGGTCCCAGAGGTGTGAGGCAACAGTGCTAACCACCGTGCCACCCCACTGACTGATCAATTACTCATAATTAATCACAAATACATTGTACTGTTTGAGGTCAGTAAAGTGCAAGTAAAACAGGCAATACAGTAAGCTTTATATTCACCAATACAAATCACATAGGCATTACTGCCTTTAACTAAAAACATTTCTAATACAAAAACAACAACATTACACATGGATCTTTTAAAACTACAAGGCATATCCTGAAATCACAATAAAACATATTATTCTTTAAAATATCATTTTAGCATGCATTTTCCTGTTTTTATGAAAATTAACAGCAATCACACTCACCCAGGCTGGTCCAGGTTGCCCGCAGCCATGCTTTCACTATCTTGGAGCGGAGTGGAATCTGGTCTATCGCACGGTACTGCTGTGCTCTCTCCTGTAGGCTCCTGCTCCATCGAGAAAAAGACAGGTGAAAGAAGTGAGGAGGACAAAGAATGTTGGCTTTATTTTAATATATGTGTGGCAGCCGTCTTTCCCTCTTTGGACTGTACTTGTAGTAAGTGAGAAGTGAGATCGATCGATGTTGGCTGGCCGTTTTTGAAGTCCTGCCTATTTAAACATGATACTTTTGGGGCACTGTGTCCTGAGGTAGGGTCGCATTTGTAATTGCATGATTAATGGCTTATCTGACTTTTAAACTGCATTAAGCTCTCGCCATTACATCCATTTCAGCATTCAACACTTTCTCTATGGTATAATCATAGCATAAATATATGATGGCACACCCTAAACTCATCAAATTACTTGCACTTAAGAAAAACATAACTCTTGATAATTCTGTGGAAAACTGTCTATATGGAGAGCATTAGAGAGTTTTGATACATCATCTAAATACATTTTGTGTTAGTTAGATAGGAGTCATACTAATGGAATTGCCTTTTGGGTATATTGGGTGGGACCGTGGCCTCATACTTCCACTAGTGGGTTGGATTCCTGCATTTCTATGAACTTTGCATCTTCCTACACTGTAGCATGTCCTTACTGTGTGATTGTATGTGTATGTGGCCTGTGGATGACCGGAATCCTGGCCAACGTGTCTCCAGCCTCATGCCTTTTCGTACATTAAAGTAAATTGCAATTTTTATTTTTATGCATCATTTTAAAGCAAATTCTCCAGTTAATGACTAAAATCGATTTGTCTTTCAGCTCGTGTGTGTGCAAATAAATAAGTGTTTATGCAAGTACCACCATGAACTCCATCTCAAGATGTTAATATGTGCAGTCGTGCTGCTCTTTTAGTTATGGGAGAGCGGTCAGTAATATTACTGTTCAGTTGAATTATTTGCTGGCTTTGTGTTTCTCTTTATTAAAAACCGTTAAATTGGAAATGGAAATCTGAATAATGCAAGACATAATGCTATACGGCGTAAGTGGGGCACAGTGAAAAGGTGCAGGCACATTTTAAATTGTAAGAAAATTCAGTTTGACTTGGAGGAGTATGTCAGAAACATTTTGGGACATACCTGCTAAATTATCGTATTTATGGCAATCTATGCCATTCTTTGTCACTGTCTAACAACACAATATGTTGGTATATATAATTTTAGACAGTTTAAGCAACGTCTATTTCGAAGTGGTGCCAGCTAATTTAAAATAATACACCCAATAATACTCATAATATCTCGCTCTTTGTCAGATTAGGTCCACAATTTGAACTAATGACAGAACAGAAAAAGTGCGCTAGAGATTTTTGACACTGGCCTGGCATTACGCTTCTCTGGCTCTAGTTCCTATGCTCTGTATACAGCAGCACATCGTGATATGTTTAATGCCTTTACAGTTTGGAGTGAGTTGTACATTCTGTGCTTTGCATGTATAGAAATAACCGAGACTCTTATTGTTCACAAGTCAAGTCAGAGTGGGTAGTCAAATTAGGAGTGACTCAAGTGCAACGCTAGTTTGAGTCACAAACTGGAGTCCCCATCTCTGGTGCTGAGCCAACAGGGAGTATCCTGGAAGGGTACATGCGGGTGGGGCAGATTAACGTGGGCGGTGGAAATTAACAGCTAAGCCTAAGAGAAACTGAGATGGAAACAGATGTTAGACATTACAGAAACTATATACAAATTTTTAAACGGTGTCATAAATATAATGAATATAACTGCAGGATGTCAATTGAGAGTATGACCAGAGCTTTGAATCATGGAAGATGTAAAGCAAAACCTTTCGTTTGTTTCATTTATTTACTCAGGCAGAAGAGCTTTTAACACCATGCTGCAAAGCCACTCTGACATCTATGAATGCAAACAGTCTACTTTCCTGTGTGACATTTACAGCACAATTACAGTTTCCTTACAAATATACCTTACAAATATAAGACTACATGACTAACACAATCAGGATATCACATCATCACTCTACTCCTAGTGATTTTTAAAACATGCAGTGTTCATAAATATGCTTAAATTGACCACAAATATGGTTGGCTAGGTTGACACCTAGCACCAAAGCGTAAGGGTCAAACCTCAGCAATAATAATCTAAGTTAAGTAAATCTTTAAAAGTCATTAACTTATTTAGACTCTTGCCTGTTCAGAATCCTGCACTTGTTAAATCAGTGAAGCCTATATATGTGTATAAGAATTTACGGTACTTGCCATGGAAAAAAGTCTATTCATTTTAACAAATGCAAAGATACACTTCAACATGGTAAAGACTGTCTGCACTGAAGTCCCTGTGAGTATGCCTATGGATTTTGCAATTGTTGCTGTATTTAATCTTCATCATGAAGGAATCAGTACAACCAGAACGCAAAAGCTGAAAGTCGGAATAATAATCCAAATCCAGTCTCTCCACTCTGGAGATTCTATGGTTTTCAATTATATGAACCTCATTAAATATCACTTGTCTAATTTACATGTACTTCATGGCCAATTTTTTAAGTACAGCCACTTCGTCACCCAAACAGCTACCTCCTCTAAACAGCAAACCATGTGGTTGTAACTGAATACATACAGCACACAGACAAGGTCAAGAGGTTGAGTCACTGTCTATGCAGTACGATGTCATGATGAATCTGATGTGCTTATTGTTGCCAGGTGTGAAGCTCATTGAATCTCAGAAAAAAAGCCATTTTCCTGAGATTTTCACATACTACTGGGCATGGAGTTTACAGTGTGAAATTCAAGTCTGTGGCAGTTATGTGGGCTATGACACTTTCTGTGAACACATGAAGTGGGAATAATAAGATTAGATAGATAGATAGATAGATAGATAGATAGATAGACTTTAAAGCCATTTGCGCAGATAAAAAGGCCAAAGTGGGTTCTACCTAGTACTAGCTTGGCCTACATAATAGATCGGCCTCTAAGAGTATTCTGTACTCTGTACTGGATTACAGAATGACATTAAATGTCACATTCTTAGTCCCATTTGGGAGAAAGCCCATGTAAATGCGATAATAAGGTGGAACTGATGTGATTTATCAAGCATATGGCACTCACGCTTTCAGACCCTCATGCTCACGCATGAAATCTTGGCAAATCTATATTATTCCGTTATAAATCTAACATTAGCGATATTAGCCATATTTACTAGTCATGTGGGCCTTTTCAATAGTATGGCAAGTACATGTGTCTGCAATGACATTAATGAAACTTTCCTTAAATTTCAGTGTAGCATATTTTTAACATTAATCAATGTTATTACTTACACCTGTGCTTGTTATACTATTTCATGTCAGTTTGACTGCCATTAAAAAGGCCCATTAGTGATATGAAACCATGTGATGCTACATTTACGTCAAGATATCTCAGCAACACCTTAAAAACCAAAGACCAAATTTTCTGGAGATGTTCATGACATTATGATCTAGTAAAAAACTGATCAATTTTGAAGTATAGGTTTTTTTTTGTTATTTAATTTTTAATATTTTAATCGGTTATTGTATAGTAATTATTCAATTGGGGATGGCATATTATTTGTTCAATCTATAGAGCTGGACAATGGCTTTAAAACAATATAAGGACCACTTCTGTGCAGCTTACATTAAGGTAAATATAGCCAGTCAAAATCATAGCCAAGCAACGTCCCCCCCCCCCCCCCCCCCCCACCACCCCACAACCATTTGTTTCAACAACAATCAAA
>JAODKE010000037.1:25409045-25422082 GCA_026779605.1 Mormyrus hasselquistii | reverse complement strand
TATTAATATTTTAATATAATAAATATATTTACCTAGCTAGCTTTTCTATCAGAATCTCTCTGTGTTGCTAGTTGTGTATCAGAATCAGATCAGAACTTACAAAATGTGGAGTGGGCCATGGCTACTAATTTCCCAGTGTATGTACTGTAGTAGGCCAAATATGGAATGTTTATGTAGTGTTCTGTTATGTTACGTTAAGTAGGGAATATACAGTAGGTTGTAGTCTTCCCTCATCTTAACTATATGGGATTTTTTGCACTATGTATATTTTTCCATAAGTCTGTGAGAACATGCAAGGAGCTGGGATTAGGAATCAAACCTAGTCCTTGAGGAGTGAGACCACAGTGCTACAGAATGAGCCAACACACCACCCTGAAATACAGCAGTCCAGTAGCTTGTGCAAAATCACTTAGCTGTTCACTTAGTGTGCCAATAAGCAGGTCAACCAAATCTGGACACTGCATGATTCTGAAGTTTAAATTTCTCATTAATCAGTGAAGTTAATATATAATGTAAGCTTTTTTTTGTTCAATGGCATTTTCTTCAACCATTGAATATTAATGACATGTTTTATTTGCATGAAAATCAGTAAAGGTGAGCATTAATCACTCTCGAAGCATGTTGTGACCTTGGATGCTTCACTGCTTAGGTTAGAAATCCGTCAAACTCAAAAATGTAATGGTCATCTTACGGAAACGGTGGCTCCAAGTAATGTCGGCTGTACTGTAAATTCACCAGAAAGAAGTCCTTGTATGAAGGAATCTTGTTTTTTTTATACAAGAGATGAGCTTGCACATGCACAAAATAAAACAGGAGACTACAGAACCAAAATTAACCTAAGACCATACAACTGGGGAATAGGAACTGGGGGGCTTGTACCCTTCAATATTTATTTTATTTCCCTTCTTCCCCCCCAATAAATACACCTTTACATTTAAATGGCAAATTAAGAAGCTGTCCCTTCAGGGACATCCCCTCTAGGATTCTTTTGTAATTTTCACTATGTCACGGGCTTAAACACACAAACATCTTTTCATAAACAATCCTCACTGCTCACAGTGAATATCCACTTAATACTACACTGATTTTCATCACTAATGGACAAATTTATTATTAGATAATCATGCATACTTTAGATAGCTAAAAGTAGCCATCGTATTGTCATGTATGGCTTTTAAGAACACTAAACCTTCTTGAGGAAATCAATTGATGTAGATCCCACAAGATCTTGCTCATCCAAATCAGACAGTTGCCTTCTATAGATTTGGCCTGTGATGCATGGGCGTAGCTGAGAAATATCAACATACGGAGCTGGACCTTCAGCAGCTATCAGGATAATGAACGGCCTTTTGGGTCATTCCACATCAAATCACCCAGAAGGTCCCAGGTCACCCTCACAGATTCCCCATAAAAAATTACCAAATGCATACTTATTTTATGTGCAGTTGCGCTGCTATGAAAGCAAAATATAATGTATTGTAATCTTTATATGCTAACTCAACTTCATTTGCGGTATACGGGTTAAAATGCAAGGTATTTTCTTGTCATAGCAGCGCAAATGCACATAAAATAAGTACATTTGCACTTTTACAATTGATTGTCGCATGTATCGTTCTTAAAGGTGAATGCGTACCAGTTATCCGCACCCCTGCACATAAGCCTAAAATAGGGTCGAAATGAAAAAACTGTTTAGACATCGCCCAGCCCTCAATTTGGTATCGGTGAGTACCATGAAGTGAACATCTGTACTCATACAGATACTGAAAGATAAGATACTACTAATGTATCTTTAATATTAGACATGAGGAAACTGCCCCAAAACTGCAAATGATCCTAACCAATGCAAATGCTACAATAGTACTTTATCATTAAGGAACATAGCACATATTTTATATAGTTACTATATAAAAAATTGATTGTAAAGTATACAATATACAATAGTAAAAAAATTGTAGAGATATATTAGAAAAAAAAAATAACTCATTAAAGAACCTTTATTTTTAAATTAAAGGGAAAAATATTTTCTGCAGTATTCCTATAAATTTTAGGACTGCATTGTGACCACAAAATTACTGTTTTCATTTACCCTGTGTATTTCTGAAATACCTGAAATTTGATGATTAAAGACACAGCAAATACTAAAGACAAATGTACAATTCCCATTGTTAAGCATTGGCATAGTTCTATACAGAAAGTTCATTTTATAGAAAAATTGTGTGCATATATATTTTCCTTGTTTTTTCCCCTCAATTCAATCTGTTTAGCACATTTTCAGTACTGGAAAAATGTGTTCCGATTACAAGTGTGAGAAAAAGCACCATAAGTATCTTTTAGAGTTCTAAACTTGTATTTTAGTAACAAAGAAAACGCAACTTATTCCAACTACACATACAGCTGGTTTTACTGCAACCTGAAAGAGACCACAACCAAGTTGTCCTAATGATATTCTTTTCTGCAGATTTGCATTTGGTGAAACTACATATACCTCTTTCAACAAGAAGGGTCTACAGTTTACCTTAGATGGTTTAATTCTATTTTCCATTCAGCTTGTATAAATTTTACATTTACCTGCTTCATCATAGGTTCTCTTCATAAAACTGCAAATTAGATATGAAATACCAGCAAAAAACGCTTATCAATCATCATTTGCATAACAAAAAACATCCATCTTAAATATCATGAATCTATCACTATAAAGAAAAGCTCATTAAAACATTACCGAAATATTAATGTGAAACAGCACAGTCACAATCACCATGCACTGACATCTGCAACCCAAGATGATAAAGCTCATTTAAACTTCATTCTGTGCCGCTTTCATAATGTTCTTCCCTAGACGTCTAAGCTTTGGACAGCTGCATTAAACATTAAAATCCTAAAGCCTTTTTTGGTGCATTAATTACTCATATTGTGCAGTCTATTTCACATTTTTATACAGGAGTGCAGCTATTGTTGGATGGATGAAGTTTAAAACTTATGACTCTTACATAAGTATATGTAGTGTATATATAAGGGCAATTTTGCTCACTGAGGTCTAATGATGAACTTGGTGGTAAGAAGCAGATGCCCAGCTTAAGACACCATAAAACAATGTAAATATGCACTCTCACTCATGCCTACTCTTCACACATTGTCCCCGCCCCACAGCAGAATACGTCAGCACTTTTCAAAGACACTGTCAAGTTCTTTTTCCCATACACATCCAAATGTGACAAGGACAATTAATGTTACCTTCTGTGTCATATTAAAATGCAGTTCAGTAATGTGTTCATACCAGATAGCGGAAATGAAGCAAATTCCGGTATTATAGTATTACGCACAATATTTTCCCAGTACGATACTTAAACTACACTGGGTTTACCCAAGCTGATGTTTATGAAAGCACCTCTTTATATTACAGAAAAATGGATCCCTTACGTTTGAGATTACTGCTACATTGTACACACAACCCAGTAACCCATGCATGACAATTGAGGAAATTTCAGCTTCATATAAAACATCCCAGAACTTGAATTACATTCAGTGTAACAAGTTCTAAAACACCTGACACGTTCAAAATGTACAAAACAATTGACATGCTTTTATAAAGAAATTTTATATAGAACTTATGCTGAAAACCTTTTTCTTCAGCAGCATAACACTGCAAGAAAGTTCAAACACAGACAAGCAGAATGGAAAAAGAAGAGGAAAAAAAAGAACTTTGCTGATGGGAACAGTTCTATAAATGTTTTTTATTCACAAAACTAAAAAAAAAAAAAAAAAAAAAAAAAAACGAACAGTGAAATCCACAGCTGGACCATTGTGTCAGCAAATAAGAGTTCGGCAAAGGCCAATATGGGAGAAAACATCCAAATCAACAGGGAATCGTCTTTAAAAAGGCTCTCACTTTACTTGGCCTAATGCCGAAAAACTGCTGCCATCAAAGCTGAACAGCACATCAGGAGTCACCAAGCAGGAGGATGACAGGCATCTAAGGAACAGAGTTCAAGGCTGTCCAGGTCTCCAGTTCAAGGCTCAAGGGTCCAGAACGTGGCCACAGCGGTCCAGGAGAAGATCTGAAGCAGAAAAGGGCTTGGGCTCCATCTTCTGCCATTCAAAGAGAGGCGAGGGCAGCTGCTTCACAGAGGGTCAGCCTGTCACCGAAGTCACAGTACCAGCACCATTACTGGCAGCAGCAGCAAGAACACACTGGAGCTCTCCACCCCGCCTGGCAAGCCGTCAGCAGAGGGCCCGGGGGTTCTTCATGCTGTAGTGAGCCTCCGAAGCAGACACATATGCAGATTCAGGGAAGAAATCCTCGTGAAACTCCGCCAAGAACCTGCAGGGGGGTGGGCACAGAGGTACTCATGACATATTTGCTGACAGTAAACAGCACCACTATGACTACTGTAATGTCACACTGTAGGCATTATATTGCCGAGCGTTTAAACCTCAAGTTCAGAGTCAGATGTTTATTATTAATGGAATGATAGCTAATTTGTACTAATGTTGTGGTCTATCACTAAAGCACAGGAGCCAGTTAGCTATGAAGCAAACCCCATGCGCAGAAGATACTGACAGGTTTGCAGAACTTGGAGCCATGAGGACCGAGCTGACAAATTTATGAAAGCGTTTAAATAATTGAAATCGTACTCCGAATGTGTATGCACAAAAGTGTTCAAAGTTAGCATCAATCAGAAGTCACCATCATCAGCGAAGAACAAAGTGAGTGTACCATCTTCACACACTGAGCCCTGGGTGTGGGATTCTAGCGCCGCTCCCAATGCTGCCAGGACAGCTGCAGTCAGCATGAGAGAGCAGAGTGCTGAATTGCCCAGGCTGCCCACAGAGACACCTACCTGCGTCAGCGATATGGGTAGGTAACGCCCAGCCTCTGCAATGCCATTCGCACCCCCTACGCCCAATACAAAGTCCATAAACCAACAATGGCAGCCTCAAAAGGACACCATCTTGAACCAATATTCAAGGCTAAATTTGGAAGGAAAACCGCAGACAGAACCAATAATACCACATTCTTAGCATCAGCCATTTTGTTAAATCTCTCCAAACCTCACTATCAAATTCCTGCCTTATAGACCTTAATCTATTGGTAGCAAGGAAATCAGGGTAACTGAAAAGTGACAGCTTTTACCCAATTAACAACAAATTATTCCTGCTAATAAAGAACCATTGCAACAAAATAAGGACAGGCAGAGACAGGTACCAACGTCCACTAACTAATAGGCCTACAGCTTGAAAATTACTCTAAATCATCAGACTTGACATGCAATACCAAATGATTTCTCTTAGATGTGACACTACAGGATATCTGGCCAGCTGACAGAACTCTTTAGCGCCTCACTGGACAGCAGCAGCCAGCAGCCTTTACAAAGAGAATGGCACATTGATTAGTGACGGCAGCAAAGAAAATCCCCCAACTGCCGCCATCTGAAGATCATTTGGCAGGATTAAGGATGACGGCCCAGAATGGGGCTTGCGTAACTCCACTAATCTTCCTTACCTCTTTGCATTCGGGAAGGACGAGCATGTTTTAACGAACATAATTGAACGCCCTGAAATCCATGCTCCATGTCTAAAGGAATACCCAGCCCATATATTAATAACTATCACGCAAGGTGAGTGACATACTGTAAAGTAATCCACCAGATTCCGATTTTTGGAAATGATCCAGTAGCTCGTGTCCTTGGGCTACTCATAATTTCTCTCAAAATTCTTTATGATGAACAGCAATGGAGGAAAGCTTTAAAATCCACCTTCTCCACTGTCAATCACAGGATGCTTTAACCCATTTTCATGAATTAATACCCCACTTTCTACAAGGTTAAATCATGCAATGACCCACAGAACATTAAAAACCCATCTGTCCTGGTGGCAGTGAAGAGGACCCTGGGATATAACCTGTAAGCCATCGGACCCATACAGTATAAGAAGCAGTGTGCAGCCTACTGGCTGACCTTAAAGATAATCCATCACATCTAAATGGCCTTTCCTCCCTCCTAAAACCCACTGCATGATTTACTGTCCTTACTGTCTTCTGTCTTTCTGACAAAGCTCTGACACAGACATCTTTGGTGTCATTTTTAATGTTCAAAACTCTCATTTCTTACCGGAAAGGGCTCCGAATTAAAAAGTAAAAAACCTGCAAACAAAAATACATTCACTGCATCAACCATAACAGATGCAGCTGTATTCATTATTCAGAGATGTCTGAAGGCTAATGGTCTTCGCCCTGGTGCTCAGGGGCCAGACAATGGGAATGTAAATGTTTCGTGTTGCTGAGGCCACTCATAATTCATTTTAAAGTTACTTCCAGCTCCATAAATGACTCACACTTGACATACTCCACTAGCCGATTTGTGTTTTATTTCAGACAGATGGGAATTTCAACCAGATTACTTAGGCTCTTGCCGGAAAAGCTTTGAATATGCACACTACAAACACTGCTACTGGGTGTGCACTAAGCATATCCAAGCTACTAGGTTTGAAAGTATGCAAATGTGGGCAATTAGTTATACCCTAAATTAAACTAAATTCTGTGTGGGCCTATTAAGAGTGAAATGAGCTTATTTTTGGATGTTTCACCCCTTTACAGTACTTGAAATTAAGTAATGGCAAGATACTGAGAAGCAGCAAGACCACATCTTTGACATCGAAAATGAACAAAATGGATATCAGAAAATGGTTGGGGGAAAAAACAAACAATAGAGGATTGTGGATCAACCGGCACAGACAAAACAGCCAGTCAGGACAACTGCAGGCTGAACATATCGACCTTATTACAGCAATTCAGCTCATTAAAAGTGCTTGTGTTTCTGACAAAGAATTTGCTAAAATTATGGACTGACAGTATTGGTGATTGTCAGGTTCCTTCTCTTCCAAATCGACAGTGCCAGGCACTCAAGGCGCTACAACACTACGTGGTGGATGAACCTCTTGGTCAGTCAGAGCATAAAACAAGAATGCAAAAGGCTGTTTTATGCCATTAACACCTATTTTGGGGGAGATCGCCATGCGTTTTAGTGAACACAATCATAAATACGTGGATGCATTGAGTGCATTAGATCCTGGTGGCGGGAATTTTCTGGATATTAGGAAAGTTAAACCATTAATGAATTTATTGCAAACCGAAATGGATGCTTCGTAGTTCACCATTGCATGTTAGTTTTTCGAAAACCAGTGCACAGGACAGGCTGGCGAGAAATTAAGGCTAGAAGAGCTTTTATCTAATTACACCAGTGTTTTTGATGCCATGCCTATAGTTCTTACTGCATTCAAACTTGCGCTGACATTTGGAGCTTCAACTGCAGTGTGCAAGAATTCTTTCTTTGTTTTGGTATATTGGCTTGATCGAGAAATATGCGCCCGCTTGCTTTATGTTTAATGTTAAACATCACTGCTGCGCCATGGTGTTTGGAACGTATTTTTAGGGTTTGTTAAACAGTAACGTGTTTGTGTGTGTGATCAAACAGTTATTATCATGTAGAACTAACAATCATACAGTGTGCATATTTTGGGAGTTAAATCACCGCCCCTTCTCTGCATTTCAATTGCCCCCCCCCCCCCACTTGTTTTCCGCTGGTGCCAGGCCTGGTAGGACATGGACAGGACACTGTGTGAGGGAGAAGGTGCTCTCAGCATACCCCAGGAAGAGCTCCAGGTGCTTCACCAGAGCCCTCAGGTTCTTGTCAGGGATGTGCATTTTCCCCAAGATCTCTGGAAGTTTCACTGAAACAAAACCAAAGAAGAACATGTCACAAAAACAGACAGCTTTATGCAATAAGGATGCTAAATAAATAAATACATGCATGGATGGTAGCGTGGATGAGCCACATTTATTCTTACATCCGGGAAACAGTGACATGCTACGCTGCACCCTTTGAAGAAAAAGCCCCTGGGGTGGGGGATAAAGGAGGTACCGGACCACAAGGGGTGGATGAAGGAGCAGCCTGAACAGAAAAACTGCAGAATGGCAGTCAACAGCCCAGCAACCCATGAGCTGATGGCAGAAGGCTACTGGTATGGAGTGACAAGGAGGATTTAACCACTAGTGGTCAGGGAGGAGCTCACCAAAGAGGCGGAGGAGGTGCTGTGAGCCGTACATATAGGATGGAGGGGGCGGCTGGTCACTTTGGGGGTAGTTCTCTGGAGTGAGCTTCCAGCTCAATACCTACAATCAACAATGACAGGTTGCTTAGTGGTTAGGGGCAAACCTGTATAGCTGAGTTAAGTGAATGAGAGCACAGGTACAACCAGGCAGAAGCTACATCTATCCTGCATTATTACAGACAGCTCTCACACAATCTGTCATCGTTATTATATTTTTATGAAAACCTAATAAAAATAGTGACACACAATAGACAGACAAACCTCATTGAGTTCATTGCTCCTGCTACTCTCCAGGGCTGAGAAGACACAGCTGCCCTCTTTACTGGGAGTCAGCGGTAAGGGTGAGGAGGAGCCGCTGTGAACAGGCGTCCCTTACCCAGACAAAGGAACAATATTTACAACACGGACAACCAACAGAAAGAAAGGAAGCAGGCAGCTCTTCCTCCATCCCTCGGAATTATGGGTGAACCAGACACGTATAATGGCGCTATGCAACAGCAACATGTCCCTAATGGCAACCCGAATGTCACAGAGTAACAAATGGAAAACATGGGCACATACTCTTCTCCAGGTTGAGGATGAATCTCGGCAGCGAGGCAGCCATTTCCGAGTGCCGCCTCTTGGGCTGGGGGGATGCCCCGGGATCAGACAGCCGGTCCCCCCCAGAGGTGTGACGGGTGGAACGGCGCAGGGACACGGGGGCCTCAGACTCGGCACGCCGCCGTTTGGGCGTGGAAGGCTCGCCAGGGGCCAACTGACAGTCAGAGGCCTGTGGCGTGGAGGGGTTCAGGCCTGGGGGGCTGGGGGAGCACTCCCGTGGCATCCTGGGCGGGAGGGACATACACTTACATTTCATGAAGCAGTCTGACACTTGAATTTTAAATGAGATCTGCTTTCTAGATATGCAGCTAAATCGCCTCAAAAAAAAAAAAAAAAAAAAAAAAAAAAAAAAAAAAAAAAACACTAACAGATGGCAGTGAGAGAGGCGTGGGTTGTGTGAATGTGCGGCTCTGGTCGCTGGCTCATATCCCATGGTCAATGGTCAATAGGGCGATGTCATTGTCAGGACCTTGAATAGGGCCCTTAACCCCAATTGCCCCACACACACTGTCTGACCCTGCTTTCTGATGTTCACTCACTTTGTATAATGGTGCTGGATAAATGTAATGTGGAACATGATATTCACACAAGAAAGACTCAGTGGCAAGCAAGCCAGCATTAATCTGAATGGTATCTGAATAGGTAGGGAAAGAGGTGGCAGAGAAAAAAATTCATGCCGTGTTTTCCAAAGAGAAATGAAGCGTATTGAGTTTTACGACACCCAAATATAGCTATTCCTGCAGGCCGAGGGCCTAAATGAAAAGATCAATAACTTGAGTATCTCACTGGAAACTCAGTTTGCAGATAGGTCTAACTAAAGCCTGTTAGCCCAAGTAGAATTGTCGTTTATCATTCTTTAGTGAAAATGCTCCTCTACAGATCCACTTTTAGTTGGGCAATTAATCACGCTGATCGTCGTATAAAGTGTGACAGCGAGAGATTTGTACAGTTGATTGCTGCTTGAATAAAGCACACAGAAATAAGCCAGATGGCAATGTGTAAAAACAGGAAGAACAGCCTGTACACAGAGTCCTTGGTTTAAAAAGAAAAAAAAAACAATAGCGGTGAACAAAAGTAGTTTCCCCTATGTGCCATGTGTGCTGTGATCTGGGACTACAAATGTTGTTTTCATGAGCTTTTCCAAAAGTGGCCAAGAATACACAATTAGCCTCATCTGAACTCATCCATCCACAGTTGAGGCCAAGGTTTCCCATTGGAGCAGCTATTAGAACGCAATCACATCAGGTGCAGGAAGGGACAGCACAGGAGACGCTATCCACAACAATTACCTTCCAGAAGCCACGGCTGCATCCCTAATGGGCATGAACAGCTTGGATGAGCTGACCTTCTTGAATTGAGCTTGCTCATTAGGATACAGGAGAATCACCGGGAGCGTGAAATCAAATGTGATCCGCAGCCCGTCCACCATCTCCTTGCACAGCTCCTCACTAGAGAAAAAGATTGATGATGAGAAGCAGGTTTATGGGGAACACATAACGATTTCCAAGGAAGAACAGCAGTGCAGCAGCAAAAATCCAGAAACAGTTGCCACGGTCATTTTCCAAAAGGAATATATTCCATGACACCAAAACACACAATGACAATTTAAACTCGTGGCAGCTAACTAAAATGTGTGGCCTCTACAATTAGACAGGGTTGGCTTGTAGACACCCTTGCAGTGCACATTTTTTAATATATGCACAGAACAATGGCTGCCCAATTTGTGTCTACAGGACGCATGAATAGTAAGGCAAAAGAGGTCTCTGGATTTAAGACTAAGCTGAGGTTTCTACAACATGGAGTTCAACTATGATACAATTCAGAACTCAGCCCTGATCTTCTGAAATCAACAAGATTGGTTACTTTTATGAACATGGAAACAAAACACATTAATGAATTAAGACAATGCTTCATTAAAGCACTAGAGGGCACCACTTCACACAGCACGGCACAGGAACTCACTTTTTTTCGGGAGGAACATAGTGTGGGTTAGATCCAGCAGGAGTCACGCTTTGGGGATGCCGGTATCTCTCGTTGGCGGAAAAGGCTGCGTTGAAGGTGAAATGTTTCACGTAGGACTCCAAGATGTTCACAATATTCATCTGGCAGGGAAGCTTCACCAGCTGATTGAGAACAAGTTATTTAGTCAAACAAATGAAAGAATTTAGTCAAACAAATGAAAGAACTAAATACTTTGGTCGGGGAGGGGGCGTGGTGGGTGGGTAGCAAGACAGTTTCTCAATTTTAGACCTCATATAACATTTCTAAAGAACTAGCAATTTCCACAGAAAAGCCTTCTGAACAATAGTTTTGCATTAATACGCTCTTGCATAGCTAAATCCACTGATCATCAACAAAGATA
The DNA here is from genome assembly GCA_026779605.1 of Mormyrus hasselquistii. NCBI lineage: Eukaryota > Metazoa > Chordata > Actinopteri > Osteoglossiformes > Mormyridae > Mormyrus > Mormyrus hasselquistii. The sequence goes on along the minus strand of JAODKE010000037.1, from coordinate 25,411,014 downwards.
ATCTACCAGCTACTTGAAGATCTGCACCTTTTTCCTTTTGTTGATATAATAACAATCATCCTCCAGCTTTTTCTTAAGAACCTCAGGGATATCAATCTTGATTGTTTTATCTTCACTTTCCCGTTTAGCGTGAGCCTCTTGTTCTTCCTTCTGAGAGATGAAGAGGCATTAATATGTACCTTGCATGTGCGTTTAAATGTTAAACTACAATCGTGTAACAGTGAATCGTTACCATTTCCTCCAGGTCTTCAGATGAGTCACTCTCACTTTTTAATGATTCAACGTCCTCCGAGTTGCCCTCTTCGCTGTCTTCAGAAGAAGAAATCAGAGCTATGCAAAGATAAAGGAAACACAGTCAGTAATCGGGCTCTCTCTTAACTGCTCATCCAGTGCAGGACTAGGGGGAACACTGGCACCTGACAGACGCATTTCTCACTCGAGATTTCATGTAACGGAAGTCGTCATTGTGGGGACTGGAGAAAGATGGTGGTGAAAACACATAGTAGTTCTAGTGTGCTGCTTTGCACTAACTCAAAAAAAAACAGCCCCATTTAGTCTTCCTATCAGTTTCCCTGCAACACAGATTTAAGGAGAAACTGCCTGAGCCATTAGAAGGGCTGAATTTCTGTATAAAAAGCAGCAGCACATTCGTGTGCGAGCAGAACTTTCAGTCTTGAGATTCCCAGCAGTCTTACGCAGAGCCTTAAGAACAAAGCAGTGCATCTTGTACATCAAAAGAAAGACTGGGGGAATACACAATGAGCAGCAGGGCTGTAGAAGATGGGTGTAAACATTTGTCCGGACGCCAGCATTATATACACTTCGAAATGTCCATATTTTTGAAAGAAAAACACAGTTTCTTTCAATGAAGATAACTTTAAACTAATCAGAAATACATGCTATACATTGTTAATGTGGTAAATGACTATTCTAGCTGCAAATGTGTAGTGTTTGGTGCAATATCTACATAGGTGTATAGAGGCCCATTTCCAGCAACTATCACTCCAGTGTTCTAATGGTACAGTGTGTTTGCTCATTTGCTAATTGTAATCATCAGGCGGCTAATGGATGGTTAGAAACCCCTTGTGCAATCATTAGCACAGCTGAAAACAGTTTAGCTGGTTAGAGAAGCTATAAAACTGACCTTCCTTTGAGCAGGTTGAGTATCTGGAGCATCACATTTGTGGGGTCAATAAAACGCTCAAAATGGCCAGAAAAACAGAACTGTCATGTGAAAGACAGTCTATTCTTGTTCTTAGAAATGAAGGCTATTCCATGCGAGAAATTGCCAAGAAACTGAAGACTTCCTACAACAGTGTGTACTACTCCCTTCAGAGAACAGCACAAACAGGCTCTAACCAGAGGAGAAAGAGAAGTAAGTACATTAAAGTCTCTAGATTGAGAAATAGACGCCTCACAGGTCCTCAACTGGCAACTTCATTAAATAGTACCCGCAAAACGCCAGTGTCAACATCAACAGTAAAGAGGCGCCTCCAGGATACTGGCCTTCAGGGCGGAGAGGCAAAGCACTATACAATTGCGATTAAATCACAATGTGGTATCTTGCAGCCTTCCAGACAGGAGGCCAGTCCTTCACTGGGCATATACAAACATAGACATTCATACAAACTATGAGCAATTTAGAGCCAGTGTCTTTGAATTGCAGGAGTAATTCCACGTAACAGAGGGAGAACATGAAACTCCACCCAGAGGGAAAATGAGAATCAGACTCCCAACCCAGGAACTGTGAGGCAACAGCACCACCAAATGAGTCATCACACCACATTGACAAAAGTAACATTTATAAATAAAGACATGGCACTGGAATGTATGGCTAGCCACTATAGGACGGCTCAAATAACAATAAAAACATAGGTACCGTATTTTCCGGTGTATAAGACGACTGGGCGTATAAGACGACCCCCTGACTTTTCCAGTTAAAATATAGATTTTGTTATATACTCGCCGT
>JAODKE010000037.1:25391974-25402825 GCA_026779605.1 Mormyrus hasselquistii | reverse complement strand
AACCCCGCAAAATGTACCCGATTCCAAAACAATCGCCAAAAAGCCGACAAAAATCACCCCCTATTCCCAAAAGGCCTCCCCCCCCCCCCCCCCCCCCCAATAATATTATTGATTAATATTATATTATTAAGCATTTCTAACTTGAACTGTCATTGAACACTGACACTTTGAAAATGAACAAATTGACAGTTGGACAAAATGAATGCATCATGATGTGACAGTATTGCTGACAAATATTACATTTTGCATTAAAATACTGTATAATAAAATATATTTGGAATTAAGATCTTCATTTTGCAGATATGATACATATATGATGCATTCTCATGGAGAATGGCCTAGCATAGAAAGAGGGCCGATGGAGCGTCATGGATACCATCAAGGATGGATTACTGCACGGGCCTACCGGGCCAAGGGGGCCCTGAAACCCAAACCTCGGCGCTACCATTTTACTATTGTTTTTACATATTATGCATCTCGATATTATATTGCGGCCCTGAAGCCATATAGCACTGGTTATATTATGTAATATGTCTTAATAGGGCCCCTCCATTATATGCCACAAGTTTTGTAATTCATCCCTGATATGCAAATGGAGCCCCTCAGTCGAACAGCATGGTGTGTGATATGTCATATAGGGCCCCTGAACCACAGGTTGTGTATGTTATTCATCCTTGGTATTGGAAAATTGGCCCTCAATTAGGTTATATGTCATATGGGGCCCTGAAACATGGGTTATGTTATGGCATCCCTGGTATCTGGAAGGGCCCTTCAATTAAATAGCATGGTGTATGATATGTCATATGTCTTAATAGGGCCCCTGAACCATAGGCTGTCATTCACCCTTTATATCTACAAGGGGCCTCTCAATCAAATAACGTGGAGTATTACATGTAAATGTCGCAAGTTAGGCTACCCCTCTACTGTATCTGCTTCATTAGTGCGCAGGTCCAGGGCCGGTTCTGGAGGGGTAACAACAGGGGCGATTGCACCCGGGCCCAGTCTGGAGGGCCTGGGGGGCCCAGAAAAAAATAAAAATAAAGATTTCTCTCTGATCCTGCATTAAATGCATTGCAGAGTGCATGGCTTGCACACCATAGTCTAATTTGCCCTGCCATTGTCTAAATATGGAATGTAAAAAATATTTCCGCCAATGCAACACATACTGAAATTCAAGTCAGTCTCTTCTGTTTGAATTACTTTTAATTGCTTCAGTATGTTAATACCAGAGGCGGCTACAAGACTACAAGGGAAGTTCTGCTGGCTTTCTCTGATGGCCATCGAGAGTGCGCTGACAAAGTCGTTGGACATTAATGACATTATAAATGAATTTGCGCAGCACAAAGTCAGGAAGAGATGCATTTAATATGTGGATAGAAATGAGCAATTTCTTGTTTGACATAAAGTTATTCGTATGATATACGTTTTATACGTTTATAAAGCAATATAGCAACGTCAAGGACCGGAATGGGGAAACTAACTCAGACGCGGACTAAATACACAGGACAGGCTGAACATGACAGGTAACAGCAACCTTAGGTTTCGCTTACAACATCATCCGTCTATGATTGTGTCATCGTGGATGACGTCATGGCAGCAATACGGCTACATGTAACACAGAACAGCCCTTTCTTCGTGTTTTAGGGCAGCCAGTATCCGAGGCACTTTTATCAGTGACATCCCGGGTTACTTTATAGACTCTTTCATCACACGACTTTCCCTCACCCGCAAAAACCCTGAGGTAGGGTGTTTTTACAAAGCCATACCAAGTGTCTTTTCTGAAGCGTAAACTACAATTACTGTTTGAGTTGCGTTTCTATGCACACCTAGCAAAGTACAATATACTGCGCAGTGCATTTGATATGGTTTTATCTTGTTTAATGTCAGGTGACGGCAAGTTACACTAGGTGACGTAAAAATGATCTCTTCCAACTGCTCATGATGTTGTATTTTCGATCTTCTTGTAACTTCGCTACCACTAGGTTACATAAAAGACCAAACTACGCCACCCAAGGCCCTGCCCCTTAGGATGTACATTATCCCCAGGTTGTCCCACATGCAGCTACGTTGCATAAGCACACAGAGACTCATACCCCAGTACTAAAACAATTTTATTAACAATACTTAAAAAAACCACAAGCGAGTTTAGAACATGTACCAACATATCACCACATCACTAAAACCAGGTCATTGAGAAGGAAGGAGGGGTTTAGGTCAAAAACCAGGCACTGGCAGTCCACTGCTATGGTTACCCCTTGACCAATCAACCAGACAGGGATAGTGATCATCTGAAGATGGGGGAGAAAAGAAACACCACAGCAAACACACACACACACCCAAGTGCAAGTTAAAACACAATCACAGCAAACCACAGCATAGAGCTAGGGCTTCTAAGTTCACCCCTCACTCCATGCAGTGCAAAGAAAGCCACACCAGCTCCCCACACCTCCAGCACCACGTTCTCCGGCTCTATAGATGGAAAAAAATTAAGAACTGCCAGCAGGACTTGCACTAATTAGACTAGTCAGTACCCAGTTACCTTGGTAATGACACCTCCCTTATTCACCACCATACCAACATCACAACCCACATCTTCTCACAACAGAAATGAAAGCAGGCAAAACAGCAATGACAATTCCTGCAAATTGCATGCACACAATTTATACTGTACCCACAAGATAAACGAGTTCAACATTTGTTATAACATTTATTATATACCATATATCCACCTGCATCTACCTGGGCTTCGGCATAAACCCAGACACGCCCCCGTCGCCCAGTCTAACAAAAAAAAAAGATCGTAGTTATTACACATCCCAAAAAGAAAAAACATTGCCACGCCATTCATCTACCATCGCTTAGTACCTTGCACTACAGCCCGACACAGGACAAACCACTGTTCACCACGATCCCAGTCGCCTGCAGAATTGTCACGGACCACGCTCCCCTACCGCCGGCTTCCCACGGCTTTTTATCCTCACCGATCCTAACAAATTTATTGTGTGCACGGTTATTCATACGAACTTAAAGCATTGATTGCAAAATGCCCCAATTATCCTCTAAACCAACCGCTCGTGCACCGCAACCCAACACGGGACGCTCCGAACCGAAATGTATGTCTTCGTTGGTTTTATGGTGAGTAAAAGAGTGTGGAATTGGGGTGGGACCGTTATCAGTGTCTGAAGTAAAAAGAGACGGAATGAGAGAACCGGCGGCAGGAGAAAGGGAGCGTCCCAAAGCCGTATCACTCAGAGAGGGGCGAAGCCGCGAGACGCCAGGAGAACTTCCAACCAGAGTCAGCCTCGGAGATTACTAGGGTGACTAACCATGCAAGTTTACACCCTGACATTTTAAATCGACATTCATTTATATAACTGAAATTCATCAAGTCAATATGATGATATTCGGACCTGTGACTTGGAGTGATACATGGGACAGCGTCGGGTGTGGAGAAAACTCCAAAGCATTATTAGTTTAGCATGTACCTGGGAGCAAATATCAAGGACAGATATTTATCTAGAGCGGAACGGAGATGTCAACTCAAGGACTCTTACACAGTGTCTTCTCATGCTCGTCCCCTGCATCCAAAACTTTGTCAAAGCGAAGACTACGGCAAACAAGAAGTTTGGACCCCGCTATAATAAGAAACTACGACACTGAAAGCACATCAGAAGAATATGACAATCTGGAGTGCACTGCTTTGGGATCACGGGAAGCAGGTGTTTTTTCAACGCACCCAGAATATCTGCCTGGCTCCAAACATGACCATCGCTCCAAAGTGTTGAAGCTGAAACAGCCGATTTCATCTTTTTCCAATCCGTCTACTCCCCTGGACATCTCACCGTCTTCGGTGTTTCAATTTGACTATGATCCTAGGATCGTGAAACGGGGTATTCCTTGGGATCTACCCTTCCTCACAAAAAGCCAAGCGGTTAGTCCACCGGGAAGCACGACTTCCATCTTTTCGCCACGAAAGTGGCTTCAGAAGAAATTGCATCAATCCTGCACCCAATCTTCTATTGTATGGAGATCCGAAGTAAGTATTTTGCAAAAATTAGGCTTGTTAAGAAAGAATCTGCATGCATTGCTGAGATGTACAAACATATGCTTGTTTGAGCGAAATTATTGTTATTTCAAATGAATCGCAAATATTCACTTATCACACACTGGCTCTCATGTGTGATCGGTGTTTTCCCAGGATAAACTGTCACACATAATCCTGTGCACGTAGAACAGCTGCTATGCGTTAAATGATCAAATCTCCATTGTACACCCTGCAAATAAAAGTCGCACCCATGGTTGTAATTACCGGCACCACATTTTAAATATAAAAGATCCTGGGAACATGTAAATAAAATCATTTCAAAACACACTCGGGAGCTATTTTTAGTGAAAGTCCTCCGGGCCACATATTTGACAACATTCCAGTCCGTGCACTGATTAAATGGTTTGTGTTTCTCGTTTTTCGGCAATAGCATATCCCCAAGGAAATGATCATTCTCTTATCCTCTTTGGTATAGTGTAAACCGAACGTATTATTATGATTAATAATAACAACAACAATAATAATAATAATAATAATAATTATTATTCCCAGAGAAACACGTTCCTCGGTTTTGCGTGTAGCAGCTGTCTCTTGCTGTGGGAACCGGAGGCGGTTATTGCTGTAAATGCCTTGCCGCTAAACAGTGCCGTGGGAAGCACATATAAGTGATTCTGAGAATTAATGTTTTGGCAGAAGTGTTGCAATAAATGGTATATGGGATCGCACATTTACTGCAGATTTTGCTTCTGTCAAGCTTCAGGAAAGATTTAAAAGTATCTCCAATGATCGATAACAAATGTGTGGACTCTGTGGAGACTTGCTAAAAATGAACACGTAATTTGACATAAATTTAGTAAAACACAATGATTAAAACAAGATATCCTGATATATTTTTCAATCACGCTGATTCTACAACTATGCTATTCGAACATGCATTTCCCATGCAGTTAGGACATGACAAGTAATGATGAAATGATCTTCAATAAATTGGCCATTATATCATGGCCTATGCAATAACTTTTAGTACAGTAATCTGTAAGCGGTAATTATGACCATATGGAAATTATGGGTGTGTAGTTGTGTCTAAGAAGTATCTTTTGACGACAAACATCGCAAGAGGTCATACGTCTCACATTCGGGTTGTTGAGCTCATGCCACTCAGGTCTGGTATAAACTGTGAAATAGTTCGGTAGCTGGGCGACATGCGAGTGGAATAAATGGGTAACCCATTATATGTATTTTTTTTTAAATAAAGATGGTATACAGTGCAAGTTTAGTTGTTTGTTTAGATTTTTTATTTTACATTTTACTTTGTTTACCAGAATATTTTCTATGTTATTTAAAATGTTTAAATATATAGACATATAATATAAATATTTAAAATACTTTGCTAAACTATTCTATATTCTTGGGGCTAAATAATATTATATGGTGAGGTGGATTGTAAGGAATTCAGTGCATTTAAGGATTCCACAGTTTCATTTCAGATTGTCACTTAACCTACTTTCTCCCGATTTAAAAAGTAAACAGTTGTCAGTAGTTCTAAAAGAAAGAGTGACCACTGGTCTTGCTACAAAATTGCACACAGGATGTCCAACATCAGGTCAGGTTTTAGTGGTGCAGGAATATTTTTTTCAGTCGAGTGGCTCTGCCGTTGTCCAGTGAATTAGCAGAGCAGATGAAAGCATGACTGGTTACCTATGAAAACATGCTGCAAGATCAGACTTTAACCCAAATTAATTCTAACCCACCATGTCTGTATTTACTCCCCTTGTTGTCTTTGAGTCTTTTGTGACAGTCTCATCCTATTTGTAGATCTAATTCCTTGCATTTTGATTTGGCTGTTATCCAGTCTGATTTGTTACTTGATTACATTCAATTTCAAGGCTATGTTGCTTGTATATATAATACTTACATTATATTAAAAATGAAACTTTAATATGTAGATTGCAGAAAGTTAGTACACAGATGTTTAAACATTTTGCAAAAATATAATGAAATATCTGGTAGAAGCACCTTTCATGTCAGTTACGGCTGTGAGCCTTTCTCGCTCAGCCTCTGCCAGCTGCATGCCACGCTCGCTGTGTTTTTTGCCAAATCTTTTTGATGTGTTTGTGTCCCATGTTGGTATGGTCATGTTTACAGAGAGCAGCTGTTAAGTCTTCCCATGAGTTCTTAACAAGATTCAAGTCAGGGCTTTGACACAGTGGTCACTCAGGGACATTGACCCACTGACTCAACAAAATGGTCGGTAGTTTAATTCAAATGTTCAAGAATGAAAAATTTCTTTCAAAACAGTCTCTGCTACCAGGATGTGCTTCTGCATTCCAAAAGCATTTTCTGTTATTTTGTATGATGAACACATCTTATGAATCTGTGGTGTGTGTGTGTGTGTGTGTGTGTGTGTGTGTTTTAGTGTGAGCGGGTATACCTTACCTTATGGGGACACAATGTCCCCACAACGTGATGAATACCCTTTTTATCCCTTATGGGGTCCATTCGTCATAAGGGAAAACTCAATTTAATAAAAATCTGTGACTGCAATGAAAAGCCCAAAAATGCAAAAACTCTTGTATTTTACTTGGTTACTTATGGTAATGGTTAGGGCTGGGTAGGGATTAAGGTTGTCATAGTGTGTGTTAGCATTTTACCCATAGAAATGAAGCGGTCCCCATAAAGATAGGTTTACCCGATGTGTGTGTGTGTGTGTGTGTCTGTGGATGTAAAGGCACAAATCTGCATACCAGGCGACATAGATGCTTATCGTAATGGTAAGGGTCATGGGCCCGCATACCCAGCCGCAGAGATACTTATCGTGACGGTAAGGGTCACAGGCCCACGTACCAGGCTGCAGAGATACTTATTGTAACGGTAAGGGTCACAGGCCCACGTAGCAGGCTGCAGAAAACATGACTGAACATGGGCATGAACTGAATAAGCTTAACTCATAAAAGTAGGTATTACATAGGACAGGTAGGTATAGATATGGGATGGATGGAAGCATGGGGGTTCATACTAGCCATACCCATGTCTTGGACAGACTTCACCTTCTCAAAGACTGCATGCCAGTCTAAAGATGGTTGACACGAGTTCCTTGGATTCTCAATATCATCATCTCTGTTTTTACACTGGGAATCAAGTGGTGCATGTGAAATTGGTGCGTGTTTGGGAGCTCAGTGGTGCCACTTTACTTGCAGACTGTGAAGCTATGAAGCTACTGCACTGAGTAGATGATGCACCTTAATGGGTTAGTTCCTCAGTGACAGTGATGTGGATTGTAGAGTACATTTCTGAATGTCTGGAGTCAAAGTAGCTCTGTGCTGCATGCCCCAGAGTCATGGTAGCCCTCTGCTGTTGCATGTACTAGAGTCATAGTAGCCCTCTGCTGCCTCATGCCCTGTAAAGATTTCAGTGATGCAGTTTAATCTTTAAAACAGTATTAATCCAGCATACAGCTGTAGTACAAAGGTGCAGTATTATTGCGTCCGGAGATCATTCACCCTTAAAATGATGACCATGGTTACTGATTTGGGTGCTTCTCTGTGTAACGAAGGTCTTTAAATCCTTTGGAAATCAAACCTTTTTTGCAGTCTGGCATGTTTTCTGATGCATACTGGATATGGACTACTATTGTTACTATTCTACAATCATTATAAATTTTGCAGTAATTTTTATTTGGTGAAGGATGTATCAGCTCTGTCAGTGTTACTGATTTTTTGGTGTCTAAACGACACCAGGCATAATGGCTCAAGAGAAAAGTATAGCCCTGTACATTACTAAGGCGTCAAAATGGTCATAAATGAATCTCCTCTTTCTCTGAATTTGGAGCTGAGATGAGAAGCTATATGTTGGGATGAAATTGCTCAGCTACCAGTAAAATGATTCTTGTATCTGGCTTTGATTATCTATGTGTTAGTTATCATAGATTGTGTGTCTGCTGGCTCCTGGTCTCCGACTACAGACATGCATACACATAACTGCTTAACAATCTCGTAAGAAGGTACATAACAAGGCTGGAGAGCTTTATTGCGGACTACAGTGTAGGCTTTTGAGTTCTCTTTAAATTGAGTTATGTCCGGTGAAGTTAGCTCCCCCCGTGTTAACTGGAATAAATGAAGTAAAAGTCAGGAACATTGAGAAGCAGCTTGAACCTGTTATGCACCACTGAAGTAAGGGCTTCCTGAGAGAGACAGCTGGGCTGTTTAAGCTGCTGTTTGGAGAAGCACGAGGACGTGAGCTAATGTAAAATGAGTCAAAGCCTCTGTGCTGAGATACAGCTAAGAGATCGGGAATGGCATGAGGAAACGGGGTCTGAAGTTGCTGCAAATCATACTGAAAAGCTGTGAATAGTCAATGGCAGACTGAGGGGTTTGTTCGCCTTTTGGCTAAACCGATTCACAAATATGTGTCAAGACTTTGGTAATTAAACATACATTGGTAATTTCATTTATGTGAAAAAACAATTGTGCTAATTATAATTCAACAGCACTCACAATTGAATGAAAGGTACAAACTAGCTTACAGAAACAACAGTTTGCTTTGATTGAAGCCTGTTTACTTGTAAGTTTTTCTCTGTTCAGGAAGTGACATTTGTTATATCCATTTACAAAAATTTTCTGATCAAATTAATTTCCTAAGAAAAATGTTAAAACTAGATCATTATTATTTACAACTGGTCATTTAATAATTCCTTATTTCTTTAGGTAGTCTGGGCCAATAGTCATCAACAAAGCCATATACAGAGTGCAGGTGTATGTGTGTGTCAAAGTCTAAACTAAAAATGTCAAAAGTCTTGTATTTTGTTTGGTTACTTATGGTTATGGTTAAGGCTGGGTGGGGTTTAAGGTTGTCATAGTTTAGGATTAGGGTTTTTGCCATAGAAATGAAATTATGGTCCCTAGAAAGACATGATTAAAGTGTGTGTGTGAGAGAGAGAGAGAGAGAGAGAGCCCTATGATGAGTTGGCATCCTGTTATGTTCCCAGCCTTGTGCCCGTAGCTTCCTGGACAGACCCTGGACTCCCTGGGACTATGAATAGGACAAGTGGGTACAGAAAATGGATGGATGTATTGATGGAAGGATGGACAATGTATTATAATGTTTCAACATTTCTTCTTTTGTTTATTGTTGTGGATGCAAATGCTACTGAAATGTTTCAGAATTTATAGCATAAAAAATAAATTACGACATTTGTATGGCAGAAGGCCCAAAATAAAGCTTGGAGACTGTTTAGAGAATGCTACGTTTAGCCATGTGCCTGAAGAGCTGCTACTAGAGATGCAGCAATTTGTCACAATATTTAGAAGCCCCCCCCCCTGCCCCCAGTTCAAGATTCCAGGAGTTAATCAATCTGCAGATTACAACCAGAAAAGTCACTGGCCGTAGCTGAAATTAGTACATAGCCAAATAAGGAAATGGGAGCCAGCAAAGGAAAGCAAAGAAAGTGGCTTTTAAAATGCATTTGACTGTGGAGGTGTTTAATTACTATTTAAGTTTATTCAGATTCACTATGTGAGTCTAAAGTCCACAGCTTGGTGACCAAATCATTTATGTGTTGGGCCTTAAATATTCTTTTTAGTAGAAAGCAAATCACTGTCTGTGAACTAACTGAATATTTTGTGGTGATGCAGTTACTGTATGATTCACAGATTCAGTGAATCTTGTTTGCTTTTCTCCAATTGCATTATAACTGAAATGATTCATTTAAAACAAACAATGGTATTAGTTTGCTGTACTCTAGTCAAACAGGGAGCCATATTTTTTTTTTTGTCTGGAGAAGACAAGAGATGTGTTGTATTTGCAGACTTAATACAGTTGTATTTATTTTAGCTGACTTTTTCTCTGGGTACGTACGCTGTGCAGGCTTTGCAACTCTAAATGTATATCTAACAAGTAAAGAGAGCGCGGGGCAGCCGGCTGCCAAAGCTGCCTTGTTGGGGGATGTTTGGAATACCGGAGTGCCATTTCCACATCTGGCTCAGACAACGCTGTCGTACTCCTTTGGATTTAAAAGCCTAAGTTAAGTAAAATGACAACTGCTGTCTAAGGTAGAAGCTGGTCACTAAGAAAAACGTGATTGCTTATTTCCAGCCTGGGAATCTTGTGTGTTGTAGAATGGAACTGTCAAACTCGATATGTTGTAGGCTCTGTGTGAAAGGGGAATAATCAGCATCACTTACTAAATGAAAAAAAAACATCCTCACAAGTTGGATGAATAGAATAATGGACTATAAAGACTTCATATAGAAACATTAAAAAATGTTTTTCCATGGAACATCATGTGTTTTAAGTTTGGAAAGGTCGTTGCCTAGCCTCTTCATTGTTTACAGCGCATGAAGCTTGCATGTTGTCCCTGCATTGCACAGGTTTCCTCTAGGCACTATGTTTTATGGCCGCAGTTGACAAACAAGTGGTTATGGTCAACAGTTATCTCTAAATCATACAGTCAGGTCCATAAATATTGGGACATCGACACAATGCTAACATTTTTGGCTCTATACACCAACACAATGGATATCAAATGAAACAAACAAGATGTGCTTTAACTGCAGACTGTGAGTTTTTATTTGAGGGTATTTACATCCAAATCAGATGAACGGTGTAGGAATTACAACAGTTTGCATATGTGCCCCCCCATTTGTTAAGGAACCAAAAGTAATGGGACAATTGGCTTCTCAGCTGTTCCATGGCCAGGTGTGTGTTATTCCCTAATTATTCTAATTACAATGGGCAGATAAAAGGTCCAGAGTTCATTTCAAGTGTGCTATTTGCATTTGGAATCTGTTGCTGTCAACTGTCAAGATGAG
>JAODKE010000037.1:25337670-25379490 GCA_026779605.1 Mormyrus hasselquistii | reverse complement strand
ATATGATTGATAACTGTTTACAGGAATTTTAATCCCTAGATTTATGCCGTAGTCTGTGATTATACTGATGACAAACTGTTTGTAAGAACATATAAACTCTTCTGGTCGCCAAAAATGGTGCAGCATTGTGTCTATGGTCCATATCAGTGCTTCACTGCTGACATCTTGTGGCTGCATTAGTGCTGTATTTAAGACTAGTTAATAGCATAGCATAGTTCATAGCATAGCAATGCTATAAATAAATAGGTTAGATGGGAGATTCATGTAGATAAGGTTCCTTCCATGGTGAAATATCCCAAATGACCATTGTCCATTAGCTGCCACATTGAGGAGCAGCACGAACAGAGCGACTGCCAAACTTGAAATTGTGGTGATCCTCCTCTTCAGGGCTCACTCCTCCAGCTCCGTACACTCCTCTTAACTTTGCTCTCAGTATTCTCCCCTGTGCCCCCTTCTCTCTTCTCTTTACCGCTCCCCTTCCTTCGTTTGCTGTTTTTTGTTAAACCTGTGCTTATTTTTTGCCTCAGCGATGAACACCCAATGGGAAAGCAAGGCTAGTCACCCCTAGTTAGGGATGTAGTGTGTTGTTATATGTCACATGCTTACCAGTGGTAATGTAAGCAAGTTGTACCATTTCTTTAAACCTGCAAATCTATACTTTGGTGTACTAGTAAATGGCAGGTAGTGCTGGTCTATAGATAATTATTTAGTATAGCCAGCAGAGGGAGCCACTTATCTTATTTGTCAGACAAATTCTCTAAAATCACTTCACAGTCTGAGCACCTGTCTTTTAATTAAGTCAGAATGGTTCCGTCTGGATCGGTGTTCATCACATGTTCATGATTTAGGTGGAATTTGAATTTAGTTGTTGGGATGGCATCCACAAACAAACCAGCAGTATAAGTCAGGTGGTATTGAGACAGGACCAAACGTATAACCACTATGCTTGTATTTCTTCTAGAAATATTATTTACCTCGCTTAAAGAATATTTGTTGCACCTGTTTAACTTGAACAGTCAGGAGACCATCTGTCCTCCATAGCAGCCTATTTATACAGAGTGGCAGGGAGTCTGTAGCCTCCCCCAGGAGGTGCAGGGGACACCTGGGATGGGAGCTCGTTTCATCACAGTGCACACTCTTACACCCTGTGGGTATTTCACCTAGGTACCCAGAATCCACAGAAAAACACTGGATGATGACTGGATATTTGAATCTCCTATCTTTGTAGGTGCAAGTCTATAATGCTACCCCATAAGCCACCAGGCATCAGTCAAATGCCCTGCCCCATTTACCTCATTTCCCCATTTGACCAACCAGTTTTACTGATCATCCTGTTCCCCTTGTTTCCTGTAGTTAAATGTGTTCCCCTTTCCCACGGACCACTGCATGACTTAAGGTAGCTGAGTTTAATTGGACGTTGTCTTTGTTCATTTATCTTTAGCCCAGACTACATTAGCCCAACCAGTGGCAGTGGTGGCCTAACGGTTAGGGTATGCTCTTTTAATTGAAAGACTGCTTGGTTGAACTTGCGACCAGCAAAGTACCATGTTTTCGGTTTAACACTGTAGGGAGTCAAGCAGTCAGCTCTCATGTCTCACTCCATAGCTGGTCCCATGTCCCAGTCTCCAATGCAAATAAAAGCACCTCACTGTGTCAATGTTTACCCACTACACGATTCAGCCTCCAGATGTGTGGCTGGAAGGAGGTCAGCCTTGCTGCATGTGTCGGGTGATGTGAGGGGTGTTTGCGAGGCGTGTCGTTTTGGGGGGGACCCACGAGGATTGTGCTCTAGCTTGCATGGGCCAAGATGTGAGTTGAGGAACAGGGATATCCATAGTGAAATGGGGACCGATGTAAAGCTGCACATTAGATCCTAGCAGTAGAAGAATGTAAAGGCTGCAGAGCACTGAGGCCTGAAATCAGAGGAAAGAGCACTCGCTGTTAGAGAGGGTTCTCCACCCTGCACTGAGACCTGAATCAGAGGAATGAGCTCTCACTCTTACTGAGGAATCTCCACCCTGCAGTGAGGCCGGAAACATAAGAACGAGCACTTGCTCTTACAGAGAAATCGTCACCCTGTGGTGTGGCCTAAAACAGAGAAACGGGTGCTCACTCTTACAAAGGAATCATCACCCTGCAGTGAGGCCTGAAATCAGAGGAACGAGCACTTGCTCTTACCGAGGAATCATCACCCTGCGGTATGGCCTGAAACAGAGGAACGAGCACTCGCTCTTAGCAAGGAATCTCCACCCTGTGGCGAGGCCTAAATCAGAGGAACGAGTGCTCACTCTTACCAAGGAATCTCCACTCTGTGCCAAGGCCTGAAATCAAAAGAATGAGCAAATGAAGATTTTTTTTGGAGTATTTCTATATGAAGTCTTCATGGTTTAACTTCCTATTCTTCATCCTCTCTTTCGTTTCATCCTCCTTTTATTGTCATTTGACACAATAAATTTGTAGGTTACCCGAACGAGCAGCCTTTTGTTATCTATACTGTGGAGGCAGACTTTTTAGGTTGCTGAACATAGTTTCCTGCATGTGGACTTCCGAGGCTCTGACAGTGTTCCTGGAATCGAGGCCAAGGAAACAAATCAGCCGTTTCCTGTTTAACTAGAGAATGCATGTGAGTAAAGGAGCCAGTCTTCCAGCACGTGGATTTTCAAGAGATACCCTACCCCCGCATTCAGACCATACCCCGTAGCCCTTAATGGGAACAAGGGGCTTCACAGTCATCCACTCAATGTCAGTGATGGATGCTAGCTAAACAGAAATGTGTGAGGACTGTTCTCTGTGCAAGTTTGCTTTGGATCACATGGCAAATTAGCTCATGCTGTGTCTTTGATTGAGAATGGATCTGTCAGTGTAAGAAAATACGTGCCCATTTGAGCCACTACCAACTGTCCATTTGGAATGAAAAATATATTCACATGTAAAAGTGACATATAGACACTGCAATAGAAATGAGCCACACATTATATGCTTATAAATGTGTGTGTTTGCTTTATATAATGGGTGGTACACCTCTTAAAAGCTGGGTTTGATTCCTTGTGTGTGTTGAGCTTGCATGTTCTCCCCATACAGTTGTGGACTGCTTAGGGCTCACAAAATTTCTAGCCTGATGTCCTGGAACAATCAAGGTTTCCCATCGGGCTACCAAAATGTAACAATAACCTTCCTGACGAGTTGTCAGAAAATACTTTGACCGAATGAATGAGTTGTTGATAATGATGACCGTTTGTTCACTAGGTCCACTAGCAATGCAAATGTCACAAACCAGCACAAATTCCACACAAACAAGACCGATTTGCTTCAAATTGAGGGGGTCCCCTTCACGTTGGTGATATCATCGTAGGTGCTTTCACACCAAAGTTGTGGATGAACAAATTGTTTTGTTAGTTATTTGTTAGTTATTGGGGGGTGGGGAGGGTGGAATCGGGATCAAAGTGAAACACAACCTCCATCTATCCATCTCCACCCTCTTGTCCAGGACACGGGTCATGGGGGTAGCAACTTCAGGAGAGATATCAAGACCTCCCTCTCCCCAGCCACCTCTACCAGCTCTTCGTGGGGATGCCGAGGTGCTCCCATGCCAACCAAGAGATATAATCCCTCCAGCGCGTTCTAGGTCTGCCCCAGGGCCTCCTTCCTGTAGGACATGCACGGAATCCAGGTAACCACCCAGGAGCCATTTGCACCAGGTGTCCAAACCACCTCAACTGGCTCCTTTCAACGTGGCGGGCAGTGGTTCTACTCTGAGACTCTTCCGGATATGCAAACTTCTCACCTTATCTCTAAGGGAGAGCCCAGACATCTTGAAGAGAAACATTTTTTTGGCCTTCCAGCACCCCAACCAAGGTGTCCAAGAAGACTGGATATTCTGAGCTGGCTGATGTTTAGTTCATACTTACAGACAACAGTGTCCTGACTCAAAGTCGAAAGGAGGTGACTCTCTTGTTCACTGGGGTAAACTCCAAGTCGAATAGAGTCCAGACCTTCTGCAAGAGTTTGGTTCCAGAGCCCAAGCTGTGCATTGAGGCAAGCCCGACTATATCTAGTCATTGATCTCTCTACCTCCCACACCAACTCATGCACCTTTTCCACAGGAGGATGGACTCATACCCTCTAGGGCTGTGTCTGGCCAGGCTGCACAGGTAATGACTCGACCAGGTGCACACCTGTGAGCTCCCCCCCAGGCCTGGGTCCAGGTTGGCGAGGTTACATAATCCTTAATTGTTTCTGTCATGATTTTCTGAACTGCATTCTGTCTGGCTGCTCATCTAGGACCAATTTTCCTTGGGAGACCCTACTAGGGGCAATAGCCCCTGACAACATAACTCCTAGGATCACAGTGGGACACAAACCCCATGGTATACATATACAAACACACACACACACTTTCAGTG
The DNA here is from genome assembly GCA_026779605.1 of Mormyrus hasselquistii. NCBI lineage: Eukaryota > Metazoa > Chordata > Actinopteri > Osteoglossiformes > Mormyridae > Mormyrus > Mormyrus hasselquistii. The sequence goes on along the minus strand of JAODKE010000037.1, from coordinate 25,375,087 downwards.
GACAATTTATTATGTACCCAAATGCATTATCAGGCAAGACCCCGTGTTTCCCCAGGACCAACGAATGACCAGTCGTGATTTCAGAGATGCTTTTCTGTTGACCCCCCTTGTGTTCAGTTTGTTTTTTTACTTTCTGATTGGCTTTAATGAGTCTGGCCAGTCTCCTCTGTTCTCCCACATTAATAAGATGTTTCTCTTTCCTCACCGAACTAGGTGTTCTTTATTTATCACTCCATTCTCATAAACTCTAGACACTGTAGTATGAGCAAATCCCAGCAGGGTGCCTGTTTCTGAAGTGCCGAAGCCGCCACGCCCAGTACTGTCACTCATGCCAGCCATAGGGCTTACTTAGATCGTGGGTCTAGGCCATTACAATTCTGAGTCACACAGTAAGTGAACCTCCTGACCCAGTCAGTATGCTGCATATATCCAGTTACTGCTACACAATTTGCTGTTGGGAGGAGCAGATTGTTTGTGTTATCAAGCAGTTGTAGCTAGTAAAGTTACTGAGTGTAGATAGGAAATACAGTTACTGAGTGTAGATATGAAATACAGTTGTACTTTCCTTCTGTTATTCTGCTTCTTTTGAGGCATTGAATGAGCGACCCAGGAGGGCACAGTTGAACCTGGACAAGGAGAAGCAAACATGAAGCAAAATATACAAAACATTAGACTTTTCGAAAGAATACAGATAGATGCAAGGTTAGGTACATGTTCTCAATAAATGAGAGCCAGGACTACTGGGTTTAGGCATGTTTCACAACAACAGTGATCACTGAACAAATAAGGCACAGAATATTCGGGTAAGCATGCAAAAGGAAGGAATGTGGAGATGGAAACGCATGTCTCGTAAAAAAAGGGTCCAGAGTAATGGAAGACAGAAAAACTGACATAAACAAACGCTGGGAATGTTGGTCATTGTCAGGGTCCAACAAATAAATACAAACATAAACAAGTGAGAATCTGCATGAAACTAGAATGAAATGAAATGTGTCCTGCCCAGTATGAAATACTACAGGCAGCAGGGCCAGTCTAGTCTCCCACAGAGTTTTAGCCGTGACTAGAGCTCTGATAATTGCTAGCAGATCTCACGGCTCTTATTACTCTACGTGGCGTGTGATTAATTACCCCGTATGCCTCAGCCCAGTCGTCACCTCGCTGGATAGCGCCTGATGTTCCTGTTGATTCTGTGCATATCTTTGCATCTTCTACCTGCTGTAAGCTGCAATAAGAAAGTAAACAAAAATTTGTGCAAATTAAATGACTTTTTGCTCATTAGCCCAAAGCACTATCTTCATGGCATTTGGCCTTGTGAATAGGTTTCATACAGACTGTCATGGATGTTCGTTTTTACACTCTTGTTGTAGTAAGTGCATATTTGATGGTTTCTCAATTTAAAAATGCTTGTGTGTTTCATGTGTGCATTATTTCATTCTCAGCTTCCATACAGAGTCCATGCATTGTCTTTCATACAGAGATAATTGTTTTGTCAAAGCATGTGAGATTAAGAACTTGAAGCAGCAACACTTTAGTCAAGAGTATGATACCATATCTACTGAACAAGTATTAATGGCAGCTCATGACTGAGAGCTCAGGTCTTTACCTGTTCAAGCTAATAAAACTGGAACATCCATCCTTTCAAAATATAAAAGCCAATGGAACCACGCATTGTTCAAACTTCATTATCATATTTTAACTAAATGAACTCTGCACTGTACCTAAGCTCTTTACACATCTATCCCCTATCTCTTTATATATTTCTTTATTTATATCGTCCACATGCTTGACTCGGCATTGCACATCTCCTGTAAAAAAAATGTATCTTTACTTTTAGATGTTTATTTGTATGTGTGTTTTGTTTATGTCATGATACCACCCGCACCAAAAGAAATCCTTTGTACTTCTCTGTACTTGGCGAAAAAAAAAGATTCTGTTTCAAACATTTTATTAAAACTAGAACAATACAATAGTGATACTTCATTCATCTCCACAGGGAAATTGCCTATGGATCCTGTTATCTAAGGCCAATAACTTTTCTCCGTGGCACCACCAGAGTCCATGGGATTCAAATTCATTTACCGGTGGACTCTGTATGCTACTTTTCATGGTTATATGGCTTTTCATTCCAGTTCATAATCCAGGGTAAAATGGCTAAATTAATAACTGCAAATTACTACAGCAAAATGGAATGCACTGTAGAAGCAAAACTGCTAAATAGCTATAGCACTGAAATATACTATGAAAGCCACAGAAATTACTTATTTTTATACTCAAGAAAGGAGAATAAGTTCTCAGGCCTGTGTTCCTCTTGAAGACACACCTGATCCAAACTGCATATGTCTCAAGTTTTGCAAAGCTTACCATTTTCACAAGAATCCACCCAGAACCCTTTGCTGTGAGATATCTGTGCATATATTTAGATTCCACTATACATATCCTTCCCAGAAAAGAAGCAATCAGAACAGGTCTGGAGGATAAACTGCTAGACCATGATGTGTCACAGATGACTATAAGCTCCCAACATAAAAGTATCAATGTGTAGACGTAAGAGGAATATGACTGACCCAGTAAAAATGCTATTCCTGCTTTGAATTATATCTACACTCATTACCACATCGGGAAATAGTTCACAAATACAATGCTGAGAGAAAACAAAGAACACAATCACTCCTGCATACCCTTTATAACATATGATTTTGTTTTTAATAACATATGTGTACTATTATGCATTCTGTATATCCATAATATCAAGGACCCTATTCACTCTCCCTTTTCAGTGACACATCTTATTCATGTAGTCCAAATAAAGACACCAGCCAGCTTTCAATCTTATATGTTAATTCGATCTTCATTAATTTCAGCAAATATGAGTAACACATGTGTTGTACTTAATGACACTGTAGCTCAGCTGCAACAGGTGCTACAAACCAACATGTCATACTCTGGTATATTATGTACTACCTGTAAAATTACGTTGTGGCCAAGGTACAGTACTACTAAGGAATTTTGGATTTGTCCCAAAACTGTTCTGTATGGCGTCATCACAAAAAGTGTGATTGACAGTATGGATGATCCCCTCATCATATGTTTGGCATTCCAGTCTAATGGACGTATTTGCAGTGTTTAAGTTAAATGGCTTGTATGTCAGATCAGGGGTTCCTCTCTAAAATAGAAGAATCCGGTAGGTGTCACTGCTGAGCACAATGATCTATGCCAGGCTATCCTGTCCAGCTTGACTGTTGGTGTCGCTGGGCACCAAAAAAAATCACCTACATTAGGACATCAAGCAAGGCAGAACAAATCTCAGATCAATGTTAAACCTTTCCTGTGTAGATTATTTTTTACTTATTTTTTTTGTACAGAAATAGAACTCACCATAGTCATAGTAAAGGCTGACCCCTGGTATAGCGAGACATTGACTCTGCACAGACCGCTGACTGTAGCGAGATGCTGGCCCTGCACAGACTGCTGGCTGTAGCGAGATAATGACTCGGCACAGACCGCTGGCTGTAGTGAGATGCTGACTCTACACAGACCGCTGATGTAGGGAGATGCTGACTCTGCACAGACTGCTGATGTAGGGGGACGCTGACTCTGCGTAGACCACTGGCTGTAACGAGATGCACACTCTGCACAGACAGCTAGCTGTAGGGAGACTTTGACTCTGCACAGACCACAGTCTGTAGCGAGACACTGACTCTGCACAGATTGCTGGTTGTAGGGAGACGGTGACTCTATACAAACTGCTGGCTGGGCCTGCCTGTGTGGCCCTATGTGTCACAAAGTGCTAAGCTTGCATGTCATGCCCTGCTCTCCACCCCTTCAGATCGGGAGGGGGGACAGGGAGAATTCCTGCTGGGCATGGCCTGTCTCCTCCTGTGTGTCTAAGAAAACGGCTGCATTAAAAAAATGTTCTGGGCTTTAATGTCCCCTCTAGTTATATTCCAGTGACTCATTCATAAATATTTTAATATTTGTTGACTTTTTATTAGTTACTTGCTTGAGACTTGGTGGGTGACTCCTGTATATTGGCATGACATTTTACAGTTTCATTTATTTTTTTTTTCAACATCTGTACAAAGCAACTAAATACTGAGAAAATTTGCAAAAGTTCTACTCTCTGCTCTGAGTGTGTCATTTTTGCCGCAGATGGGTCGTTCTTTCCTTTTTCGATGAGCGGACCTTTAAAGCTGCCTCAGTAGTTGCCGGGCCTTTGCCTGGATTGCATTACTTTCGTTGCCATGTTTGACAAACGCCACAGATGTGTGTATGTAAGAAAATGGTTGATTTTGAGCTATGCGTCATTTAAATAAACAATGTAAAACGTATACAAAGTCCTAGAGAACGAAGATAACTTTCAAGCACAATCAGCAAGATAAGGAGTGTGGTATGCTGGCTTTAATTTTGTCAGAAACAGAAACTTTGCTCCTAGTTCAAGGACAAGTTTGCTGATTATTATGAATATTAATGAAAGACGTAGTACAACCTTAAATATAAAAATTACCGCTTATAATCAGTTTGAGGTTAGTTAGGGATTGGATGTTTTTAGTATGACTGATATTTATAATTAGCTATTTAATTACTAATTTATACTTTCAAATTAATACTCATGGTTGCTGGTTATTTCTGGATTGACCTTAATATTCCTTAAATTTGCTATAATTACTTTGGAAATGTTGGGTTTTGGTAGTGTATCTAGATAGATGTAAAATGTCACCACTCCATGTCAAGGACTATGAGGTACACTCTTAAAACTTTATTGTCTAATAATAAGTCGACATCTGTGCTTATCTAATCACATTGTCTAATCTACTTTCACAAAAGAGGAATAACTGCTATTTTGTAGGCTGAAAGTAATCTCTTGAGGTCAATTAGCCAGACTGAAGTGCCAAACTGCTTGTTTTGTAGTGTTAGTGTTGTTGGCTAATTTAGAAGTATTAGGCTCAAACAAGTGGAAGCTTGGTGAAGAAAAGGAAAGAAAAACAATTTCTTTCAAAAGTTACAGAGCACAGCTATGCGATTCTGTTGTGGAGACTGCAGCAGAGGCCCCAGTGATAAAGCAACATGGCAGGAGAAAACCTAGAGATATCTAGTTTTTGAGATATCAGCTGTAGAAATATTAGTCTTCTCTTCGATATATTGGGACTGAATGGCATTCTTTCTATAGTGATTAAAGCACCAAAAAAATACATTTGAGAAATTCAACAGCAATGTGTCTTATCGGAAATCATGACCTGATTGCTAAAGATAATCCTTGTAGTGAGCAGTTTCATGTAGAATCTATTTTCTTTCTACTGAACGCCACGCACCACTTGTATCACTGCTCGGAAGTTAGCACCGGGGCTTGTGACCAATGTCAATGGCGATTGAGGAAATGTCTTCCTTACCAGAGCTCTAAAGTTAGCTACTGCAGTGGTGCTAGTTAATGTGCTAGCTAGCAGTATCAGTTACTAACAATGACAAATAGCAACAGTACTGTCTCAGTTCATAGTAATAATAGCTTGATATTGCTAGATCATATAGCACTAAGCTAGCATTGATGTTTACATCCAATCCGTTTGTCAGGAGCACAAGCACCCTGGTGCTAGGGTTGAGCAGATAATCAATATTATTGATAAATACGATATTTCCATAATGATTTGTTCCAGCTATATTGATAAAATCAGAAAAAAATGAGTGTGTAAAGAGTTTTCATTGTTAGTTACAACTAATTCTATTTTCACTGGGTCAAACTGTGTTATCCAACTAAAAAACAAACACATGAAAAATCCTTCATCACATATCCACTGTGCGCACAGCTAAACCCCAGCAAAGTAAACATGCTTGTGTTTCTTGTTAATAATGCACATTAAAACCTAGGTTCCTACCTTATTGTTTTTTGGTGATAATGATGGTTGTTGTTCTTATTCAACTCCATAATTTGGCCATCATTTACTTTCGTTATACAATAATGACCACTGCTGGTGCGCTGTTTATTTGGGCAATATTTCCTGCTCATGTTTCAAATAGGGAAAATAAAAGGTGAAAAGAATGCTTTTATTGCATCTTGAGTAGATTTTGCCTTTGTGTTGTCAGCTGTAAACACACAATAAAAAGGTATTTCGCATGCTACACCTGTGTTAGATTTTAAAGTTTTCTGTCCTACACCATAGAAACTGATGTTTCACAAATTTGTGTGAACCAAATACTGGAAATCACATGCTGTATGGCACTGTATTCAGGGCATTTTTAACATTCCCTTTGTATTGTTTGTAAACCTAAATGCAATGGCAAGCTGTCATATTAATTAAGCATACAAAACTGTAAAACAATTCCCTGCTAGGTTGCAATCTAAGTACATAATTTAAGTTATAGGAGCGTAAATGTTTGACAGTATTTTCATTGTGTTTGCATGACAAAATGCTTAGCAATAATGTTATGTGCACATCCACACGATTTACATACAGTTTAAACACAGGCAAGCTGAGAAATATGACACGTCAATTAACTGGATCCAATACCACAATTGTGTGTGTGTGTGTGTGTGTGTGTGTTGATTATATATGCACTGTTGCCTCACACCTCTGGAGCCCGGGTTTGAGTCTCCGCCTGTGTGTGTGAGTTTGCATGTTCTCCCCGTGTTGTTGTGGTGTTTCCTCTGGGTACTCCAGTTTTCCCCCCACAGTCCAAAGACATGCTGAGGTTAGTTGGAGTTAATAAATTGCCCGTAGGTGTGCATGTGTGAGTGAATGGTGTGTGAGTGTGCCCTGCGATGGGCTGGCCCCCTGTCCAGGGTTGTTCCCTGCCTCGTGCCCATTGCTTCCGGGATAGGCTGCGGACCCCCTGTGACCCAATTGGATTAAGCGGGTTGGAAAATGGATGGATGGATGGATGGATTGTTTACTAACAACAATAATCACCCAGACATAGAATGTACTACAAATCAAGGCCAGGTTCATCCCTTTAAATTATATAAGGACAATATTATGCGGTTTCAATAGAGGGTTAAAAAATGGTTGGAATTTGTGAATTTTTATCATGACTTGTAACCAGTATATATATATTGTTTGTTACGCACATTTCAGGTCCTAAGTGAAAACAGTGGTAGGGCCAGAATCAACTTTGGTTTGTGCTGTTTGAAATGGAAGTATCATAGCATCAAACACATTGACTAACAGCAACACTGCTGTTGTTCGAAAGGACACTGCTGAATGCTGCAAGTCAAATTCAAATGATTGTTGTCCAATATTGAATTACTAGTGAGTGCAGTGACTTCTTAGCCCATGTGAGTAACATTTCCTGTGGCTTTTTTCTTTCTCAGTCATCAGTAAGTACCCTGCAAAATGCACTCAAGAAGATCCTTGGTATAATGTATTCATGCTAGTTGTTAATTCATAGACAGGTGGCAGTGGTATTTTAATAAGCACTATTCATCAAAATGATGTATTCTCAATGAAAAATAATTCTGTATAAAAGAAGTGATGTTGACAAGACTCCAACTTGATTTTACAAGTTCTCTTATAAAGTACTGTTAAACAACTTTTTAAAGTTACTGTTGTAAACAACTTAGATCAGTTTTTAGTCAGTATGCTGCAGCTCATTGAAATGCTTTTGCAAATTCCTAATCCTGGCTAACTCACTTTCACATTGCTTAATAAAAACTCATATAAAGTTTGTTAAAATGAAGCATATTATTTTAATTTGTAATTTTTGGTCACAGATATTGAATGGCTCATTTCCTGTACTCCCACACCTGTATTTGATTTATTTTCAAATATGCTTTCAATGGTTTGTTTCGTGTAATTTGATATGCCACAACCAACAAGCATTTGAAGCAGGACTTTCCCATTTCCCCATACTGAGAGGAGTAACAACAGAAAAATGCATTCAGAAGAATGAACTTTTCCGCTGGGATATATGAACACAAAGTTTATCTAACTACTATATTTTATTTACGTTTAGTTAAATATCTAATACTTTTTACCCATTTAAAAAGCAGGATAATCTACTGTACTAATTATGGACATGAATGAGCATCAGTAATGTTCTGTCTGAGTCTGATCCATAAATCCCTAATCATAATTAATGTGGTTTACCTTTAGGCTACTCAGGACTGGAAGACTAACTTGGAAAGTCACTATGTCCAAAATTTAAGGAAATAATTTGCTTTTGGTAAATATTTTGAATGAGGTTTATTCAACTACACATAATAACAGGAATTAGAACAGGGTGTGTACATCGATCCCTGATGCGCACTTAAGTAGCAGCTGTATTTCATTAAAAAACTAAATTGGTGTCATCATACCCGTTATAATACTTGTAGCCTACTGACTTACCATCACGTGACGGACTTATAGAAAACCTGCCTACAATAACTGTTTATTAGCAGGTAGTGAAAAATAGTTTTGAACTTTAACAAGAATGCATGTAATGTGCTTTTAGTTTAAGAGCATTTTAACGCAACGAATCGGTTTGTGTCTGCGATGGTATAAACAAAAGTAAGTGAAAGAATTTCGTGCGTAAATGGCCATCATTCCAATAGTCTGCTCTTCTCAGAAATGTACTGATAAGGAGGCTCGTAAAGTCTATTATAACAGGCCCTTTGACCGCATTTGTAAGGAGTCTAAGCGTTTTCCTGTCCACGCCGGAGCGGAGCCCCTTGGCGGCGCCCCGCCTCGCTTTCCTGCCTCGGCAGTGCAGCTACGCACATCTGTCCATGCAGCCGAGCCGCTATGGATAAATCGCTCACTCGTCGCTCATTTCTGAAATGTGATTGTTTTGTAATGTTTTGAGATGAACATTTCTTTTTTCGACATTTTTCGGTTTCCGTTTTGGCGTACTCTTTTTTTTAATGCTATGGTTAAAGACTAAATGTATTGCGATTTGTCTGCTGGGTTTGATTAAGCTATTGATACTCGCTTCTTCGCAACTTGTCAGTCCTATGTGGATATTTACTCAGTCATGGGAGACTCGGTATTCCTCGAAAAGCACATTACTTACCTTGTAAGTATTGTTCACTATTCGATATTGTCCGTCTGATACTTTGAAAGACATTTTTTTCCGAAATGTCTCCAACTTAAAAAGTACCACCATATTATAAACTGTACCGTATAGATTACTTGTATTTCAATAGCAGAAATAATGCAGACATATTGGACATATATTGCCGTGTGTTCTGTGTGTGTATTTGTGTTTTGTGTGTGTGTGTGTGTGTGTGTGGGGTGGGTGGGGACGGGGAAGGGGACCGTGGGGATAATTACTGTGGAGACTTTTTAGATGCTAATGGCTGCACGTGGAACCTTTGTTTACATTTTCAAATAGTATTGATTTTTTTATTTTGGCTTTGACTGCTTAAGTGATGATATACTAGAACTTGTACGACTACATATTTTTGTTTGCAAAAACACAAAATTGTTAGGCTTAAAATCTCTTGACATGTTGGTGTCGCGCAGTAAAAGTCAAACCTCACTAAAGTGTTTCAGGTTTTACCTGAGTTTTTCAAATTACCTAAAAATGATGAGGAATCAGAGTTCATTGGTTCTACATGATGGTATGTGCCTCCTGGTGACTTGGAAATGCTGTCTGGAGGCTGTAACATGGTTTTAGTATTTTGCTGTTTCAGCCAAGGAAAAAAAAATATGCAGAAGAATTATGCATTTTATTTAGGCCCTAGGGCTGAATAATAATATACCTGCTTCCCAAACCAGTTATAAAACCCATGTGTGGGAGCATTGGGTTAATTGTGGTATATCCCTAACATGTGTGTGTGCTGTGAATGGTGTGCAGGGTCACGCTACTGGGCAGTGGGTATGCTTGTGGTTACCTCCCTGGTCCTCACATCGCTTCCTTCCCGTTACATGCATTGTAAATTTCTCAAGGACAGGCTAGTGACACTTAGTCATGCCCAACCAGATGAATTGCTTTTTGATTTAACTCACTACGAAGTTGCATGTAAGACAAATGGCTGCACAAATTGCCCAGGAGCTGTTTGACAGCTCGTTCTGAGGATATGTGGTCAGAGTTTACGCTTCTGGGATTACATCCTGTCTAACACATCACCTAACACAATGGTCCTTTTCTTAATATTTGGCACTGCTGCTGTGAGATCAGTAATGTCATAAGCAGAGACCTGAGGACACTGGAAGGTTGTCTATTTAGGTTCAGAATCTCTTGTCTAGATCTTGCATGGCTTCACCAACATCTATTGCCCCTCCCCCCCCCTTTTATGTCATGGAGAGGTCTGTGACGTGGGGCAGATACAGACCAGTTTGTGTTAAACTGGGCTTCTCCAGCCTTCCAGCAGAGTGGGCCCCTGCAGTACCCCCAGACAAAATACACATGCTACACTCCAACTGCATGGTATAAAGGCCTGGTGGCCTGTGTTCTGGATGAAAAAGAGTTCATGATTATCATTGTGATTATTTTTAGCATCTCTCTAGCATGCCAGTGATTGAAAATAAGTGATGTCCACACCCCATGGTTGCTGAGAGGCAGAATACACAGTTCCCCTCACAGAATGTGCCCTTCACGTTTGAGGAAGAAGAAGGAATATGTCACAATGTCACGCTGTTCCCCAAGGGTCAAGCAAAATATGGTACTATTTAGTACCAAAGTTACTAAAAAAATCACTTGCCAAGCACAAGGTATAATACAGAATTTACAACTGAGTGGTGTAATTTATTAAGCATTAACGGGGTTAAGGAATTTTGGAGAACGGTTTATGCCACAGGACAAGCAAATATAGAAAATGGATGGATGTGTCACGTAGTGCGAGCAGGCAAGGGAGGAGAGAGTAGCCGGAGAAACAGGGTTTATTTAACAGACAGATGGAATAGACTGGACGGGTACTCACAGCAGGCACTGACAGGTATTGACGACAATGACAGGTCTGGGGGAAACTAACAGAGACGCGGACTAAATACACAAGACAAGCAGAGTTTAACGAGCAACAGGTGAGAACAATCAGGTATAAACACGAGGTAACGAGGTTGGCGTGGCACACAGGAGGATCATACGGAGCTGGGCGTGAGAGAACCCCCCCCCCAAAGGCGTGCACACCAGGCGCGCCCGAGGGGAGACGACGGACGAAACGAGGGAACAGGACCTGGAAAACAAAACCAAAAGCCATCAACGGGGAACAGGAAACAGGATGGAAACACAAAACAGGGACAAAGGCAAAAGCCACGACAGGAGTTGACAAAGGACGGGGAACGCAGACAGACCAAGAAGGGTGACACTGGGGGAACACAGGCAGGCAGAACAAAAAGGCCAGGAGTGAACACAGGACCCACAGGAGGAGCAGGAACAGGAGGGGCGAAGAGATGAGGAGCAGACAGGGGAGACCAGACAGGAATGGACGGGGGACAAAAGGGAGCCTGAGTGAGCCCAGGCAGGCGACGGCAAGAGGGAGCAGGGAGCAGGAGGGAGCCACACAGGGGCCAAGGGAACGGGACAAGGGAGTGACGCAGGGGACATGGAGGGAGCAGGAGGGAACCCTGGCGCAGGCAGGTAGGAGGGGGAAGCCGCGGCAGGCGACGGCGCAGCCGGAGGCGGAGAAGGCGCCATCCGAACCCCGGCGAAGCAGGGGGGCCCGGAGGCAGCCGACATGGAGCTGGAGCCGGCACCGAGGACCGGCACCGAGGCGCCGGGGGGGGGACCTGGAGACGACTGCTGAGGCCGAGCCGAAGGAACCACAGGCGGCCCCGGAGCCCCAGCCAAGACGCATGAGGGCGAGCCAGGGGGGCAGGATCCTGGCCCAACGTCTATGTCTCCTCCCCATCTTGGACATAGACTGGCGGGGTTTTGTCCGGAGTTGACTGTGCCGGGGCGACGGACCAGGAGTCATGAGGGAGGTCCCCAAGGGGTCCCACTCAAGCTCCTCCTTCTCTGTGGAGGAAAGAGCTGTAGTCCCATAGTCCGGGACCTCCTCTGGGACTATAACCAGGGCTGGGGGGACTGGATTAGGTACAGGGACAGGTGGAGGTGGACACAGGGCAGCAGGCGGGGACATAGGCAGTGCAGCCAGAGTTGCGGGCATGGCTGCAGGCGGAGCCGGCTGAACGGGCGAGACAGGAGAGCTGGGCTCAGGCGTGCGACCAGCAGGGGGTGCCTCAGTGGGCAGAGCCGGGAGCTCGGGCGATGCAGCTGCGGGCGGAGCTGGGAGCTCAGGCATGGCGGCTGTATCAGCCATGGGTGGAGCCGCGGACGTGGCAGCTGCATCCGCTCTAGGCAGAGCAGCAGCAGTAGCAGCAGGCGGGAGGCGGGCACTTCCGGCAGCGCATCTAGGTCCGGGGCTTGCCGAACTGGCGTGGTCCCTTTAAGGGTGTGCGGGAACCGATGGCTGACTGGCGTGACAGGATGTATGGAAGTATTCAATTTGAAGACTTTTGAGGTTGCATTGTACTAGCAAAGTGGATGTATTAAATTTAGTAAGGGATCAAGGTTTTTTTATTGTGATGTGTACTGTATGTATGAAATTCTGACTTGTATGCTTCCATAGTGCCAAATAAATTCAGCAAAGTATGGCACTGTGGAAAAACAAACCCTTAGCGTAACATCTTGCCTGGGGAACTTTTAACTTTTCACGGTTGGTTTAGTGAATAAAGAATGAAAAGAGTTTGTACAGACAGTAAACAATCTTTTTTTATGCTAGACTTGGCAAAAGAAATGTAACATAAGAGGGCTGCAGTGTCAGTAAATAAGGGCGTTTTCCTTAATACATTTATTTCCTGGTTTCCTCATCTCAAAGCATCAAAAAAATTCATGTATACTAAAATAAACATCCTGGTTTTCAGAAATGCACAATCAGTTTATTTTATTATATTTGCAAACACATTGTTTTGTTTCCTAATTAAGTTCTCAGTAATTACTTTGATTGTGTCCAATGTCTTTGTACTAGTATCAAAAACCAATGGGCACATTCAGTTTTAAAATAATTCTGTTAATCCCCTTTGTGCAATTCCTTCAATTCTTTGGTGACTTGTGTAATAAACGTTTTAATTCTTTTCACTATGAACTTGCACAGTGTTACCATCTGTGCTTCACACCTTCACAGGACTGTCAGAACACTGCCTTGGTGCTTAGCTGTCAGAACACTGCCTCAGTAAATAGCTGTCAGAACACTGCCACAGAACATAGCTGTCAGAACACTGCCTCGATGCTTAGCTGTCAGAACACTGTCTCAATACATAGCTGTCAGAACACTGCCTCAGTAAATAGCTATCAGAACACTACCACAGAACATAGCTTTCAGAACATTGCCTCGATGCTTAGCTGTCAGAACATTGCCTTGGTGCTTAGCTGTCAGGACACCGCCTCGGTGCTTAGCTGTCAGATACACTGGCTCGATATATAGCTGACAGAACACTGCCTGGATGCTTAGCTGTCAGAACACTGCCTTCTTACATAGCTGCAGGACACTGCCTTGGTGCTTAGCTGTCAGAACACTGCCTCGATGCTTAGCTGTCAAAACATTGTCTCAATACATAGCTGTCAGAACACTGCCTTGATGCTTAGCTGTCAGAACATTGCCTTGGTGCTTAGCTGTCAGGACACTGCCTGGATGCTCAGCTGTCAGAACACTGCCTTCTTACATAGCTGCAGGACACTGCCTTGGTGCTTAGCTGTCAGAATACTGCCTCGGTGCATAGCTGTCAGGACACTGCCTCAGTGCTTAGCTGTCAGAACACTGCCTCGATGCTTAGCTGTCAAAACGCTGTCTCAATACATAGCTGTCAGAACACTGCCTCAATGCTTAGCTGTCAGAACATTGCCTTGGTGCTTAGCTGTCAGGACACTGCCTCGGTGCTTAGCTGTCAGGACACTGCCTCGGTGCTTAGCTGTCAGAACACTGCCTCGATACATAGCTGCCAGAACACTGCCTTGGTACATAGCTGCAGTCAATGCAGAGTGACTTATCACAGTTACTATAGAAACTGGTTTTGTTGTGAATGCAACAGAAACATCATGTTTTTGAAAGCATCTATCACCGCTCTTTTATTTTGTGTCCATGCTTATAACTATTTATGCAAAAACAGATGTTCTTCTGGATTTCATATTGGAAAACACAGATCTTGTGTTACCATTCAACACATTTCGAAACTGTCAGTTGTCAAGAAGTGTGGTAAAGACTTTTTGCAATCTTTCTATAGTTGAACAGAAACATTCCTGGAGGTAAGAATGCATGGTCTGAGAGATTAGCATGAGCAGCCTTTGTCTGTCCATGAGATAACTGCATAACGTCCATTAAAATATGAAACCACACAAGAAGAAAGTGCAACCATTTGGTTTCTGTGGGAAGTACCCCTTCACACTAAACTGGCATGCTCATTGTGGCAGAAACTCTGGGAATCATACTGGCTCTGAGCACCAAAGAACGTGCTCTTAAGTTTCCTATAATTATCACTTATAGTTTGCACACTTCAAAGTGAACATGGTCCCTTGACATTCCTGCTTCCAGGGAGTCAGGAAAAATAACATCTGATGAGTGTCCACTAGGGGATCCACCCAAATGGGCAGCTGGTGAGGTTTGATCAGTGGAGAAACCAACTCAGCCAAACATGATTTTTTTTTTACTAGCCAGCTAGTTGTCAGATTTTTGACTCGCCTCAGGTGAGTGAGTGAGCTGAATTCCCAGCCCTGGGTCTGATCCGAGCACATCACAGGGCAGACATTCACACACAGTAAGAGAAACCTAAAGACCACCTTGTGATTTCAGACTGTGGAAGGAAGTGGGAATATCCAAAGAAAACATGTGCGATTATGTGCAGGGCATGCAAACCTGCTCTATGCCGTGTGCCTCACTACAAGCCTGCACTGCAAACGTGCTTAAAAAAGATGGATAGATGGATTTGATCTCCATAATAAAGACTGTGCATTATGTGCAGCACCTAAGCAAGTGTGAGGAAACCTTTCGTTGTCTCAAGGGGTAACGAAGCATCATCCCCATTAATTACGCACTGTCCATCACAAGATGAGCATTCATTTTACTTCTCTGGGTTTAAGACCATTTGTTTGTTCCAAGCTTCGGAGCTGCCGAATTGAGCTGAGGATTGTGTGTTTTCTTTGTGGCTTTGGGCAGAGTTATGTTGACCAGGGGTGTGTATTTGTTTCAAATGATAGGACCATACAATACATGAAAGTGTGCCCCTTATCTAAACTGCAAATTGGCTTCCTTCTGCTCCTGCCTTTCTGCCTGGAGTGCCTCTCTCAGGTCTCACATTATTGTCTAGATACACGTTTCTCCCTAATGGTTTCTTTGTTCACGCAGAGCAATCCACCCAAAATGTACAGCTCTGCGCACAGGTGCTTGTAAAAGGTGAGATCAATTTGTGTGTCCCCCTCCCCCATTGCTGGGATGCCTTTGGGGGCTGTGCTCATTTGGAATCTGTGGCAACAAGTTTGAAATTCCAGCCACTGTCGTCGGAGGACAGTGGGGGTGCATTGACTTTATATATAAAGTCAGGCGTTTAAAAACACAGGCACATGCCCATGGCTCGTGGTGTGCAAGCCTGTCTCAGAGGTAACTCTTCCGGAACGCACCAATCAGATGTCAGTTTAAAATAATGTGGCTTATAGGCATATACACACACACACACACGCACAAAAAAACAGTTTTTATGTGATGCATTGTTGGCCAAACCTGAACATTCTAATGGGCAACTTCATCTCAGGAGGGTTTAACAGTAAAATTAACAAACTGCTCTTTTTACAAGGTTTCTATAAATATTGGGGGGCCTTTTAAAATTATTATAATAATAGATTTAGTTTTGTGTCAGTCAGCTCTTTGGTGGTTGATGTGAAATATGAGGATTTCTTATATTTTCGATTGGCAAAACAATCTTCTCACAGCAAGCACAAAAGTTTTTAAGGTTTAAAGACGTAAAGATCGCCAAACCGTATCAGGGGGCACAAGCTCTGATAACATGCACCACTTTTCCATGGGAAATGATTGCCAGTAGTAAGAGCTTAATGAGGAGACACTGATTCCCTTACTAGGGCAGCTGGTGGCTCAGTAAGTAGCTGGTTGGTTCACAGCTGCACAATGGCGAGTTTAAATCTCACCCCCTGCTCTATGTGTGGAGTTTTCATGTTCTCCCTCTGTCATGTGTCATCCTGTGTCCTACATAAGTCCAGTGACATGCAACCAAGGGAAATAGTCTCTGTGGAAGTGTGTGCCCACTGACGTACTGGCATCATGGGTGTTGACCTGTGTTGCCTGCCGTAGGCTTTAAGTGACCCTGAACTGGATAAGTGCTTTGAAGATGGGTTACTTTTATAAGTTATAATCATGAATCATTTCACAGTAGTTCTAGCAACCTAACGGACTGTGTTTTAAAATTGTTTATTACCACTAATAGAGTAAAGGATACTAGGTGATGAATTTTAATATTCATTTGCCTGTGAAATGTTTTTATTAGCGTATGAAAATCAAGACACATTTACACTGGGAAGTTCATTGCATGTGTTAAAGGACAAAAGCCATAGTAACTAATGGAAATGAGGCAGGGTGAGAATCAGAGAGAAATCAGGTCAGTGCAGAATGTGGAATGAGTCTCACTTTTTACTCATCGCGCCTCAGTCTTTTTCTGTGCTACCATCGGTGCATGTTATTGGTCCGGCTATAAATATCCCTAACATTGTATAAATGATGCACTTTCTTTTCTTATGTAAATTGTTGTTTTCCAGGAAGCTTTCACACCACTGCTATGGTAAAGGAATTTCTCGATTATGGCATTTGTATTGTTGGAAAAGAATAACAAATATCTTTCGTGTCAGTGCAGTGGAGAATTGACATTTTCATTTGATCCACTGCTGTCTTTAGTGGAACTTTGAAAGATTCAAACTGCCATGAAATCTGAAGCATGCTGTTACATATGTCGAAATATTGCACTTTCCATGCCATCCTTTGGGAGTACCTGCATTGGCCCTCTCGAGTATGCATTCCCTTTATGCATTAATGAACCTCTTTACACATGGACTATCATTGTCATGCCTACAGACTGATGGGTTCTCTCTAGGGGGGGTCTGGGACAACATTTCAGGCAATCTTGTGATATACACCTTACCCGGTGGTGGATTGAGGGTGATTCCCACATGAACATAAGAAACTTACAAGACCTTCAATGCAGCAATGAGAAAAATACACAGAACAAAATGCCAGAGCACCGTGCCTGAACTGTTCTGTAATTAACCAGTATTTACAGATTATTACCTACTCAAAATTGCTCTGACGGTTAAACATTGAATAAGATGGGTTCTTTTGTTTGTGCATTTCTGCTGAATTCTTTCATGGTTGTGTACTTAAGGTGGACAAAAAAAGATTTATTGTTTCGTTGGTGCCTTCTTGTCTGTCCAGGCCATTGAATTTTGCTTATGATGTAAGCTGGTTGCGTTGTGATTTGAAAGGGGTGAAAATAAACAACCCTGTATTCCACTGGCTGAATGGGGCCAAAGCAGCCATCGATAACATTTTATGAGGTATTATTAATAGGTCTTGCTATTTTTCATTTTCATTTTTTTTCTGATATACCAGGAAACAACACAAAACACAAAACAATAAAATTCCTTGCAACAAATCACTGTTGTGCTATTCTCACCAGTTCATATGTCCCTGTGGAGTTTAACTTACAGTAAGTCAGAGCGTACATAAACCACAGTTAAACTGGTAGCCATCAGACTGACGTTGGTTACCGTTTCACTTTTGTTCATTTATCCTAAAGACTAATATCAAGATAATAAAACTGACTGTTACTGTAGTTCTCCTCTGTGTTCTGAATTATGACTGACGAGAGGGTTTTGTTTGTGTTTATAATAATAATAATAACAACAATAATAATAATAACAACAACAACAACAATAATAATAATAATTATTATTATTATTATTGTTATTATTATTATTGTCTCCTGAGGCAAAGAGTGGACTGGCTTTGTAGGTCTTCGTTTTCACCAGTGCCAAGTTTAGCAAGGCGTAAAAGATCAGATAGTGTCTTGTGATAGTACAGAAAGAATGATGGCTGGCGGCTCCCTTTGTGAAGCCTTATGGCTGAATCAAATAATTGTGGTTTAAAGATGTGATTTTAAGGGTCAAAATGAAACTGTACATATGATCACGACTGGCTGCTGTCTCCAGCTAATAATATTGGTAAACCTGTGAACTGTTACAATTTGTGATTTGGATAATGTCTGAGATTTAGTATTACTGGTATTACTGGTATTGAGCTATGGATTGCATGGTTTTCAGGATACTTTTACAACATTTTCATACTTTGTTGATGATTACATTTGATTTATACATGTTCTGGAGGGTGGTCTGTGCGTTTCTAGTTTCCTTGTGTATACAAGATCGATTATGTCAGTAACAAGATCTCATGAAACCATGATTATCATATTGTGCTTATAGCTTACATATATATATATATATATATATAATTTTTTTTAGGGACATCAAAATTCTCCCTGTATTTACTAGAGGGAAAGATAATCATGGATTAATGAGTATTGCATATGTGTTAGTATACATGTATGAAAAAGGAATAATCCAGGTCCTTCTGGACCGACATTATCAGCCTGCTCTGTGGCTGCCTGTTATTTCTGGATTTTCATGGCTGTTGAATCATTTTAATTCATGTAGGGATGTCACTCTGTTGGAAAACTCCTAATTACTTCATGGTAACTTTCTCTCTGTTTATTTGAAAATTTACTTAAGAGCAAACCCTGAAATGTTGCCTTTGGCTTTTATACTTTTATCTTAGTTTCAGTAAGTAGCTACTTGTACAGTATTTTACATGACTATGAAGGAAGCAATATTGATATTTCAAATATAAAATTTAATTGTAGCTACACGTTCCATGACTGAATCTGGAAGATCAAAGGGTGAAAGAGGCGAACTATAGAGAACAGAGATGTATTCCCAATAGCAGTCAAACAGTAAGGGCAGGCCTCCGGGTCTTCCAGAGACTGAAATTTAGAACATTACAGGGCATTTAACATCCAAGCTGCGTGTGTGTGTTGGGGGGGGGTTCCTTTAAATCGGAGCTAGATAAGATTTTGACAACTCTGAGCGATTAGTTAAGTTCTCGCCAAACGAGCTTGATGGTCCAAATGCCCCCCTCTCCTTTGTAAATGTCTTATGTTCTTATTGGGGGGGGAGGGACTCCTGGGTCTGGCTGTCTCATGGGGACATATCCTGAGTGCCTTAACACTCTGCCCTTTGTCTTTGGTGTTAATTAATTTATTATTATTGTTATTATTATTAATAATTGTTATTTATATATTAAGAACATGATTGTGAATGTTTTAAGCCCATTCTTTAAGACATGATTTTGTTAATCTGAAAACAGCACAGCCTAGAGAGCTTTGCCACTTTTGTGTAGCTGCTGAGTCCAAACTGTCACTTGCAGGATCATTTTCTTAGATGGTTAGAGATATAAATGTTACAATGTACCGTGCTTCATCGTGCCGGATTGCAGTATATCAGCTCATAGGCTTTCATAGTAAGCCTTTTTCTCAGTAAAACCTTTGAAACAAGTTATATTCAACACTAAGATAACAGGCTTCCCTAATATAATGATACAGAGCATTTTGTTGTATTCTTGCAGTTCTCTTCTTGTATTCAGTTTTGTTTTTTTTTTAATGTCATTCACATGCATTTTAAAGACTGGAAATGTATTAGGGTACGTTTAAATGTAGGTGGAGTGGGCCCTGTTTTATTGCTTTGAATCTATCATAAATCTAACAAACTGAGCACTGTGGGGCATACATACAGAACACTTGTGGGCATAATGCTCATAGTCAGGAGTCATGCACTCAGCAGCACTTACAGTGGAAAATGTGGCAATTGTTTAATGGCTGATCATCAAAGTGCATATGTGTGCATGCATGTGCATTGGACACCAAGAGCTATCGCAAAGCAAGGAGCTCCAAAATAATTATGTTTTCAAGCTACACAATCTTCTTTAAAATATAAACTTTCAGCACGCATGCCTCACAATGAAAAACCTTTTCACAGTCCCATGGACTCATATCTGAGGAATGTCCGGATTGATCCTCCAGATGATGCCTGTGGTTTCTGTATGAACAAAAACACGAAAACACCTTCCCAACACATTCAACAAGACAAACCCACACATACGCATCCGAGTACATTCTCACGTCACTGCTGACTGTTAGTTCACACAGAATTGCGTAAATTTAGCACGGAAGTTCTCGCATTGTTACACAATTAACTGCTTTCTGTAATGCAGGTAGTAAAAGTGTTTTAAAGGTTCTGTGGGAAACAAATACCCAGTAGAGTAATTACTGGACTACAGTCTGAAAGGACATACAAAATCCTTGGGGGAAAAAAAAACAGGACAGCAATACTTGCCTGTTGCCAAGTAACCCAATAGTAATGCAGCATAAAAGAAAAATGGCAGCACCAGAGGGTGCTTTATGTTAGCTAGTGACTCTCTGCATGTTACAGGGGAAGCTGCTGTTGTCTGCAGTACTCTCCTATTAATTTTCAATGTGCAGTACATGCTGGGAAGCCTACGGGAATAATCCAAGGCAGCAGAGAGACTCTCAGACTCATACACTCTGCAGCCTTTTTAAACATCTAAGCCAGTCCTCAGGGACCCCTAGACAGTCCAGATTTTTGTTCCCTCCTACCACACACAAGCAATCAGGCAGTAGGGGAAGATGGTTGCGCAGGAGGTAGTGCTAGCGTTTGGCAACTGGAGGGTTGCAGGTTCAAGTCCCCTGTAACATCAGAATCCTGACCCCATCAAAGTGTCCTTGAGCAAGACACTGAACCTAATTGCTCCCGGTGAGCAGGTTGGCACCTTGCATGGTAGCCTCTGCTGTGTGTGTGTGTGTGTGTGAGTGAGAGAATGTGAGGCATGTATTGTAAAGCGCTTTGAGGAAAAAGTGCTATACTGTATAAATGCAGTCCATTTACCAATCAAGATAAATGAATAGCTGATACAGGTGTGCTGGGAGCAGGGAGGGATATCTGAACACAGAGGATAGTATGTATATGCCAGTTTGTGTGATGTTTCTGGCTAAATGGTTGTAAAAGTACTTGGGTCTCAGCAAGCTGCTGGTACCACACTATTTTGGATTGAGGTCCTGGCCGTGGTTGTATGCCACTTGAAATCTATGCACGGGAGAAGCGCACTGGCCCAGTATGAACCCACCAGGGGAAGCTTGATTAATAAAGGGTGTCCTTCATCAGGACTTGTGGATTTTATTTTCATCTTGAGCTGCTATCAAAACAGAGCTCTTGGCAGCTTGACAATGCCACACTGCCCAGCTTTTGGATTTGGAATTCTCTCAAACTGCTGGTGAAGTCTGTCCCTTGGCATTTGTCTCCTGCGTTAATTGGAATGGCCATATAAACAAATCAGGATACAACAGGCAGTAAAATGTGTCTGCATTTGTTCTGTATTGATGTAGCCATTTGTCAGCAGGTCTTTGGTGGTTCCCACATGTCTGGTAAATGTTTCATTGAGGTTTTTTTAAAGAAGCTGACATGGTCAAAAGTGCATTGGATGTTTTTACTTCTGAGGATAGCTGCTAAGGACACAAAACTACTCCCTGAAGGCTGAGAGAAAGGAAGCTGTCTGTGAGAAGTGAGGAAGTGTTACCACTTTAGAGTAAGGAGTGGCAGTTCTGAGGTTTTGTCCTCAAAGACCCCATATATAATGCCTGTTCTACATGAATTATAATAATGTTTGGCTGAGCAGCTGATTCTGCGAATCTGCTTGAGGTAAAAGTATTACCTAAGCAGTAGCACGGTAATAAACATCAAGCACGTGAAAATCAGATTGATTGTAGCTAAAGAGGATGGTGGTGTTATGTTAGCTTTTAGCAGTGTGTGTTGGGTTCGTTTGTCACGAGAGGATACATGTCTTTTATAGAGATGGGGAAAAATATTAAGAATAGAAACCATAGGTCTGTAACAGACAGGAAGCATGAGGGTGGGGTAAAGAGGGAGCTGGGGTGAGGGGAGCTTATCCAAGGTCACAATCATGGGTCTCCAAAACAGATACCACTGTGCCCCAATTCAACATGGCCATCATGACATGTCCATCATCAGATGTTCATGTGTGCAATGTGAGCTTGTCCCTCACTTCCTCATCTTTGTTATGAGACTGTTTCCATGGCAACAGAACACAACTAACAGTTTTTTTTTTACTGTTTGCTAAAGTATTCATTTTGTAAAGTGAAGGTCACACATCTCACACAGGTTTGCATATTAAAAACTATATAGACATGTGTAAGACTGGCATTGGGTGGGATATTGTGTTACATGACAGAAATGGGAGAGAAGAATAGAGATATTAAGTTTGTAATGTGAAGTATGTCTCGCCTTGGATGGTTGGGCCTGCTAACTCATATAAGTTCATAAAAATATGAAACATTTGGGAAAGGGAATAGAGACAGATTTGTTGGGCATCAAGGTCTAATTGTGTTTATTGGAGGTCTGATAAAAGAAAGTTGATTTTTATATAAGAGGAATTGTGTATTGAATGGACAAAAATCAGGGAAATTGAGAGAGTGGGATTGTTAGCTGATGTCACACCAGTTTCTACAGGGTATATCTCTGAGTATAACACTCCTGCTCTTGAGTGGGATTGTTAGCTGACGTCACACCAGTCTCTGCAGGGTATATTTCTGAGTATAACGCTCCTGCTCTTGTACTGAAACTACTGTAGGTGTGATCGTAAAATAAACACCACTAATAAATCAAACATCATATTTCTTACTAATGGCATAGGAATGACGATTAGCTGGAAGTTTGTGCTGTAGCTCTTTATTTGTTACTAATCGCATAAGAATGACGATTAACTGAAATTTGTTTATGCTGTAGCTCAATATTTGTTGCTAATGGCATAATAATAATGATTAAATGAAATTTGTTTGTGCTGTAGCTCTTTATTTGTTATTAATGGCATAACAATGACAATTAACTGATTGGTTTTCCCGTCAGTTTGCTGGATGATGTCCCTGGCCAGACAGGGGATGTCACACAGCCAATGTCACTGCAGTCCCATGGAAAGATTATAACTTTGGCTTCTTTCTCAGTAAGTCAGTAAGCCTCTTTGCCACGGAGCTCCTATGACAGATCTGACTCAGTGGATCAAAGTAACTATAATCTTGTCAAGGCAGATTTAAGAGAAGGATTGCTCTGAGGTCAAGAATTTCATCGCAAATCCCCCACCCCCAGTTAAGATCTCAAAACTGATTGTTCCCCAGTTTTTGCAGAGATATTCTTGTTTTTCATGCTCTACCATGTGTGATTTTCTTTACTGCCATACACAGAAGTGAGACACAGTTTGGGATTTCAGAATCCTTCCAGAAATCTACCCGTATGCAAGCCATGTACACCATATGCATATAATGGTGGGGAAGGTGGGGGAGGGCGGTTTCAGAGCCAATGGCTTGTGTACCCTGCAATGGACGGGCATCATATCCAGGCTGTACCTCTGCTACCTATAAATTAATCAACAGCGTGCATCTGAAAAGCAGATATATCTGTAACAAGTTACTGAAAACAGATGATAACTATAGAAGCATGCCGAAAATCCATGAAAAGGAGTGGAAACATTCTTTCTGTTGAGTGTGGGGGTGTCTCTGCTTAGCATACAGGAGCAGAAATGCCTTTCTCAGGCTGTGTTGTCCCTTTTTGGAGATACTCTGAGCGGGATCGTGATTGGATGACCAGCGACAACTGAAATCTGTCAGACTCTAGCCAAGAACCCGACACGCTCAGTAACAGGAGTTCGTCTCTCTGTCTCAACAGTCAGTGTAGGTTTTCACTGCTTTTTCTTGAAGCATTGTTGGGATAGTGAAAGGATTGGTTTGTTTTCCATATGTATTGTTCATAATTCTTGAACTTCAGGGAACTGTTTGTAACGTGTGCTGGCTGAGGTTTGTAGGAAACACCACCCAACCAATAAGTCCAATAAATGCTGAAGATGGAAAAAAGGTGGAATACTGTGGTTCTCTAGGGAATTTTCCAGAGAGCTGGTCCTCACAGTGAGGACTGC
Organism: Mormyrus hasselquistii; assembly: GCA_026779605.1. Taxonomy (NCBI): domain Eukaryota; kingdom Metazoa; phylum Chordata; class Actinopteri; order Osteoglossiformes; family Mormyridae; genus Mormyrus; species Mormyrus hasselquistii. Next base: position 25,351,077 of record JAODKE010000037.1, on the reverse strand, counting down.
AACAGTGGGAATTTACTTCTTACTTTACTTTGTCTTTCATCAATGTCCTCAGTTGATAGGGGCATATTGTGGACCACACAAATGATCTGCTTCTCTCTGGGTGGTTGAGTTCCAGAAAGGAGGTGGGCCGGCAACTGGGACTGATCACAGAGTGATCATCTCCCCAAGAAGAGTAGTCTTCAGTGTTCACCTAGATTTATGTGGGAACGCCTCTGGATGATACCTGTCAGTAGCAGTGACACTTCCTGTGTGCAAATACATTTCTCAGTGCTATAAGCTCAGTGGTGAATCTGTTGGCAGTGAGCCAAGGTTAACAGGGTCCTCAGGTGTTTCCCTGATGTCCAGTCTGCTGTGTGCAGATTATTCACGCTACAGCCTGAGCATGACATGCTGAGTAACATTGGCGTATCATCAACATGTGTCACTGAACTCTGCATGATCTCTTTTAAAGATCCATGACCTCAACTACCACACTCTGGAGAGGATGTGGGCCTATTTCTGCACTTTTACTGCCAATTTTCTACATCTGCTGGGGACCTGGACTGGTCTTGGTGACGTTGGTGTAATGGACAGTCTCTTTAACACTCCTCTTTAACACAAACCTCAGAAATCTCTCAGACTGGCCCACTTTTCCTGCGGTTAATACCTTAGCTGTGTGCAGGTCCCCACACGCATTCCCATGCTCATACTGCACCCTGCTCACAGTGTACTGTGCACACACTGCACCATGCTCACACTTCACCGTGCTAAAACCCCACCACTAATGATACTGGAGTTTTGCTAAGAGACCTAGCCACATACAACCCAATTCTGATAACAACACCATTGTGAACAAGGTCATTGACATAGTTCCATTACCACTCCACAGGTGACCATCATACTTATTTTAGGATTGCAAGTGGTACTCTGAGAACTGGATAGTGTAATGTCATGGTTGTCTATACGAGTCCTATATATCTCAGCAATTTAGTGAACCTATTTTTTGGTAGGCGGTGTGTGGCTCAGTGGATTGTGTCTGCCTTCAGAAAACTAGTGGTTTAATTAATTGTTGGGCCCTTGAGCAAGGCCTCTAACCCAGATGGCTCCAGGGTCAAGCTGACCCCACTTTCTCAACTGTACGTTGCTAAATAAATAAATGTAATGTGTTGCGCCTGATAGGAATTCTAACATACCAGGTACTTTTTGTCTGCCTTGGCTCTCGTCTTTTGTCATAAGTGTCATTCCATTGGATTCATTAGTGACAGGTGTGAGAAATGTCAGTGGGGTCAGTCTCGCATCCTGGTGTTTTACTTCACTGGCTTTAATGTTTTGGTTCTGGATCTTGGAGGTTCCTTTGAGAATATGGAGTTTGTGTTATTACCCAGAACTAGTAACTGCTGTTCCGATTTGTTCAGATATCTAAACATCAACTGAAAGCGTGTTCTACTGCTCATGTTTCCATTTCATTGGATTTCAGTCAGAAAATAGTAGGTCCTCCTTTGCTGCCTGAACTGAATTGCGCTTGCACTTTGATATGCATGTGTCCGCTCCTACACTAACGCGTTACACGCAAGACTATTCTTCCGGGGAAAAGCATTGCAGGATCCCTATATGCCGAACCCCAGAGTCAAAGGGAAAAGGGTGTCAAATTAACAGATTAAGTGATCTGCAATCCAGAGATCTACTGAGACATCTTGGCTGTCAATAGGATGACTTTGATAAACAAGCCTTGGCCAGCAGCAGGTGGGTGGGATTTCCTGAACATCTGTCAGTCTATTAATTTTGCAGGGGAACCAGGACAAAGTGAACAGCCAGATATTAAGTTATCAAGTAATACTGTATATTGAGTCCATTTGCTGATTTTTACTGGAGAACAGATGGAAAAGGTCAAATGTCTCATACCACATAGTGTAAACAATGCAGAAATGAAGTGTCTAGATGAATAATATTTTTTTGACTGTTGCAGAATTAATCAGGTTTTCTTATGCCTTTCATGTTTTTACAGTATATCAAAGGAATGGAGGTGGGCCAGGAAAATCTGTCCAGCTGCCGCTTGATGCATAAGGCAGAGCAATGAGTGTCAAAGCAATTTAACCCCTGCTTGTGCTATCAAGTCACCTCAAGAGTAAATGCAGCACATTTACTGCTTTGCATTCCATCCACTGAACTTAATGTTTCCTTAGCATTAGCCTGTAAGGGGAATGTTTGCACACTATTAGCGATGCTTCAGACCCAAACGTAGGGCTGGTAATCGCAGCCATACTGTCTTTTTCTTGAAATAAATGGAGAAACAGGATATCAGTGAGAACTTGGCTAAGGAAACTTTGGCATGCAGACCTTTGGGTTTGCTTTTAATTAAAATTTATCTTTTGAAAAAATTGTAGGCCACTGAGAATCGGGGGGAGGGGAAATGGGGGCTGGCTTGGATTAAGGGTGGCAGGACCTTCCCTGGTCTAAGGGGCTGCCAGGATTTTGGAATGATTTATTAATAACCCAAACCTGTTTGTAGTTCTAGATTTTTTTTTAATTATGTCATATGTAAGATATTGGGATGTGACTTGGGATTGATCCAGGATGGCAGGAAAACGGGGGAGAATTTATGTCTCATATTACTCATTTTGAGGCCGAACAGCAAGTCAAAGCCAGCAGAAAAGCTCTGGCCAGCGGGATTTCCCCCATTTTCTGTGCAATTCTGTGAGTGGCCTGAGGGTGATTAATGAGGTTAGGGGAAGGTGTGTCAGTTTGGAGCCAACTGCCAGGCGTGACCGTGCCAGGCATGACCGTGCCAGGCATGACCGTACCCTCTATAGCCACTTTGGTGCCCTGCAACTGATTACCACTCAGAGACTCATTGCCATGTGTAACTTATGGTGCCAAGTGGTATTTTTTAAGTCTGTCACATCTGAAATGTGTGTGGAGGCACTCTGTTTGGATTTCCTACTTTTGTTAAGGTTATGGGGAAACTTTTTTACCTTTGCATTTATGTATTTCGTAGACATATCTTTCCAAACGTATAGGTGAGGCAGATAATACATAAGAAGGATACAACCGACAGAACTGCTTGGCTGAGCTTCCTACGAGTGAACAGTAACAAGTATAAGGTAGCACTGGAGCAAGAGCTGCAATAGAACATTGTAAGAACCTGGAATTGGAAGAGCTGAGGATGAGGTTCCTACTAGACAAGTGCAAAGCACAAGAGCATGCAGTGTGACCAAAAGAGCATAAACAAGAGATAGCAGATGAAGAAAAAGCTGCTCAGGGATAGGGTCAGCTCTTTGGGGTCATCCTGACATTGTGGCTTCCTGTGTGATTTCAAATGAATAAATATACAGTTTCATGTGCATATTTATGACTAAATATGATATTCAGGTGACAATGTCAGATTTCGTATGACTAAGGACTAACCTTAACCTTCTCTTCCCATTTCAGGATTTTCCACTTTTTTATTGCTATTTAGGACTTTATTCCTTTTTAACATCGAGCGACTTGCAAAAAAAGTCCTCTGTCTCTAGTAGCCCTAGATGACGACCTGCATCTTATACATCTGCTCACACTGGTCCTAGTATTCTTTTCTAGTGGAATACAGCTTTAAGGATTTCGTTAATGATACAACCATTCAGGAATGTGAATGTGTATCCATAAAAACAGGAGGCTGTATCTGAGCTCTGTTCTGCTGAAGCCATGGTCAGCTGCAACCATGGGAGTGTTTACTCAGAGGAACTATCTAGAAATTTTCCTTTTGCTGAGATCCACATAACCCTATTTGTTCATATATTAACGGTTCATTCCTATTATGTACATACAGCGAACATTTGTTGAACTGACTCATCATAAATATTTTAGCAGTTTTATAAAATGATAATAAAGTCAAAGGTATATAGCTCATGAAATTAACCTGACTCAAACAGCACAGGCTGACTTCAGCTTCTAATCGCCCACAACCACAGCAGTGAAATACAAAATGGAAAGCAGATTCGTGATAGACTTTGAATATGGTTGTCATGGCAGCCTGCAATCTGTATTGCTGCGCCTGTTCTCGATAAAATCTGTCTCCTTGGGGATCAATAGAGTGCAGAAAGGAGAAAGGACATACTACTCTAATCATGCAGTCATTGTATCCTTGTATCCATTTTCAATAGCCTCTTATTCAATTTTGTGGTGATTCAGAGTCCTCTTTAAAAGAATAGGATAGTACTCTACAAGTCTACATGTAGGATCAAAGGATTGTTCGGGATGCATCATAAACCCGAAACAGCACGCAGAGATGCACATGCCTCAGGAAATTTAGTCATCAGTTCACCTGCATTAAGCTCCAGGTCATCATGTGATTACGCAAAGAGCCTGTGAGTCTGTGGGATGAGGAACAGAACATAAGTGGTCTGTGTTGCAAAAATGTGAGAACCACACACACCATCATTGGATGATGCCACAATGTCCATTTCACTGATAGAAGAGAGCTCTGTACCTCCTGCTTTTTGGCATTGCTTGAGCAAGAACAAAATTCATTTATAATTTGTTCATGTATTTTGTTAACCAAGCCTGTCAGCACTTTTGGAGAGGGGGGAAATTATTTGGCTTTTACTTGGAAGGCAGTTTTCCATCTGAAGACAATTCACTGACCAATGGTAAACAACTACAAATTAGACATGAATTCCGTTTTCCTGGATTTATATACTTTTTGCCCAAGTAGCAAACAAATTCTGTACTTCGTCCTTGGCCATAAGTGAAGTCTTTCTGGTTTTTGACTTTCCAACTTGCATATTCATGTATGAGTAAAGTATCTGATAATTAAGTGATACATTAATCTGTATTGCATGCATAATGCTCTGAGTTAAAATAAACTAAAGATGATTCATTATTTACTATATGCATATTACTGCTTTATATGCATGTGCTTTTAATGTTCTTCAAAAATAGCATGTCATAAATAAAGCCTCAAACAATCATAACGTATCTCCAGTGGTAGTGTTCAGACAGTACATGTTTACACACAATCTGGAGAGCTCAGTGATGCTGCTCATCAAAAGGTCACTATTGGGGAGACATCTGGAGAGCTCAGTGATGCTGCCCATCAAAAGCTCACTGATTTGGCTAAATGGCCAATCCTGGGCCACTATGGTGAGAAGAGGATGTGGAGAGAACATCCAGGAGAAGCTGGAATGTAAGTCACATGGATAAATTAATGAGTAGGAGGAAGGGGGAGATCTGGAGATGCAGGAAGGAGCCACCCGAGTGATTCTCAGCCTTTATCTAAGAGGTCCCTGGGCTCTGGTGCCAAGGACAAAAAACTCAAGGGTGGTCACAGGGGATCTCTGTTTAACGGTTCCTGTGAAAATAAAATGATCTGGGGTGAGCTTCCCAATAATGACTGATACTGTCAAATAATTAACAAGATAGCAAATGACACAGGTAAAGCACAAGTGAGATTTCCGAGTGTTTTCCAAAATATCAATTTTACAGGCTTTATGAACAAACTGTATTACTTTGTTGGCTCCTTCTCAACCTGTAACTCATAAGAAAAGCACAGAAAGAACAGGAACATCCATCCCACGGCAAAATATAACTTGTGCCGCACCAGGAAAGCAAGAGCAGGGAGACGGATGATCGTGAAAATACAGGGTTTAATGAAACAGAATGACACGCAAACGCAGACTGACTATACAATGTTCAGACTGGGGAAACAAAATGAAACGCAGACTAAATACATTGGACTAATGATGGCAACAGGAAACAGCTGGTGAACATGGGGAATCCACACAGGGTTAACGAGGGGGCGTGGCACACAGAAGGAGCTGACAGTCAGGGCAGGACAATTATCACATCAAACTTATGCAAATATAAAGAAAAATAAGCTGGAAAATCAATAAAGCACAAACAGAAGCACAGAAAATTAATATCAAAATAAACTGACACATTTGTCTACCCTATATATATATATATATATATATATATGTGTGTGTGTGTGTGTGTGTGTGTGTGTGTGTATATATGCGTGTCAACATGCAGTCTATGTTTACATGCTGTGTATGTTAGCATACTGTGTATCTAATCATAGTGTGTACTGTATGTTACCATGCTGTGTATGTTAGCATGCTGAGTATGTAATCATAGTGTGTTTGTTAGCATGCTGTGTATATTAGTATGCTGAGTACATTAGCATGCTGTGCATGCTGTCTTGAATTCAAATTTCAAGGTTCAGTTCTAAATGGTGCACAAATCTCTTATGTACTCAAGTGTATCACTGCATTACTAATAATTAATAGTACATAAACTGTGCTGATGCTTAACATTGTTTTATTCACTTTATTTTCATTAGTGCCCTGTGACCTGAAATCTTATGGAAATGCTTTGGTACAAAATTTCCAGTGGACCAAAATAGCCTTAACCCTTTATGAAACAGTAATGCAGTACAACCATAACTGTTCCTGTCTTTAGAGCCTTTCCTTCACTTACCTTCACTGCATATTTTCATTGTAGACAGGATTCTCTATAGTATGGCTATAGGGTCTGATTTTAGACTGGCTTCTCATTCTCTCTAGCCAGGTCTTTCTTTTCTGTGTCTGGGGATGGAAGATGCCTGAGCCCCTCGGTGATGAAGATATTTGGATGACAGAAATTGCCAGAGAAATAGAGCACACATGATTTAATATCAGGGAGGCTCTGAATTGACGTAGGTGCACAGATGAAAAAACTGGATTAGTTTATTAAGATGTTCCAGTTGATGGTCATCTGAGCTTTATTCTGAATTTTTTTTACAAACTGCAAATGTGCATATTTCCATGTGGTGAACTGATTCCAAATACTGAATGTATCTGGCAGTGGTTGTATGGTTGCAGCTTTTTATCAGAGCACATGATACTGATTGAGACACATTTCTTTTCTCTCCCACAAGTTTCTCATTAGTATTAAATGGAGAGAATACAATTCTTATATAATTGTTGAGATCACTGGGAATGACTAAGGCAGGTAGGCAAGGATATGAACATAAGCGGGTTTATTCACTCAGACTGGGGTTGATAGCGATGAACATCAACTAACATCAATGACAGATCTAGCAATACTGACACAGACACGGACTAAATACACAAGACTGGTAGAACTTAACAGGAAACAGGTGATTACAATTGCAAAGTAACATGAGGTAACGAGGGGGGCGTGGCACACACTAAGATCGGATGAGCCGGGCGTGACAATAATTACTTGGTTTAACTCATATATTTTTTTCTTTGTAAACCAATTTCATACTTAAAACATATGAATAGGCCTGTCACGATAACAAATTTTGCTGGACGATAAATTGTCCCAGGAATTATTGCGATAAACGATAATATTGTCGTAGAATAATATTGTGCACATAAAGCAGTAACGTCATATCCGCCAATGCGAAATACGGCTCACTTACTTTCCGGTTTGAGTAACTATGAGTGCAAGAAAAGATAAACTTGTCTTTCAGAAGCTAAAAAAACAATAATAATATGTAAAAGTGCACCACGTCTTCAAAATACAATAAAGTTTTAAGTTTCCATGCACACCTCTGCGAAATTCGGTAAATCCCACATATTTATACTCACATTTTATAATTTATTGCCACACTTTACTTCTCATAGTGAACACGTCTGCCAGGGCGAAATTGATAATTATAATCGGATGATGTATATTTCCTACATGAATAATAGGTAATAAAACGGACAGTGTCACTAATTTTGATTGCAAAATATATAGTACAACGCTTTTCAAATTACAGTACTATATAAATTAAATTACTGAACTGTGTATAACTAAAATACGCTATATAATACAGCATAATGCTGTACCTACTGTAAACATTCAATTTGATTTATACAGCGTATTTTCACAACATCGTCCGAAAGCGTTCACTGCAGCATCTCCGTGGCTCGTTTTATGGTGGTTTATGATAAGCTTTGATGAGTCTATATAACACAAATATTAATATTGAACAGCTTTAAGTAGAACTCTGACAAATTACCAGTGCTGCCATACTTTTACACTATGATGTTTGTCGTGCTTCTTCATGGATCTGAAGCAGCAACCTCTCCTGTTCCCGTGTTTCTGTTTGACACTAAGAATAGCAAACAAAGACCAACGCAATGTGTACTTAAGCACATACAGTATAGAACATACTAAGTTAAACACTCCGCTTGAATGACTGGGGATGTTCATAGTTACTTCATTGCCACATGCATACACTATCACTATCCGGAAGTAACGTCTATTAGTGTAAGCTATAGCTAACGCCAGCCACAAAGTTGAACGAATAAGACTCCCCTTCGTAACCCTGGATGTAATACAAGGCAGACATCTTAAAGCCCTTCTCTAATTTACTGGTTGGTACTTTGGAGAAGGATTTACAAAAGCAATGTTCGTCATTGATCATAAGTTTATGCAAGTCCGGTAAACGTACGTTGTATGTGTACGCTGTTTTTATTTACCTCTCCAATATATTTCACTGTCTGAACATAAATACCCCAATGCAGAAAGTAAGTATGACTGTTCATAGTTCACTGGCCTTAATTTGTATATCCCTATAATGGAAAACACATTGGGAATCATTCACCAATATTCTCTTAAGAATTCTCTTAAATTTGTTCCTACGAAATTTGTTAAGAACAACCTATGTCGGATTCATTACGTGTTCTTAAGTAGCAGAATTGTTCGCACCTTTGTTCTTAAGAATGGTTGAATGCCACGTCTTTGTAACTGAAAGCATGTGCCAGTTTGTCCAAATTAGCATAGGGAAATGCCATGTGCAAGGAATGTCGAAGAGATGCGCAGGCTGTGAACCGCTTGGCACTAAGAGGAAAAAAAAACTTCAGTAATGCTGAAGTAGAAGTATTAATACAGGAAAAACCTGTTATAGTGGACCTGCTTATAACGGAACATCATCTATAACGGATGAGGTCCGCTGGTCCCAGCTATGCGCCTTTAAGAACATGCATATATATATATAGAATATAGCGGACTGGCATATAATGAAATTTCGCTTATAAAGGACAAACAATTTGGTCCCCAGTGCCGCTTTTAGCTGTTATTTAGTTAGGCTATAATGGACGTGCAGGCTCCGGTGATATCCAGTGCAGATACGTAGTCGGGATTATTAATGGTCACGCATCTGGTCAGGTAAAGTTGGATTGCTACATGTACAATATAATAATCTATACCACAAGTGTGTCTGCTGGGGTGTGGCATGGCTAAATGGTGTCCTGTAGTTGTATTCTTGGCATACAGCAACTCTGGATATACAGTAACAAACTGTTTTGCCAGGTCCCTTGAAGTCCGTTATAACTGTATTGTACTTTATAGGAGGTAAATGCAAATAGACACATGTTATTTAGTAGCATAACCAAGAAAGCTGATACATGGAAAGATATTACCTTCTCTATGACCCCTTTGTGCCAAATAAATCTAAATAATCTTCAAACTTGGGTTCCCTTCTCAGAGCACGATTGACAAGCTCTTCGGAAAATAATAGAAATGCCATTTTGATAGCAAGGACAATGCGCAGAAACAGACCTATTTATAATCCGCCATTACTACCATGAAAATAATTTTTACACTTTAAAATTCTTTATTTATATTTTAGTTTAATAAATTATTCAAATACTATCATTTTATGAACTGTAGAATGAACAAAACTGTTATAACCCATTATTTTGAACAAACTATCACTACTCAAATGTGTGCACGAATGGTCTTGAGTGTGTATAGATTCTGTTCTTAGCTAAGAACAAATTCAGATAAAAAAACATTGGTGAATGTCAGAATCTTCGTAAAAAAGTGCATACATGGGCTTTAAAAATAAATTTGTTCATAGGAACGGTTGGTGAATGAGGCCCATTGTAGGCTTGAAATAAGCAGTAGATAAATTAATACATGTAAACGTGTGGTTATGTTTTAGCTTGGTCTTATACTAGAGTACATTACTATAAACTCTCTATGGTTTAATTGTTTAATGTATGTTAAGGAACAGACTTAAATGTACTTAAATGTATTTGCTTCTGTGGACACACATGTGACTTATGATATGGACGGTGATGTCAACTGCAGGCATCCGCCTCATAAGGTACTTGTGAACAGTGCAACTTCTGTGGCAGCTTTTCACAGTTGGAACCTTGCATGGAGGTCCTTCACATCAGTCAGCACATCAGGATTTATAGCTGCATGGGGTGGAAAGACTAAGGATGTGTGTTGTGGCTGTTTGTGCCACAAAATGGCTTGTGGAAGTTTTGCTTATAGAAAAATGTTCTGAGGGCAGAAAGAAAAATGATTGGTTTAGAGAGATAACCAATCAGATTGTTGAGGCGGTGGGTCCAAGCAACTACAAGAGATGAGACCAAGACATCTGACTGCTTCGACCCACCTCCTCTGATTGGTTGTCTCTCTAAACCAATCATTTTTCGTTCTGAACATTTTTCTGTAAGTGAAACTCCCATCAGCCACAAAATTCACTGGCCATTCAATCCTTGCTCACCACACATGTGTGTACAATTAAGAGGAGATATTTTACCCTTGATTCTTTGCAAATAATCTGATGTGTAACAGAATGTAACAAATAAAATTCTGGTCAGTTTCTTCAGGGATCATGGAAATTGACGGGAACATTCAAAATTTCAGTACGTAGGAATGTTCACAGTGAGACTTGGGCCTGCAGCATGGTTGCAAGATAAGGCCAGTAAAGCTGGAGGGTAATGGTGCAGAATAATGAGGGGGCCTCTCTACTGTTCACAGGGTGACTTCACTTGGAGCAGCCTATCTGGTCGAACTGTGCATCTAAAGGCCATGCCAATCCAGAGCCTCTCAGAGCTGGAGCGGGTCAGACTTCAGGAAGTGGCCTTCAACCGTCTCAGCCAGGACTACGACATGGGCTGCCAGATCACCATCCCAAAAGGTAGGGAGGCTTACAGCTAATCAGCTATTCAGCTTCAAATGTAGGGAAGTCTACAGCTCATCAGCTATTCACCTTCAAAGGTAGGGAAGTGTGCAGCTTATCAGCTATTCACCTTCAAAGGTAGGGAACCCAGCAACTCATTAGCTATTCACCTTCAAAGATAAGGAAGCCCGCAGCTATTCAGCTATACAACTACAGAGGTAGGGAGACCTGCAGCTCATCAGTTATTCCCCTTCAAAGGTAGTGGGGCCTACAGCTATTTAGCTACTCACCTTCAAAGGTAGGGCGGCCTGCAGATTATCAGCTATTCGCTTTCAAAAGGTAGGGAGGCCTGAAGCTCATCGGCTATTCACCTTCAAAGGTAGGGCGGCCTGCAGCTTATCAGCTATTCCCCTTCAAAAGGTAGGGAGGCCTGAAGCTCATCAGCTATTCACCTTTAAAGGTAGGGTGGCCTGCAGCTTATCAGCTATTCCCCTTCAAAGGTAATGAGCCCAGCAGCTCATTAGCTATTCACCTTCAAAGGTAGGGAGGCCTGAAGCTCATCAGCTATTCACCTTCAAAGGTTAAGGAGGCCTGAAGCTCATCAGCTATTCACCTTCAAAGGTTAAGGAGGCCTGCAGCTTATCAGCAATTCACCTTCAAAGGTAGGGAGACCTGCAGCTCATCAGCTATTCGCCTTCAAAGGTAGGGTGGACTGCAGCTCATCAGCTATTTCCCATAAAAGGTAGACAGACCTGCATTTTATCAGCTATTCACCTTCAAAGGTAGGGAGGCATGCAGGTCATCAGCTATTCGCCTTCAAAAGGTAGGGAGTCCTGAAGCTCATCAGCTATTTACATTCAAAGAGAGCCCAGCAGCTCATCAGTTAATTCCCATCAGTCACAACAGTATCTTTCACTAGCCCTGAATCTACTCTCTTTGCTGTATGAGTTCCTCTCAGTAATTCCATTTTTAATACCTTTAATGACCTCCAATTCATGGTTAAGCATCTCCAGCCAGTCACAGTAACATAACATCTTTCTTTCCTTGTTTTTCTTATTTTATATCTATATCAGTTTGATCATTGATGTTTAGTACCTTTGTAGTTTATAATCTTATGATTATACAGTCATTGTGTATATCCATACTGGTAAGCAGCAGTTGGTATGGGAGTTTGCAAGACTGGCCTGGGTAAGCTCACTGATTTGTTAAGAGTAGTGCTGCCTGTCCTCATGCAGGTCTTCAGTGACTTTGGTTTAAATAACCTCAACCAGACAATCGCATTTTGATTCTTTGCGTTGGACCCTATGTTATGACAAGATATATAAATGCTATAAGCATGCAATCATAAACGTGCAGTTCAGGGAGCCTCAAAATAGGTACAGCTCCTACACCATGACCTATAAGGTGCTTTCTGTAGCACACATGTAATTGTACAATACATTTAACGTAGACATAGAGCAGTTCCACAGCCTCAGTGTGCCCAAAGGCACAACTCTGCTGACAGAGTGGGAAACAGCAGCCCTTCAACAGGGCAGCAGGACCTGCCCAGGTTTCCGGCTCCTCCTGAGACAGCCCTGCTCTGTTCCACATCAAGCTGCTGCTGTCAGCTTGAGGCGCCCAAGGGATCGAATTCCCTCATGTACTCCTGCTTCAGTCTGGCCTCCATAATCCAGGACAGATGCCTGCCATGCATTTCCATCCTCGGCACTGCTGCATGAAATCAAGACCATGCCTTTTCTAGAAGAGATCGCAGACTGTCCGTAGCTAGTGGCAACAGCAGTGAATTTTGACATGCCTTTCAAGAAGTCTTTATGGCAGCTTTTAACAGTCAGAATGTGGGTGTTCAAAACAGACACCGATTGGCCTTTGTTTTTAATAAGAGAGTCCATCTGGAGAATGAAAATGCACAAATTATTTCCTTGTGATTTACTGCTATCAGGAAATTATTGAAGCAGACTATATATCAATGAAGATTATAGTCTACTTATGTATTTAGGTTTGCTTCAACATATTTCATTTGGCTTTATTGTTTATTTTTCTACATTATATTGTTTTATTGTAGGTTTTTCCCCATTTTTCTGTGTACAGAGGTCTTGGCACGCAACGAGGGACAGGAGATCCCTCTGTTTTTTCGTGTACTACAAACCCTCTGAAAAGAATCCAAACCATTTCCTCTTATATGCATAGAGTCAGGGCAGTCGGTGAATCTAAAATGATTTGCAGGTGGGAATAATGGCTGTCCATTCCACCTTACACATTGCCTTTCATTTAGGCCAAGAACAGGCTGTGAGACAATAAATAAATCACACCAGATTTTTTTTTGCGGTAAAATGCATGAATGCATTCAGATAATATTTGTTTCTTTTCAGATGGGCACAAGCGCAAGAAGTCACTGCGAAGGAAGTTGGATTCATTAGCAAAAGAGAAGAACAAAGACAAAGGTGCAGTGAAATATGCAGTACATATCTCCTGGTTAAATGCTCATATTTGTATTTATTTATTTTCTTTTTCATATCTCAGGCGTCGATCTACCATACCAT